>CM022672.1:73942-348942 GCA_012295275.1 Chrysomallon squamiferum | reverse complement strand
ACGGTTAAAATCCACTATCATACAGTTAAAACCTACGGTTATACAGTTAAAATCCACTATCATAATTAATCAGTCACACACACACACACACACACACACACACACACACACACACACACAACCCATTCTAAGAGCATAACAAAATACAGAACATCGTCTATATCATACATCGCGCCCCCACCACAAAAAGCGCGCGCTTTTCTCTCTTTTTTTAAAAAGGTCATGACCGATTGAAAACATTGTTTAAATTCAGTGTTACAATATGTTCTAATGTGTTTAACTTTTGGAAATAATGTCTTAACAAAACGAGAACTCAACTATTTCACCAGCAGAGATATGACCTCATTCAGATTAAGTTATAAAAGTACATTAATTTTTGTCCATTATCGACGATATATTTTACTACGTGCAATGCAGGGTTTTTTTCGACGTCCATAAAATAACAATTATTTGGCACTTTTACTGTTACAATGTAATTAAATGTGTGTGTGTGTGTGTGTGTGTGTGTGTGTGTGTGAAACTTTATTTTATACAGGTTTATTTTTTTATTTTTTGTTTTATTTTTTATATTATATCAGTATATTACTAATCAAGATCCTTGTACAGTGACACCTGTCTAAAACGGGACCACAGTTATGCATTTTTTTAATGTATTTTTCTTTTTATAAATTGAAATTTCATTGATTTAGACAGAATCACTGAAAATAGACGTTAACTAGTTAGATGTTTGTGCGTCCATGATGTAATTTTGTTTGGCATTGTTTGTCGCTGTAGTTATATTTTTCTTACATCTGTTTGTAGTAACGGGGTACTGAAAAAATGGCACCCGTAACTGTATATTTTAGACATTTTATTCATAGCCGCGTAATATTTATTGTATTGGCAACAATTTCAAGCAGTGAGAAAAGGCCTCTCTCTCTCTCTCTCTCTCTCTCTCTCTCTCTCTCTCTTTTTTTTTTTTTTTTTTTTTTTTTTTTTTTTTTTTTTTCCAGGACGACAATGCGGAGCCTTTGGAATAGTTTCATCAGATTCTGAAATTCAAATCTAAGTTGTTACTTTTCACTACATAGACCGACGTCTATCAAAATAGCCACTGTTATTTACATTTTCATTGTTTAACAGGGTCAGTATTTCCCTAATACCAGCATATATGATTAAACAGACGAGGTTTGGCATAAGTCTACAAAAGAACAAAAAAATGTGTAATGTTTTTGCGTGCCGACATTTCTCACAAGAGACCATATTTTTAAATGAATTATAATTATAAAAAATGACCTGTTTCTTATTCCGTTACCATTACTTGGTTTATTCAGCGGTTATTAATAAACTTCCTATCGCAAGTTTACAATGTAAGGGAGATAAGCTCGAAATATCTACGTGGCGCTGATTGGTCAACAAGCAGGAAGTAAAATAATGACACGTTCATTTCCATTGTTTCCTCCTATTCACCGCACTGTTGTGTCAGACAGCAGACCTGTGCAAGGTAGGAAAGATGTCAGACGAAGTAAACTGGAAAGACAAGTGTTTGCTTTTGGAGAAAACTCTTAAAACGTTGTCTGGTCACTGTTACAAAGGTTAGTGGCAGCCTAATTATTGTTTTTTAAACTTGGTAACGAGATCTAGTTGAATAAATGTAATTTATGGTTATAATTTATATAAGGTTATAACTGCACGGTTCAGTTGACAGTCACGCTACAGTGCAGAATAAAATGTAACAACTGACTGCAGAACACTGTATAACCCTAACTGTACGTCTGTTGTGATTTTGTAAAATAAAAGATAAAAAGAATTACAAGTATTGATTTATAAAAAATTAAAATAATAATAATAATAATAATAATAATAAATTAAATAATGTTGTTATTATTATTTAATCTTACTTAAATGAGGATTCATGGATTTTTGACAATGAGGACAAGAACAAGAATTTATGTAAAATTTGAGTATATCTGTGAGGTCATAACTACAAAAAGAGGGGCAAGGGAAAGAAAGAAACAAAAACAAAAAAAAAATTGGATGGACTCACATATTAACAGAAATAATACTATTTGTCACAGTGTTGGAGGTTAGACACTAGTTGAATGTGACTGTAATTCATTCTGTTAGGAAGCAGGGTCATCACAAATTAAATCACCTGACTGGTGATTTTACTGGATTATCCCCCCCCTACAGAAAGCCTTTATCTATCCCTCGTCAAGATGCATATTACAGTATACAAAAATAACAATATTTATCAAAAAAAAAAAAAAATATATATATATATAATAAAATAAGTTAAATTAATAATAATAAGAAGAAATAAATCATAAAAAATAACATTGTTTAATATTTGACATTGGTGAGTAAAGTGAAATATATTTTTAAATGTATCAGTCAAAAGGGATACTGAACAAAGATGTGTCAATTATTAAATACATTAGAGTTACTTCTTTTCAACATTATATTCATAATCAGTTACAAGAAATAGAAAAATAGTAATTATTTTATCATAAAACATGAATGAATGATTTGTGAATACCATAACCTGATTCAAACTGACTGATCCAGATTCATGAACCTCTCTCTGACCTTTGTTGGACCAGTTATTAGATGATGACTGAGAGATGACATGAAATGTATACAGAGAGAAAATAAACAAAGAAATGTTAATATAATTTATGTTTGTAATTCTTTCAAAATGGTAGCAGCAAGTTGAATTTGTATTTTATCTTACTGAGAAGATACATGCATATATGTACACACATCTCTGCTCACACAGACAAAAATACACACACACACAGGAACACACAAAATGAAAAACTACACATACACATTTCAAGTTACGATTTAATTACTAGCAGCTACTCTGCTAATTATTAAGTATAAGAATCAAAGAAGTTCAACTGAAATACATTACTGCTGACATTTACTCCTTATAAAAACACAAGATTAAGTGCTAAAAATAGATACAACAATTATAAGATTAGGTAAATTGGATCTAATTGTTAATTGCCTTTGTAAATGTTAATAACAGAAGAAAGTAGGATGAAATTGTTCAAATTTTCAGTTTTCACCTTTGATATTTACATACCCGTTATATCTTTGTGTTAAATAATGCCTGTGTAAGAACTGTGTGATGTAGATGTTTGTCAGTTGTTATCACTTGTATCGTTTCATTTATTCACACACAAAATGTACCCTCCTTCTGCTACTTAACAATATCAAAGATAATAATGACTTCATTTAATAAGGTAGACAGGCATAGCAATAGCTGTTCTTTCATAAGATATTCAGAAATATATTTACATTGAAATAACGTAAAAATGTGAACAATCGTAATAGTTACGTACCTATACAGAGCTAAAATGAACTGGTTACGTTTGACATGAAACACACACAGTCGTATCACTCAGGATCAGTCTGCCTGTGATTTGTTTTTCATTTTATTTTTTAAGTTTACCAAATTTGGGAAGGATATCAAATAGAACAGCTAAATCTGTCATAAATTATATAAAATCAAGAATATTTATTTAGTGATTTATTTAAATCAAAGTTTATTGGACTCATTCCAACATTTTGTTGACACTGAACTAGTATTGGAGTATATGAATATTAACTGTAGCAGTTGCTGATTGCCTCTATACATTGTTTTAACCATTTTCAGTTTCTATGTTACAGTCATTATGTTTAAAACAAAACAGTTAATCTACTGAATAAATAGGTAACAGAATATTTAAAAAAAAAAAAAAAAACTTACAAAAACTAAACAGAGCAATTGGAATACCTGAGTAAACAGAATGTATTTTATAAAAACAAATAAACCAGAACCCCACCAAAATATCCAACCTTTTCATTCTTAAATTGTGACTTTGAGTCATCAAATAATAAGATTTGGTTGGAAATAACATACTTCCTTTTGAAATGAAAATCATGTAGAATGCAGCAGCACAAATCATTTATTTTCTTATTTTTTTAAATCTCATCATGTTGTTCCTGTTTTAATTTATTGCTCACTAAAATAATATTGATCATACTGATACAATATAATTTACATAAGCTTGTAAAGAATGTTTACATGTATCTTTATTCAACTCACTTTAATGAAAAACTGATGAATCTGTTTTGCTGTTGCTTAAAATATCCCTTGAACAATAACTTTGTTTAATTTGTATTTGTTAAAGTTTTACTGGATATTTTCATTTTAAATAAATCTTACATATGTTTTCATTGTAGATAGTTAACATTTTTTATACTGGCAAATTTGATAAATCAGTGACACCAGGTGAGTATTTAAAAAATAAAAAATGTAATTTTTTTTATGTTCTTGTTTTCTGTTTCAGTTGTAGAGAAACATGAAGAGCTGTTGGAGAAATATAAGAAAAATGAAGAACAGGTAAACAATTTCATTTTTGTTCCATTACTGTCACCATTAACAGGCAGTTTCGTCATCATTTATAAATGTCTCCTGATATAAGTAGTATTGTAATACATACATGCTAATTTTAGCAGTTTTAGTAATCTTGTAATCACACTGTTAAAGTTGATTAAACTGTTTTCAGTATGACCTGCTGGTGAAGAAACTTGAAGAACGAGAGAAAGAATTAAAAGAAGTACAGAAATGTAAGATGTTTTTGCTTGTCTGCCAGACTTGAGTGTAATGTCTATTAATATATATTTAAATGATTTATTTTCATGATCAACATAAATAAATTTGTCTGATAGCAATACACATATATTAAATAATTTTAACAGAAATAATTTTAAAATTAATTGTTATTATGAATTATTTCTTGAGTGATGATAAAATATCATAGATCACTCATTTATTATGAAGGGTGACTCGTGTAATGGTATCAGAAAGAAAACCTACTTCATAGGGTACTCATCAAACATGCAGCACGTACCACAGATAAACCAGTAGTGGCTGGAGGAGTAAATGGCATTGAGGAGCAATGATCCTGTCTCCTGTTAGATGAATTTTCTAACAACACAAATATAATATGTAGCTAGGAAATGTTGACACATTGAATGAAATCAAAAATATATCAGTTAAATTCTGTTTTACTACTTATTGATATTTCTGTGAAATACATTTTATCAATAAAAATGTCACAGTATTGATATAACATATTTTGTATGTAAAAAGTGAAAAGTGAACATACGTAGTGTTTTAATGATTTATGTTTAAATATTTCATAACTAACAGTGACAGGAAAAGTTTGAAGTTACAAATCTGTCACTTTTGGAAATATTAAACAAGGAACATCTTTCAACAGGAAAATGTATATGGTTGTTTTAAATCAGTTTTTTATTTCTTTAAATCAGTTTTGTGTCATTTTAATCAGTTGTAATACTGTAAACAAAAATTGTTTTTAAAGTTTTGATTGTCCACTTCTGTAAAATCTTTTGTCTTTTATAACTCACCACTTATGATGAATTCTGATTAAAATATCAGTCATTACTGGAGCACCTAACTGAATCAAATCATGTTACACTTTGTGTACTGTTTGATTTGCTGAATCATGAATCAAATTATCTGTTACACTGTTTAAAATGTTTGATTTGCTGAATCAACTCATCTGTTACTGTCTGTACAGTTTTATTTGCTGAATCAACTCATCTGTTACTGTCTGTACAGTTTTATTTGCTGAATCAACTCATCTGTTACTGTCTACTGGTTGATTTTCTGAATCAACTCATCTGTTACACTGACTATACTGGTTGATTTGCTGAATCAACTCATCTGTTACACTGTCTATACTAGTTGAATTGCTGAATCAACTCATCTGTTACACTGACTATACTGTTTTATTTGCTGAATCAACTCATCTGTTACACTGTCTATACTGTTTGATTTGCTGAATCAACTCATCTGTTATCTTTTCCAGCCATTTCCACACATTATCTGTGTATTTGTTTTTATTTGTGTAGTACTGGAACCAGCCTGTGTAGAGTATGAGTGTATCAAGGAGAAGTATGAGGAGGCGGTGCAGTGTCAACAGGAGGCAGAGTCGTATGCTTCTAGTGTAAGATTAATCTTTACTTTTTACATTTTCAAAGCAGCCTATGAAATTAACTCTTTTATGTTTTCATGACAGACCAACAAATTTGTTTTTATATTAATTTTTTAGAAACAACTAATTAGAATTCTTTTATAATGTGTGTGTGGTGTGTGTGTGTGTGTGTTTGTTCATACATTCATTCAAGATATAAATTTTTGAATTATTAATATTTCCATAATAATGTAATCAGCTTTGTTTTTATACAGTATTTAGATGAATTTTGTAAATAATTGTTCACAATATTAATTGAATGAATCAGGATTTTTCATTCTGAAATATAAAATTATTTATAAAATAACATTTATCATTTACAAACTTAGATAGAGTAATGTACGTGTATTTCTAATAATTACTAATTTGGTGCAAGGTTTGAAAAAACAGTTTCATCATTGTTAAGTTTTTCATTTTGCCAATAGGGCTAAAACTGATGTGTTTTTTTGTGTGAAAATATTTTCTCTCTTAAAGTTTAAAAGAAAGATAAACTAAAAAAAAAAAAAAAAAAACAACACCTATTTTACTGGATTGTTGTTATTGATAATTTGTTTTTTCTTAACAGAGAACTGTGTGTGTGGATGCTTCATTTTTATTTACACCTTAATATAATTTATTTTGTTTAATAAATACCTATCTAAATAAGATTTCCACAAATTGTAATTATTTTTCCAGATTACAAAAGAGTACAAGATATTACAAAGGAAAAGTCAGATGGTTTTAAGCCAATCATCAAAGATTATTGACATCCCAGATGCTGCTATCACCTCCGATGTTGTGGACAGTGTGAATGAGAAATATTTGAAAGAAAAGACTGATGAAATCACTAGTAAGTTATTTACAAAAAAACACATTGCTTCAGAACATGACAGCCCAGTGCTAAATACAGGTCTTACTAGAAATGGAGGTAAAAGATATCTGCATGGGAATTATTAAATAACAGTTTTTTAACTGCTCAAACAGTATAATTTTTCACAGAATCAATGATTACATTCTGTAAAAATTAATATTTTCAGAATACTTAAACGTCGTTGTTATTCTTAATTTCAAATTAAAAATGTGTATATCGTCCATATGTCTTTATTGTTGCTCAGTCTGATCAACTTCTAAACTGAAAAGAAAAAAATGATCTTAAATCTACAGTAAGAAAATGCATTAAAACAAAGACTCACCCTCTGGAATGAAGTGTAATTAATTCTAGAGAGTAAACTGATTGTCAGACTAACTCACCAAATACTTTCTTACACAAAATGAATGAGCAAAACTTAGCTACCATAAGAAGCATGCTTCCTAAACAAGGGAACAAACACCCATCAGACTGAGTCACCGTGACCATTTTATTGATGCCTTCTCACTACATAACTGTAAACTTACTAATCAGACTGAGTCTACTCAAAACCTCCTCTTATGTATTCACATTACAGTTATTACTGAGCCTCTTTGAAATGTGGCTTTACTCGATTTCACAGAGCTCAATTTTCTGGAAATCCAGACAAAATCTGGAAAAATCATAAAATCTGAAATTACAATCATTTCCCACTTGAAACCTTACCTCTAGGTACTGTTAGGCTGTTCTACACAATCCATCAAGGTAAAAGTAAGTTTTACAAAAGCACCCATAACAATCCTAACCTAAGAAACTTCACCCAACTTAGCTTACATTTTCATTTTCCTACTACACATTGTCCTTACGTGTACTGTATGATAATTGTCTCTGTTGATCTGTTGGTATTATGTCTGTGTATTGTTCTGATATTATATTAATCTAATGTTGTAGATGTTATAGATAATAAAATGTTTTGGTAAATTTTAGGTTAATGTTTACATTCACAGTAATCTATGAAATCAAGGGTCAACAGTATGTTTTCTTGCTAAACAGCTGTACACAAATACCCAACAGACTAAAATATATTTTTGAATGAAAATGTGTTATGATTTTAAAAAAAAAAGTCAAATCAGTGTTAACTCATTGATTTCAACTGGAAATGTAACTGTTGTAACTGAGCTGTGTAATGTTACTACAGGACTAAATGAGGAGAAGGCAACTCTGAACTCACAGCTGAAAAAAGCTCAGGAAGATTTACTGATAGAACAACACAACTGTAAACAAGCCATTAAAAAGGTGAATAGAATTTTTTTTTTTTTTGATGATTTTAAAAAGTCACATATTATCATTAAAGTTTTATTTTTTTTTAATTTTATTTTTTAAATGATAACACCAGTGGCATCACATGAGAGAATAATGTTAATTAATATTCATTATAAGTTTTTTTTTTATATCTTTGACAATTAGTTTTGTATTATCTTTAAGTTCAGTTCACATTTTCTTCCAGTGATATTTATAGAGAAAGATTTTCTGTTTTATCGTTTTTGATCTGAACATGTTTAATGACAATTAAAAAATTATACTTATTTTTATTATTGTTACTACTACTACTATTTGTAATATTCTTAATCCTTTCCCCCTCTCTGTTAATATTGTTTTTGTTTTGTATTTTACTCTGTTTAACTTTGCTTTTAATACTGTTTTGTACTGCTTTACATTGTGTTTTTACTGGTTTACATGTTTTATACTGCTTCACATTGTTTTTACTGCTTCACATTATGTTTTTACTGCTTCACATTGTGTTTTTTACTGCTTTACATTGTGTTTTTACTGCTTTACATTGTGTTTTATACCGCTTTATATTGTATTTTTCATTGAGTTCACTTTGTTTTACAGGAGAAGATTGCCAGGAGTGAGTTGCAGCAAATACAGCATTCCCTTCACCAGCACAAACAGGCAATACAGCAACTGTCTAAAGGTTCTTTTATTTAATATCCTGTCACTTCAACCTGATGCTCCAATAATTTGTTGCACTAATTTATTTTTATATGTAACTGTTTTGTTTGAAAAATTTTGAGAAAACAAATATGAAATTCATTTAAGAATATTTAGATATTGAAATATAACAATAAAAAATTAAATTTAAAACCAGTTCTGCTTAAAAACTAAAACCAAAACTAATAATAATAATAATAATTATTATTATTTAATCATTTACTGGCTCCAGTTGTAAATAAGTTCTGATATAATAAAGTTTTAATATCAGTGTGAGATGATGTTAATAAAGTTGTGATATCAGAGTGAGATGGTGTTAAATAAAGTTTTATTTCAGTGTCTGAGGCAGCATTCAAAGAGTATGAAGCACTGAAGAGTGAATATGAACTGGAGGCTGAGTGCAGAAACAAAGCAGAAAACTTTGCCTCCAAGGTGAGACACATCTGCTGAGAGACCAGCTGTATAACTTACAATCAGCTTCGAACAATGTCACCTTTTTTATATCTACTTCAGCTTGTAAGATCATTTTTGTCATCAGCAGTGTTGTCAAAGCTATATTCAGTACATAAATAGTGAGACTGTATATTTGTATTTACTGAATAACCAAAAATTGATGTTTCACATTGTTTTGGTCACAGCATACTTCTCATCTTAAAGTTAACCAGACATTTCCTGTGTTATGTGTTTATTTTCAGAACGAAACTTTGCCTGAGTTTGTAATACGTTATGTGAATAAATATTTCTATTCTGTTCAGCTCTTCAAAGAAAACACAGCCATAAAGAGGCAGAGTTCTGTGTTGCTGCAGTCTGTTTCCTCAGACACCAGATTGATGAAAGCTTTAGCAGAAGTTGAAGATCTGACAGCCAGCCTGGAAACAGTAAAAATTGACTACCAGAAACAGGTAGACACATTGTAGATTGACACAGATTAGCAATCTTTTAATACAAACACTTACCTGAAGGTTAACATACTGTAGATTAGCTGTAGATTTATAGTCTCTTAATAGAAACATATAGCTGTAGGTTAACAGCATATTGACAGTCAATGAATAGAAACATATATTTGTTGGTTAACATATTTAGCAGACTTAAGCAGTACATTTGATATGACACTGCAGACAAAGAAAAAACAAAAAGTATATCTAGAAGACTAGTTTTTCTTGACTGGGAAGTTTCCTTTCTGTGTTTGAAAAAAGTGAATTTTAAGAAAATGTTTTTATCCTTGAGTCTAGTACAGAGTGGTAGTACTTGGTTTCATGTTAGGCATGTAACTTAATGTTGTTACCACAGGTAAAACAACTCGAAGAAGAACTGGCTGAACTGAAAGACAACAGTCAACTGATCTCACTGGAGAAAGAAAATTGTGAACTGTCAGAGGACAGAGAACAACTCCAGAAACAACTAATAGAACTGAGAGAACAGTACAACTCACTGGAGTCACAGTACCAGTCACTACAGACACAGTGTAAGTACAACACACAGTGCCAGTCACTACAGACACAGTGTAAGTACAAAACACAGTACCAGTCACTACAGACACAGTGTAAGTACAACACACAGTGCCAGTCATTACAGACACAGTATAAATACAACACACAGTGCCAGTCACTATAGACAGTATAAATACAACACACAGTGCCAGTCACTATAGACAGTATAAATACAACACACAGTGCCAGTCATTACAGACAGTGTAAATACAACACACAGTGCCAGTCATTACAGACACAGTGTAAATACAACACACAGTGCCAGTCACTATAGACACAGTGTAAATACAACACACAGTGCCAGTCACTATAGACAGTATAAATACAACACACAGTGCCAGTCATTACAGACACAGTGTAAATACAACACACAGTGCCAGTCATTACAGACACAGTGTAAATACAACACACAGTGCCAGTCACTATAGACAGTGTAAATACAGCACACAGTGCCAGTCACTACAGACACAGTGTAAATACAGCACACAGTGCCAGTCACTACAGACACAGTGTAAATACAGCACACAGTGCCAGTCACTACAGACACAGTGTAAATACAGCACACAGTGCCAGTCACTACAGACACAGTGTAAATACAGCACACAGTGCCAGTCACTACAGACACAGTGTAAATACAACACACAGTGCCAGTCACTACAGACACAGTGTAAATACAGCACACAGTGCCAGTCATTACAGACACAGTATAAATACAGCACACAGTGCCAGTCACTACACAGTGTAAATACAGAACATTGTACCAGTCACTACAGACACAGTTTTCCCACATTTCATTTTTTATTTTACAAAATGTTGGTTGATTTTTTTATAGGGATATAATTTTAGTTTGGTGTATCTACAAGTTTATATTAATTTTAGTGTTTTGTTTTAGTTCTTGTTATGGTTTGTAGTTATGTATAATTAGATGTAATACAGCACTAACACTGGTGTTACTTGATCTTTACATTAGCCTCACATGTTTACAATATAATATTACACTCTGATAATGAGACATGTTGATAATTAGATAATACTTAATATAATAACATAAATATAATGTTGCATATTGATAATATGGTGTAACATCTCAATAATATAGTGTAGCATATTGATATGTTAAGTGTTTAATAATATATGATTCACAAGTTAGAAGTTGAAGATAACTGTTTTCCTGGTAGTATCACATTCATAATTAAAATTATAATGTCGGTGATAAAAATATGTTGATGATTGCATTGTACAGAGAAAATGTTTAACATGTTGATTTAAAGAGTTGAAATTTTTCAGGTGCTGATGTTCAAAGAAAGTATGAAGATGCAATCAAACCTCCACCACCACCACCACCACCACCACCTCCCCCTCTGTCGTCTGGTCTGCGTAACATAGGGTAAGTGTTGAAAACTGTTGCTGAATGACTCTGACAGTTGCAGCATTAGCTTGAATGTGATTTAACTGATTTTTTTAATGACAGTTTATTTATTTTATACATTTCAGAATTCTAGGTAGATTTCAGAAGAAGAAGAAAAAAACAGAAATTGTGAAAAAAACATGTAAGTGAAATATGCAGAGATTAATGTAGCACAAAACAACAGTGTTTTGTTAAATATATTTTAGACATTATTCTTTATAGTCAGTCAACTTGTTCTGTGTTTAAAACCAGAAAATATATATTAATTTCTCTAGTGGTTTGAAAATAGAGATGTCTTTAGTATTTAAAAAATTGAAAATGTGAAGCTTTGAATACGTTTTGTTTTAGTAATACATACTCTGTATTTTTTTTTCTGTGTTTGCAGTGGCAGTTGGAGGAGCTCAGGTCAGTGAAGGATACTCGAAGGCCCTTGAGGAAATGATGAAGAGAATCAAGGAGGGGAAACCACTGACAAAAGTGCTCCGCCCGACACAAGTTAATGTATGTGTTTCATTTAGACATTTGTAATGTTGATCTCATTTTTCACATACTAATTTGTGTTAGTTTATTTAATGTCAAAACAAATTGATATCTTCAATTTATGTATAAAATATATACATTTTTTTTTTTAATATAGATTGGTATAATTATAAAAATATTTATATGACAAGCAATAAATATATATTCGTAACATACTATTATTATTATAGTCAAACAGTATAAAATAGTTATGTTTATTTTCAGAAAAGTGACCAGAGTAAAGAATGTGGCGCTATGGAGGAACTTCACACCATTCTGGTACAACACAGACTTTTATTTGTTACTTCACCAAGAGAAAGCAGAATTGCTTTTTGTTTTTAAATATTTGTATGTCACAGTTGTGTAACATTTACTGTTCTAGTTCACATCCTGTCGTTTGTTTTTCACACACAAGTTCTCATCTTTGGTTAGTGACAAACTCTGCATCTGACTGCAGTCAGTGTCCTGTGTGTAATCATAATTAGTCTTTCCCTATCTATGGGAAGGTGGATTGAAACAGTACATTGCTGCTAATTCAGAATGAACAACTAGTGTCATAAAGGTAGATCTCTCCTCTTCTGTTATCTTTATCTAGAGGTTCAATAATTCATTCATTCATTCATTCATTCATTCAGAACAAAATGAAGCGAACAAGAAGTGATCCAGATCTTCTGGCTCCTATTGAAAAAGAGCATGAATCATCAGAGTTGACGGCAGCGTTCAGAAAAATTCGCGGTGATGGAGATGGCAGCAGCAACAGCAATGTCAGCATCAAAGATGATGATACTGGTAAGACTTGCTAAGATACCAGAATTACTCATAAAGATTCAGAAAAATAATAAATAAAAATAATTTTAGATAAATAAATTATATATAATTTACAAAAAAAACAAGAAATAAAATACTTTTGACATTATTTGCATACTTTACAACTGCTTTCACATTTAAAAAAACAAAAGAGATCAGTTATTATTGTTACTGACTGCAGTTTGTTATACATTGTTTCTGTTTTGAATTGATTTTTCAGTTTTCACATCAAAGTCATGTCCTGTTGCAAAACCTCGTTTAAAAATACTGTCTGCTGTACAGGAGGAACCACCAGATGATTCACAGTGAAAACAGTAAGCAGAAATTTCTCAAGTTACAAACAAAGTTACGCATCATATTTTCAATGTTATAAAAACACTAGTTACAAACATTAGGTTCTCATTATGCTACAATCACACTGATTTCACTTTTTAAATACATCATTTTCTCATACAAAGTCTAACCAGTTTGTCATGAGATTTTAAAAAAAACACTAGTTTTTTTAAATGGTTTTCTCAGGAAATAATGAAAATACACTTTTTAGTTTGTTAATAAAATGTTTTTAGTTTTGCTGTGTAGGTGATGGTTAAAATGTATTTGTTTTTGTAGAAGTATTGGAGAAATGGATGGATGCACATGTATGTAGACAATGTTGTCACACTGGTGTTTAGTTGTTTATCAAGTAAGGAACATGTATATGATCAGGATTATTTTGATGACAATGATGATCAAGTTTATCATTTATAAGATAGTTTATAGCAAACATACATTTTGATGTTTTATTTTTCTAGAACATTTGTGTGTTGTTATTTGTTTAATATCAGGTTTGTGTTTTGTTTGTTTTCATTAAACTGCTTTTAATCTCAGTCTAGCAGTTATAATTTAATAATTTTCTTACTTTGTATCTTAAAAATAGTCATTTGATTAAAACTAAATAAAATATACAGGAATACACCATGATAAATATACTGCCAGGTTGTGAAAACTTAAAATAGAAAATTTATTTACAGAATTAGATAATTAATATTAGCTTGTCAGCATTTTATTTTTTGCATGAATATTTATTTGTATACTTAATGATTTTTAAGAAAAATGTATTAAATTTTTTTTTAATATTATAAAACATTGTTTATTTTGGTTTTGTTATTGAAACTGCATGATTAGAATATTTATGCTGGAGGTTCAGAGAAATTTGAAGATTATAAAATAAACAGTTTTTGTTCAGTCCTGTTTATTAGTTTTTATTTTAAAATTTGGACTTTATATTATTACACGTTTTAAATACATATTTATCTTTTACATTTACATGCAATATTAAAACAGCTGCAATGTGTTATGGAATCTCTGTATGTTAAATTTGGCTTCTTTCTGTTTGTGTAATCTTCATGAAAATGGCCAATAAAATTTTTAAAGAAGCATTTATTGTTTTTAATTTAATCTTTATTGTTTAAGTTGTGTATGCTACTACATATTGTCACATTTACATCACTTATGAATGTATAACCAGAAAATGCATGGTGATAATGTCAGTTTTCTGTTTTCTTGCAAGTCTGTTCTTCACAGCAAACATTTTTATTTTCAGAAACCAAATGTAAGCACACAGATTTTCATTCCAGTATATAATTACTGCTTGGATTTCTGTTTTCTACAAACTGTTTGTTGTCTTGTGCATTTTTCAGTGTTAAGAAAATACAGCTTTTGATGATTATCATTCCATAGAGCAAATTATGGAATTGTACACAAAAGAAAATAAACAATAGGGCTAAGTAGATATGATGTTAAAAAGGATCTATGCAAAGTTTATAGTTAGTGAATTCTTCAAAATTACTGTGTTTAGTATCAAACAAAAACAGACTATGTGGTTAGATATAGTAGGATCAGTCCACCTCAGTGAACACAGTCATTTCACTTCTAAGTGAAGCATTTGTCTGATCATGGTGCATGCTATTCTGAAACAATACATCTTGTTTTTAACTTTAGAGAGAAGCACAAAGATTGACAGGTTTTCTGCCATTAGACAATACTATTGAGACCTACTATCTTGATATTAAAATATGTTGAGCTGTAGTTAATTTGAAACATCAGAATGAAAGAAAATCGAACTGCAATCTATTAAAGTCCTCTGATCTGCTGCAAAAAACACATTTCGATGCAAAACATCTGAGAACATGAAATAATTTATTTTGAATTTACAATAAGATGAACACTTTAGGTAAAAAAAGCAATCACAGAATATCATAAATGTTTACATTTTATAAAAAAAATAACCTTGTAACAAATAAAAAGAAAATAATGTTTATTAAAAGAATGACACTTGGTCAACAAGTATGGTGAAAGCTTAAAGAGAGAGTTATCATTAAGCATGTTTAATACTAGATCGCCAAACATTTGTTTTCTCTTAATTTCACAAAAAAAAAGAAAAAAAAGATAATAATTTTTTATTGAAAATACTTAAACCGAGAGTGTTTTACT
Source organism: Chrysomallon squamiferum (assembly GCA_012295275.1). NCBI lineage: Eukaryota > Metazoa > Mollusca > Gastropoda > Neomphalida > Peltospiridae > Chrysomallon > Chrysomallon squamiferum. Next base: position 333,393 of record CM022672.1, on the reverse strand, counting down.
AGTTAATATATATATTTTTTAATTTCATTCACTTTAGTCCTGTCTAGTAAATAACAGTTTACGTCTTCAGTTTTGCAAGTAAAATTTAATTTAACATAATAAAAAACAAATAAAAAACCCAACCCTAAAACAACTTTTGTGTGAAGTCTATAAATGGACTCTCAACCTATTTTGTAAGTACAGTTACTTTAAATTTATCACATTCCAAGTTTGTAAATAAAATATTTTAATTAATCTTCAGATAATAATAAATTATTACTTTTGTTAATATGTTATATTTTTCTGATATTTTGAATGTAAACATTTGGCCGAAACTCTTCCACTTTCCTTGTAAATAAAATTCTCAAGATAATCTTTTATGGTCACTAAAACATGTCATTTGTGAATTCAATCACTTCTTCTTTGCATCTTTCTTTAAATTTGATGGGGAATTTTCACGAGTTTCTTCTGGTTCTGGACTAGGAGGCATCTCGATGTGGTTATAGACATATTCTGTGTGGAAAGTTAACTTTGATTTGTCTTCCAGCTCATCTTCAATCTGTAACAGTCTGTTCAGTTTGGAGATTCTCTCTCCTCGACCTGGGGCCCCAACTTTCAAAAACTTCACACCTAAACCCACAGCCTGTATATACGTCAAAATGTAAATCAAATTAAATATGTATTACAAATATGAATCAAATTAAATTACAATTCAAAATAAATGTATTAAAATATGAAACAAATACATATTAAAATATGAATCAAATTAAATATTTTTTAAAATGTGAATGAAATAAAATATGTATTTTAAATGTGAATGAAATTAATTAAATTATTAATCGAAATAAATGTTAAATGTGAATGAAATTAAATATGTATCAATATGTGAATCACAAAATGTTTTGAAATGCCAATCACAAGTAAATTTAAAAAATATTGCTTTACTAGAAAACTGAAACATTCCTTTTCATGAAGATGAAGGAATAATTTATTAAAAAGACATTTAAATATGTATTTATAATAATGAGACATTAAAAAGTAACAGAAAATGGTATATTTATTAACATGATTAAATGATCTAATAAAATTCTTAACACTTTCACATTTTACTGTTCCACTAATAAAAAATAATACTGTTATATAACAACTGCATGCTTTCATTACAACTAGATTTGTAACATCATCACATTCATGGTTGACTGAAAAATACATTTTTGTCTGATACTGATTTTAAATTCCAAAGCAAAATTGTCAGCCCTCAGAGATCTTGACTACAGAAAAATGGCAGCACAGATATTTTTAAATTTATAGTATATTTGTTGGTATATTTCGTTATTACTGATAACAGCAAAGTGTAGCATTAAAAGACATCTTGTAAGAACACAGAATGTAATTAGACTATTTTTATCTATAAAGGTACAGTATAAGTAAAATAAAACTTGACAGCTTGAAAATACAAAACAAATTTTAAAACAATAAAAACATCCAAGTAGTAAAATCTGTTATCAAAACTTTGAAGATCACCAAATGATAAAACACTGTGTTATAAATGAAACTTAAAATCTCCATGTGTTGTTTGTATGCATTAAAATTAACGTATCCACATTTAAAACCTATTTAAAACTAATTAATGACTTACAAAATCAGAAATAAAACTCTCTGTTGTTTCTCCATGACAAGTTGCAATGACAATCTCATTATCAGCTTCTGAAAAAAAAAAAAAAAACTTTTGTTTTAGTAGTAAATTATCCACTAAAAAACCCATTTACGAACCTTTGATTTAGTTTACAGTTTTGAATACCAACTTTTCATTTTGTCTACAATTTTGATTACCCACCTTTCATTTTGTTTATCACTTTGATGATCTGTGTGATGGTGTTCATCTGCTCAAGACGCAGGATGATGGCGTTTGTTTTGTATTCCCTGTACACCTCCTCCAGATTTTCATTTATCAACAGTCCTGGTCGGTGGTAACCATACTCACCAATCATGTAACAACGATCTGTCAGTTTATCACAGAGCCTTAACCAGTTCACTCGATCCTTTAGAAAAAAATACACAGTTATGAAAAACATTAAATAAGAATGATCAGACGGAAGGAGAATTCTATAGAGAAAACAATAATATGATCATTTGTATGTTTGTGATAAGCAAAATTACCTCTTTCCTCATGGGGTCAATGAGAACATTAATGGATGGGTATCTTCCTAACAACTCAACCCAGAAATCAACCAAGTCTTCAGGAGATTTGAACTGACCTGTCATCACTTCATACTTTCCTTTATCCTGAAAAAACATGTTTTAAAATCTTACTTTGATCATTCTCTACATTCAGCACAAGTTTCTTTTTCCCTTTTCAGTAAATAACTGAGATACATTTGTACAAAATAGCTGACTTTAAGTATACCAATCACTTCAGAGATAAAAGCTACATTTTTGCTATATAAATATATATTTTATAATAATATTTCATAACACTATTTGTAAAAAATCGAACCATGATTATATTTTTTCCATTGCTGCAATAACATTTAATATATAAAAAAAAAAACCTGAGCATGTTTGACCGCTTCTCTAGTACAGTTGAGAATCAAGATAGATAACTCTAGTTATAGTTACATCTTGACTACTACTGGGACTGGATTTGTATGGTAGTATCATGCAGCTATTGCTAAGCATCAAACTGAACGGTAGTGTTATTATGCATTTTGGTTACTACTGAGGATGGATCTGAATGGTAGTATGAGGATGAGTGGGAGAGACTAACCAAATCAAACATTTCGTGGCCTGCTACTTTGAGTCCAATGTTGAAATCTTCACCAGGTTTCAAGTCCAAGGCTGTCATAGCATCTATCAACATGTCAATTCCCTGTTCTGGTTTATCCAGACTCGGACATAGAGCTCCAATCTCTGTAACATTCTTTGCAGTTGTCTGTAACAATAACATGTTTCTATAGTAAACATAACCTTCAGATACCATTAACAATAACATGAATCTATAGTAAGATTACTTTCTGATATATCTAACAATAACATGTTTATACAGTAACATTACTTTCAGATATATGTAACAATATCATGTTTCTACAGTAACATTACTTTTAGATATTTGTAACAGTAATGTTTTTACAGTAAGATTACTTTTAAATATTGTAACAATAACATTTTTTGATACTAAGATTACTTTTAGATATATGTAACAATAACAAGTTTCGATAGTAAAATTACTGTTAGATATTTGTAACAATATCATGTTTTACAATAAGATTACTTTCAAAAATTTGTAACAATATCATGTTTTACAGTAAGATTACTGTCAGATATTTGTAACAATAACATGTTTTACAGTAAGATATATATCAGATATATATAATATTCTGTATAGCACTTAATTATTTGTATCATTTTTTATATAAATCAAAGTTATGCATATTAATTACTGTTTTTCCTCTGATCTAAACCTGTAGGTACATTCAACAAGAACAGTATTATTTACTTTTAATTTTGAATGAAATACCCTTTTATCAAATTTCCCATTTTAATACTATGTAACAACACTTACTTTACATTTGTTCTAAATTTACTTATAACTACAAAATTTGGTTATGCATAATTTTATGAAAAGAATACTGGATTTAATTTGTCATACTGCAAAACATGATGAATATTAGTAGTAAAATATAAATGAAATAATGTAAAACATCACCAACAGTTATCTAAACAAAAAATAATAATAAAAATAATAACAATAAAAACAACAACAATAAGAGAAAGAAAGTTAAAATAAACATGAAAAGGGAAAAATAACAACATGAAGAAGAACAACAATAAAAAATCACTAAAACACTAAACATAAACGCTCAACTACATATAAAAAATAATTTTTATCTTTTGCAGTACGAAGGACTCTGAAATATTTAACTCTCACTAAAACTGTCTACTGTTGTTATTAATACAGTTTTATATTTGCTTATTACAGATCAGGATGTAATTCAAAACACTCAGCATGAACAAAGCAGTAATTCAAAAATACTAATTGATGTTGGTGCTAAAAGTTAAAAGTGTCTAGAAAACATGCAATACAATAGTAAAAAGCTTTTTAAAGAAAAATCAATGGAACAATTACATAATCAACTGGCCCCTTTTTACTCTGAAAAAAAGAAAGTGCAATAAAATTTTAATGGTAAAAGATCTGCTATAAATAAATTGTTAATAATAAAGCTGTTTATATATGATTAATGATAAAACAATGTGCTATAAATAATAATGATGAAACTGATATAAATAAAATTGTTAAAGATAAAATAAGGTTTTATAAGTAAAAGGTATAATGATAACAATGTGTTGTAAAAAAAGTTGTATTCATAAAACAATATTTTGAAATAAAACACTGCGTGGATAATAAAATTATAAATCATAAAAATATCATAAACAGATTTTTGATAATACTAAAATGGGTTATGCTAATTAAATATTACAGAACAGTGATTCATCTAAATAGACAGATGGACAGACTGACAGAGAGACAAGCAGATGAAATACTGGTAAATTTAATAAATTTCAGGGTTTGTCAAGGATATTTTATCATACTGTTCTACAAACAGCAGTTCTATAGTTGATTGTTAGCAGAAACTATGACATTAATAAATTTATGTCAAACATTGACAGAAGACTGACAACTAATGGTAACACAGAGAAAGGTATTTAGTTTATCAAATCTTTGGTACATACTTTTCTGACTGCTGCAAGGTGCTTATGGTAGATAAAGTTGTTCAGATTATAATATTAGAAAAGATCCATGTTTAATAACTGTTAACATTAAGCATACAATTTTCATTGCTTAATTTGCAAAAATGTTACCATCCCTTCATGCTTACAGCATAAAATCAGAAAATTGTAACTAGTAACCAGCAGGATGAAAATTATCTCCTGCCTGTTTCACTAGGTGATCTGGACTAGTCAGTGTATTGAAACATATTGTAGTTTGTTTACAACAGTCTCTGATCATGTTGTTTTGCATTTATACTGTTATACATGTTAGGTTAAAAGGGTTCTTATGAATACAGTTTTGATATAAAAGATATTTGTTCAACAGAGTGTAAAATCTTTGTCTATAAAAACAAAATGTGCTTTAAAGTTAAAATAAATGTTATTCTAAATTGTATTTTTTATTATTTATAATTATTTCCATTGTTTCTTAACTTTGGTTAGTGTAGTCAGGTTAATGGATTAATGAATTAAGGTGTTAATTTGTTTATTTAGTTAGTGTTAACTAAGTTGTCAAAGATAAACGTACACCTCCTTTTGAAACCAACATCTTTGCGACCTGGTGGTAGATCTGAAGAATTTTATCAATGGCCTGTAAAGAAAAGATTAAGAACATCTCAATTCAAACTGGTTATTTCATGATCCTAATTAAACCTTTAATTAAATCTAGGAAGATATTGTTCTGCCAGTTATACAATTTATTTTAATTGTTTTTGAAAGAGTTGTTGTTATACATCTAGCAAAAACAGAAATAATTTGTATGCAGGATTACATCACTTTCAGTACTGCTAACTTAAACTGGTTTCTATACTTATTACCCTCTACATTTACAACAAGAAAAAAAATATATATCTAGGTTGAAAGAAGAGTGTTGTTAGACAAACAATTGGTACCAACCTCATGTATTCTCATGCCTGGCACTGGGATTACTATGAATTCTTTGACACAGTTCAGTTTGCCAGGAGCAAATTTTCCATTTTGAAGAATAGTTACCAGCAACTGTGGTAAACAGAACTTATCCGGAACCTGTAACAAAGTAAATATATACTCTATATTTCATATTTACTGTATTATACACATACACACACTCTTCAAATTTATAGAGAATAGTTAATTAATAACACATTTCAGAATTAATAAGATGCAATGTATTCATAAATAAAATATAAAGAGAATTAAGGTAAATACTTCAGAGTGCATGAGAGATGCGATGTATTCATAAATAGGTATGTGTTTAATTAGAGCAGCAGCTGTACAGACGGCTCGGGACACAGCTGACACAGATGAACTTCCTGACACCAACTTCTCTTGGGGTTCATTAGGGATGATGATTGCCTGGGGCATCTTGCCTTTACCTCTGAAGGTAAAAAATAACATTTGAATTGTTGTTGTATTTTTATGTGAAATACTCAAAATGAAAACAAAATATGAGATGATAGCATTAATGATATAGGTTTTTTTTCAGTGCTATTTGTTGTTATTATTAGTAAGCTTGAAAAAATGTCAAAGTTATGGAATAGTTTAGTTTCAAACCACAGAGGGAAAGTATTTCCTGCTTAACAATATTATCCCGAAATTAGTTTTAGGCCTACATATTAAGAAAAGGATCCTGTTTAATAATAATTATTAGTACAGTGTATTATTAATCTACTATTTTACATGTCTGTTCTTTTTCAGGAGTGGAACATTAATCATTTAAATCTTTGACTTTATCTGTTCTCTGTGTTGTGATGAGTGAGGTGTGTTTTTTACAATTTCCCCATGGTGCTGTTTTTGGTAGGTGAGGGAAATGGAGAGGAAATGCACTTTCAGTACCATTTTACACATTGCTGTGTTTCTCAAAAAATATTACTGAAGTAATGTTTCTAAACTTAGAGTTTTCCCGTTAACATATTCTCACATACAGGCCAAAATGTCAGCTCACTCACACTGAGATGATGTCAGAACTGGAGTCTGCCAAACCTGAACAGCAATGACACCTGCAATAACGATGTTATCTGAGTGAAGAAAACACAACATGATGTTGTTTGGGGTTTTTTGTTGTTCTTTTTAATATCTGTGCATTTCCCCCATAGTGTAATGACCTCACCTTTCAAAAACAAACAACTTCCTACAACAGTAACAAAAATCTTGTCACAAAATAATCTTTTTTGATAAACAGGGAAACTTTAATCCTTTAATATATCTAATCCATTTATATAAATTAGAAATATTAAAGTTTCTGATTTCTAGAGCAGAACAGACAAAAGCTGAATTGTTATTCATGTTAAATGATTTAGAAGGACAGTAACACTGAAGTTATATTGGTTTTCAATTTTCTTAGTTTTCAGTGGAACAGAGGAAGATGTAGAATACCAGTCTGATATAAACAGTACAGTTTTTTTTTTTTACTCTCAGTGTTTCTGACTGATTCATGTGTTAATAAACATCCATTCACTATTCTCAACACTAGCTTGTGATTTTGAATGCTAACATACAATTCTGAATTCTAAATCTGAATCCTAAAAGGAATCTTTCTTTTTTTTTTTTTTTTTTTGTATTTAGCATTGAGACCTGTGAAAGTAAAATTCTACAAATAAACTGGGCAGCTGCGGACTGGGAAGGTTGTAATCAGTTTTGATTTGAATGAAAATAAAATAACTGTGAAAAGAGTTTAACAGATTAAGAAAATGAGTTAAGGTCACAGAAGGGAAAATGCACAAATAAAATCAAGATTCTAGTGTAATGTTACAGTGTGTGTTTGATTTTATTTATATAATTCTTAGTTTTGATTTACAGATGGAAAATAAAGTTTATTCTGGAAATTACTGTACTGTAAAATAAACTGGTATTAATACAAATCAATTATTTGGCATGGGTTCAGATATTTCATATACACTTTTCATTAATTCATATTTCAGATGGTGGAAAAAATCATTACATAATAATAATAATAATAATAATAATAATAATAATAATAATAATAATAAACATGTGTTTAGGCTGTCCATTACATGACCAACATGTTTAGGCTGTCCAATAATTTCTGGTAATTTTCTTTTGTAAATTTAATGCAGCGATTATTTTTAGAAACTGACTAAATAATCATTAGTATTGTAAAAACATGTTTTAGCTCATTGTGAAGCATTATGGTTCACAGGTTCAGTAGTACTCAGTATCCAGTTCTAGCCAGTGCCCCTATTACTGATTTACATATATACTCTCCCATTTAAAGAAGTAAACTAAATATCCACAATTAACAAGAAAAATCATTTAATATAGTAATGTGAGTTTCCCCTCTCACACATCATATAACAAATATATCACCATTAATTTTCAAGAACATATTAAATGATTAATATTTCTTGACTAATAAATAATATCTGTAATTTGAGTAGTAATGTTTGTTATTTGGGTAATAATGCTCGTTACTGGAGTAGTATGATTTTTTAGTAATGATATTTATTTATTCTCAATAAAGATATCATTTAGGCTGAGTATTAGTACTCTTAAAGGCATGTTTTTAAATAAATCAAGTTAGACAATAAGCTGAATATATATAAATTATCTGAGAATAAATTTTGTTAGTATAACTACAGGTAGACTTGAACTGGTTCTAAGATTTCAGTTGATAATTACGAGGCACACTAACTTGGGAGTGGCATTTCTTTTCTGTTTTCCTGGACTTGGATTGTCTGGTAATTTTTCATTTGTTTCATCATCATCAGGGACATTTTCTTTGTCAAGAAACTGTGACACTTCTTTCATCTCCTTCAGTTTGACAAGTAAATCACTGTAACACAAGATCATATTTTTAACACCATTATAATACTTACTGTAATGACACAATAGTATATTTCACTATAGGTAGCACATGTCTACTTACAGATGCAGAGGTGTAATACTGATGATGATATAGAGGTAGGTATTATTAACTGATGTACAGGTGCAGAAAAGTTATATTAATGTACATGTGTAAAGATGTATATTATTTATGTACAGATGTAGAGATATAATATTAATTGATGAACAGGTATAGAAATATAACATTAATTGACGAACAGGTGTAGAGATATAATATTAACTGATGAATAGGTGTAGAGATATAATATTAATTAATGAACAGGTGTAGAGATATAATATTAATGAGTGTACAGTATACAGATTTAATATTAATGAATACACAGGTATAGAAATATAATGTTAGTGAGTCTATAGGTCTAGAGATTCAATATTAATGTGTGTACAGTGTAGAAATAGAACACTGGTTTAAAGATGTAATCAGTCTACTGACTATGATATGGAATCTATGAGGTCCTGTGCTGAGGGATCTTGCTCTTGCAGGCTTTGACAGATTTCTGTGTTGATAAGTTCAATTGCTGTTCTCACTGACTCACACTGCTCCATCTCCTCTGCTTCTTTCTCCTCAGCTCTAGAAGTTTCAGCAACACTGTACATATAACCTGAACTGAGACACGTGCAGATTAGCTGAAAAACACAACAGAGCAATTAAATCATAATAAACACAATACTTCACATAGTAATTAAAACACACAAATAACACAATATTTCATTAATTAAAATACACAAATAAACACAATATTTCACTAATAAATAAACATAATTACTTCACACTGTAATTAAAACACCCAAATAAACACAATACATCACACAGTAATTAAAACACACAAATAAACAAAATACTTCACACAGTAATGCAAAATAGTTTACAAATTAGCTTTTAAATTAACAAAAATATATAATTAATATACAATACTTTACAAATTATTTAACATACACAATTAATTAAAAAATTGTAGAAATTAAAATGCATCCAGTATTTATCAAGTTTGTGATTATTATTTTATTAAACCAGACATCATGCTACAAACTAATGAGTGATCAGCTGAATGCTGTTGTTTAACATACAATACTAGTACTTAGTCTGAAACAAAGCATGCACAGATTAACACAATCTTGTTAGATAACTAAAATAAACTTTTTAACTAAAACCTCAGACACAAACACTGGAACTGATGTGTGTAAAATGAACAATAATACAGTCCGAATTTACATTTGTTTACCTTCTCCTTATTTCTCACCATACAGTGAACCTCTGTTTGTGTTGTTTGGTGGCCATTGCTGTCATAAGCCTTTCTGCATTTCAGCTAATAAAATGAGAGAAAAAAAGAAGAAAAAATGTCTTAAAGTAGAATATAATAAATTACAATATAGAATAAAATAAATTACAATACAGAATATAATAAATTACAAAATTTTGAAGTTATACAAAAATTATTATACTGGCACATTAAACTCACTTTGATTGCTTTATGAATATATCTACAGATAAAATAAAACCATATTAAAAACAATGTTGCCACATCAAAAAAAGAACTGAGATACTGATCCACAAAAATTATCTTAATTTATATTGTGAAGAAATCTATTGTTTTGATAATTACTTCATTAAAGACAGTAAAACTTTGAAAATTCAAAACTTTGATCTCTCAAACTGACAGTCTTGTCTAGGCCAAGTTCCTTCTTATGCTAGCAATAATAATTTGAAAATTATAAGTTGAAAATCTTTTATGATCCCAGGAATTTGTTGATTAAGTGCAACACAATATAACTGCCTCAGTTAAGTCTGCATACAGCGTCTTTACATAATACATAATTGCAGACAATCTTCAGAGAACCGTCGTAGTAAACTGTTAAAGTTCACTGACTAGTATATTTTTTTGCTTACAAATGAGTGCATTGTGTCAAACATACCATTTGCTGTTTAAATGTTAATTAATGGAATTGTGTTGTGTTATGTTCCTCAAAGTTTGGAAATCTGAAAATGTATGAATTTGATGCTTATTTCTGATTATGTATTTCAACTGATTTGTTTCCACTGATGTATGAAGAATTTATATGTATGTATGGTTTGTTTCTGCTTTTTTATTTATCAATAAATATATTTGTATCTGCATGCATGTGAGTGTTGTGTGTGTCTTATTGATTTTGTTATTTACTTAGTTTTACAAAATATGTAACAGTTTATGTTTCTCACATCATGAAAATCAAACATACTAGTCCAACACAACTGCAGCAGATATTTTAATTTTAACTTTAACTGCTTGACTGATGCCTTCAAGTCTGAATTATCAAAGTTTGACTGTCCTGTTTTATTCTTATTTTTTTGTTTTTGTTTTTTTGTCACAAACCTTTGTTATGTATGGGTCTCTTGCAAAGTCTCTGAAGAATTCAGACTAAAATTTATAAAAAAATAAAATAAAATTAATTTTCATAAATTGATATAATTAGAAAAGAAGTGAAATATAAATTTAGACATGTTTTTAAATAAAACAACAATTGAAAATAGAACTTTAGAATTTAAAAAAAGAGAAATATTAAAAGATACACCCAGTTTTTAAAACTATGATTGTGATAATACATAATACCAAAATAACATTATTCTAACTTAGAACAGAAGTTGAGTGTTAGTGATGGATCAGAGAAAATGTATTGTTTGTACACGCCATCATTTTCCTAGCCAGTACCTGAATGCAGTCTTTGAATTGTAAATTAAAATCTTACTATGTGACCATAGACATCAGGTGGCTGGTCAATAAACATTGTATTAAGGAGATCTTCCATTTTTTCTGGAACTCCATTTTCTTTGTAGTATTCTTCAGCTCTCTGTCTCAATTCATACATATTTGTAGTTAAACCAACAGAATTGTTTGACATTTTTTTCTGAAATATTTGTTAGAGTTACATAATTAGTAAAAACATTTTTTTTTTAAATGAAAAATATTGCTAAATGTGTGTACACACACACACACACACATATATAAATGGAAAGACAATTTCCTTATGAATATATACATAAAACGTTTTAATTAAAATCTAAACATTATTCTAAAATGAATTATTAAAAATATTACCGAAAAAATGTTAATGAAATGTCTGTTAACTACTGTTAATAACTGCAAAGTTTTTAAATATTTGTTGTCATTTCATTCTTATTTCATATTTGAAAAAAGTATTTTGTCGCAAATGTAGTATTAAATATAAAGCACATATTAGTACAAAACTTTCTGTTATGAATTCTGTTTCTGCAGATTCTGAGACAATATAATATGTGGACATGTACTATTTAATAAGCATAGAAATAAAAATGTTACCCACAAGCAGAACATTAATCTGATATTCACTAATTTAAAAACAAAAATGTTTCGCTCCTGGAATCCATCTTTGTGGTCGTCAAGGATATAGAATTATGGGATTGCTATCAAGTTTTCATTCTACCATTCTGACGATCAAAATAAGAACTAAAGTTATTATTAATAAATAAATCAATAAAATAAAATATTTAAATATCCATAAAACCCGTAATCTGTAATAGTAACATTAAGTTACATTGCTGCAAATATTTTACGACAATCGAAAGCCACGACACGCTTTCTTTTTGGTTTGGGAGCAACCGACCAGAAAAGAAAGTTTGTTATTAAATGACGTTGTTTTAAGACTTGTATTTCAAATAAAAAATAAAATAAAATATACTAAAACTATACCAGAGTTTTTCATATAATGTCTTTCGAAGATTCTGGAACATCCAGAACTTTAAGCGAAATTCCGTTAGGTAAAGGATCAGGTTCAAGTGTAACGAAAACAAGCAAAACTCTGCGACTGAGACGTAGTCCCGTGAGAACTTCGAGCGACAAAAAACTTTCAGACGATGAATTCATGGCAGCAGCAATCGGAGATGTTGAATGGTTGAAACAAAGTCTACGAGATGCAGGAGGAAAATTGAATTATGACAAAAATGTAATGAACGTATTAGTTGTTAAACTATTAATTTTATTTATACAACATACATTTCTATGTGACTGCAGGCTTTAAAATGTGATAATAATTCATTTTATTTTATAGTGTATCTTCGTGTGTATAAGTTGAGAAAACTTCAGTATTTTCTTGTTGTTTGTCAGCAAACAAATATCTCAATTAATTATTAAATTTAAGTTTTGTTTCGTTTTTTGTTAATCGGCCTGACAACATTCATATTTAAGTTTCGTATTAATTTTTGTTTGTTCCTAGGATTTGACAACATTAATATTTCAGCACTTATATTTGGTTTTGCAGTGGTTCGAGTGTATTGTATTATAGCTTTGTTATAGTTTTGTTTAATGGTCTGACAGTGTTATATAATACAACATTAATATTTCAGCTTTATTTGTATTTGTATGGTGCGATAGAACTATATTACAGCTTTGTTATATTTTATTATGTAGCATTTGACAGCACTGTTTCAGCTTAGTTAAATTTTTGTTCATAGGGTCTAAAAGCACTCTGTTTCAACTTTGTTATATTTTTGCTGGTAGAGTCTGACAGTACTCTATTTCAGCTTTGTTATATTTTTTGTTTGTAAGATGTGACAGCATTGTTATATTTTTATTTGTAAGTCTGACAGAACTCTGTCTCAGTTTTGTTATATGTTTGTTTGTAGGGCCTGACAGCACTCCATCTTTCAGCTATCCATGGTAGGTTAGACTGTCTGAAGGTTTGCATTGAAAAGTTCAAGATGGATGTGAATCTTCCAAGTTCGACTGGTTGGCGAGCTATCCATCTTGTGATTAGTAACCAAACAGGAAAGAGAGCACTGCAGTGTTTGACTTACTTACTAGAAAAACATCCTGATCTATCCATGTAAGAATGTTAATGTAGTTTTGAATATCAAGTAAGACTGATATTTCATTTTATTAGAGATCAATTATATTTCAGTAGTAATGTTTGTTATTTGAGCATTTTTTGTTATTTTAGGAGTAATGCTTGTAATTTTATAATATTGTTTGTTACTGGAGTAGTAATGTTTGTTATTTGAGAAATAATGTTAATTATTTTAGTTGTTACCATAATAATGTTTGTTGTTATTTGAGTAATAATATTTTATAATTTGAGCAATAATTAGTTAAGTAGTATTTTATTTGAGTATTAATGTTTGTTGTTTTAGTAATTTTGTTATTTTGGTAATAATTTTTTTTTTTTTAAAGATATAATGTTTGTTAATTTAGAGATATTAATATTTGTTTATAACACAGGTGTAATGAAGATGGCATCACACCCGCTCACCAGGCTGCCAGTGAAGGACATGTACAGTGTCTGAAGCTGCTGATTGAAAATGGAGCCAATGTCCAAGCCAAAGATTGCAGAGGTAACACACCTTTAGATCTGGCCAAACTGTGGGGACATAGAAAATGTGCTAGGTAAGTATTGTTGTGGTTTTATATTTCAAGTAATTTATGATAGAAATGGAAATCTGCTTTCAGTTTGTTATTTGATGAATTTTGAAGTATGATCATTGTAAAATTTCTAACATTGTTTGAATAATTGTATACAGAATCTTAGCAGCAGAGATTTGGCATCAGGACAAGGAACATGTAGCTAAAGAACTTCTGCAGCTGAAGAAACTGAAGATGCAGCAAGTTCTGCAGGAGATAGAGAATGATGAAGAATTTCAAGCAATACGTGAAGCACAGACAGAGAAAGCCTTCCAGCAGTTTGTAAAAGACAGAAAACTAGAGGTGAAACCAACAGGACTACACCTGAGAGCTGATGACCAGCAGGGCATTTATAAGGCAAACAGCATTGCATCTGAATATATTTCAAAAGTTAGCACAGAGATGAGAGAAAAAAGTACAACTCCTTCTTCAAGGAGAGAACTCACCTCCAGTGATTTGTTAGATGACATGCAGCATGAATCCGACAGAGAAGATACGAGCAGGTCAAAAGAAAAAGAAAGCAAAATGACACCAGCAAAATCATCATTGAAATCATCTGAGGTCTCTCATCCCAACCCATGGATCAAGTACTCTAAGCTGAATGAGAAGGAGTATGTACCAATTCTTAAAGATCTGTATCCTCGAGATGAATATACCATGATGCCAAAACTTAAATTTGCTCCAAAGTACTTCACTGGCAAGTTTGAGCAGGTGATCACTTTGTCTGATTTGGAAGACTCTAAATCCATGGTGTTGAAGAAGCTGCGCAAACCTGACCTTCCCAATGACCTGCTTGAGAAGGAGCTGGCGAGAGATCCAAGTGTCAGTGAACGTCCAGTTGTGTTCAAACCAAAGATTATCTGTGATGTGCTCACAAAGCGCAAATACGATCAGGATGTTATTTCTCCAGTAGAGGCTCCACTGCATCTGTCCAATAATGTTCGTTCATTCCTCATCAGAAACAACTTCAAGTTTTGTAAGAATGATTCAGAGTCTTCAAGTAAGTCAGGCTCGCCTGATTTTGACCCATTCCTACATGACCAGCTGGCCAGCACTCTCAAACAGATGTCAAAACGAGATCACTTTCCCAACATTCAAGGCAAAGAATATGTACTGAGATGTGGTGAAATGAATTGAACATAACTGATGTGTAGGCTTCATTGATTGATTCGGATTTTAGTTATTTCGTAGTTAAAGTTGAAATAATGAACAGTTTCATATAACACTATATATTTGGAAATACTACTGAAATATGTTTGTTGATTTAGAGAGTAGGAACTGCACTGAAGTATGTTAAGTGTCTAATCTGATGTAAAAATAGACTTTATTTGACAGCCATAAAAACATTAAACTAAACAGGTGTTTGGGAAATGTAACTTTCTGATGACAGCGACTGCAAAAAACCCAACATTTTTAAACTGAAAAACATGTTTGTAAAGTCATTACATTAAGGGGAGGTAATATGCTCCCTTTACCAGTTTATGGTGTACTGAACATTTTCACTTAGCTTTTTAATAACATAATATTACTATTTACCCTTTCATTTTAACCAATATTATTCTTTATTTTAATGTTAATTTTTTGTATCAATTTTACCTCAATGTTAATGTTGTGTTTATGTCTTACCCTCAGTTTTATTCTTATCAGTTTTGCCTTTCATGTTGTATTTATAATTGGTCCTACCTACTCTGTTTTTGTTTCCACATATAATAACCTTAGCCTTAATGCTGATATAAAACAGAATGTGTCTTCCTGAATGTATCCAATGATTTTAGTCCTATCCTTAACATTAATATCATCCTTGTTTGTCAGTTTACCTTGAATGACTACCTGATCCTATTTGATATTTTTCTTACTGCACAACTATCCCTATAATAGCTTTATACCCATATAGCATTTTTATGTCAGTATAACAGCCTTATAACCATGAATTATTTGAATATATCAGCTTAAATCTAAATGTAGCCTTGTATCAATATTAAACATTTATATTAACATTTACTAATCTTAGCCTGTACATAGTGTTATATAATTTTATTTATAAATTTCATTGCTTTTTTATTCTTATTAGCGTGTACATTGTACTCTTTAAAAATTTTGACTATATACATTCCTGTTACTTTAATGTGAAAGAAAAATATGTTTTAATTTGTATGTAATGCATTGTTGATATATATGCTGATTATGTATTTGGTTATTGGTATTTTGTAATGCTATACAGTATTGATGGTTGTGATAACTTTTTCTATATTCTCAGTAATGTATCTTTAATAGTCTAATATCTTTACATTGGTTGTTCATGAATATATATATACATAAAATCAACATTCCATTTTTTCTTTAAAAAGTCAGAATTATATCTTAATAACCCCTTTAATCTTCTTATCTATGTATTAATTTGCATATGTAAACATGTAAATGTAAATATTAATTCTAGTAATAACATTATATGTATTTCTAGCTCTAAAGACAACTGTTAGTGTTATATTTTACTTTGATACAAGTTAATGCAGTTGTTAAGCTGAAAAATCTGTTGCTATATTGACTTTTCCAGTTCTGTAGTAATTAAACATAAGTTGTATGTAAAATTCTTTATATCTAAATCGTTTATCTAAACATACTGTATATATATATATATATATTTAAAAGTATATTTTTTGTGTGTGTATCTCTTTTACTGTATCCTGTTCTTTTATAATTTGTATTTTATCTCTGAAAAAAAAAAAAAAGTACATTGTTGATTACTGCTGAATACAAGTTCAAATCTTATAACCAGTATTTCTAGAGGTGACCAGTTTTAATGTCTTGCCTTCAGAAAGCTTTATACAACATTATTGACAACTGTTATTGTTTTAGTTGTGATTTATATCGTAAGCATTTATTGTGATTGACAATACTGCTTGTGTTTTATTACCAATAATTATATATCTATACTTTGTCTTTGTCTTCTGTTAAAAGTTTTCATTATCTTAGCTCTGCTGTTTAGGATGTATGACTAAAGCCAAAACCATATCACTGACTGAAAAATCTGAACAAGCCAATCACAATGCAGGATACATCTTTGCTAAAGAAAAAAAAAGTTGGCTTAGTTTTGAAAGAAGGCAAATAATATAATTTTTATTTAACACACTTAACATATCTACAAATGTTTGTAGGATCAAACATAACCTTAATGACCACATAGGAAAAAAAATAACGCTTTCCTTTGGCATCTTTTTCTAAGATGTCTCTAAACACAACCATAGCTTTTGATAAAACAGTTGTAGCACTGGTGGGACACAGTAGATGTAATCAGAGATATAATAGCTGTAATGACAGAGACTAGCAGTAACGACATACACCTAGCTTTAATCACTGATACACACCAGCTGTAATGACTAAGACACTAGGTGTAACCACTGAGACACACTAGCTGTAACCACTAAGACACACTAGCTGTAACCACTGAGACACATTAGCTGTAACCAGACATTAGCTGTCAGTGAGACACACTAGCTGTAACTACTGAGACACATTAGCTGTAATTATTGAGACACACTAGCTGTAACTACTGAGACACATTAGCTATACCAACTGAGACACACTAGCTGTACCAACTGGGACACTGGGTGTAACCACTGATACACATTAACTGTAACCAGAGACACACTAGCTGTAACCACTGAGACACACTAACTGTAACCAGAGACACACTAGCTGTACAGAGACACACTAGCTGAAACCAGACACACACTAGCTGTAACCACTGAGACACACTAGCTGTAACCACTGAGACACATTAGCTGTACCAACTGAGGCACACTAGCTGTAACCACTGAGACACATTAGCTGTAGACACACACTAGCTGTACCAACTGAGACACATTAGCTGTAGAGACACACTAGCTGTACAGAGACACACTAGCTGTAACCACTGAGACACACTAGCTGTAACCACTGAGACACATTAGCTGTAACACTTGAGACACACTAGCTGTACCAACTGAGGCATACTAGCTGTAACTGAGACACATTAGCTGTAACACTTAAGACACACTAGAATTAATGCTCCTCTATGGGCCTTCTCAAGTAATTACACAGAAAAATGTTTGTGATTATGAAACTTGAAAATAGTTTGAACAGTTGCAGCCTTTTCCCAGAAGAAATCATGAAGAAGTCCAATGTACTATCACAACAGATTTCTAAAACATTATTATAAATCATTTCTTTGTATCAAATATAATAATTCAATATCATAAATTGAAACAAAAATTCATTCTTCAAGTCAAACTAGCTTTTATTGCACAAAAACTGAGAAGCAAAACTAAAAACAGTGATTAATGTGCATTACAATTCTATAAACATAACTTGTATGAACATAAGCAGTTCTACAACATGGTGAGCTTAAAACTTTTAGAAAACTAGCATAATGATATATCAATAAATTATAACTAATTTCAATTATTTCAAAAGCAATATGATCATGGAGATTCATTGTACAATAATTTACTAATATTTTCACAGGTTGCCTCAATGACTGATATATTAATTAACAAGTGTTTTTATAATATTAATACTCAATCAGCTCCACCCACTAGACCTCACTAACTTGAGATGTCGGTTATTTCACAGCATAAAATTTTCAAACATAACAAAAGAAATTTGTAGTTAGTGTTAAAAAAAACAAGTTTTTATTATGTGATAATTTGTCATAAAGGAGTTTACTATATTCACAAGTCTGTTTTTATAAGTTTAAGTGTAGACAAAACTATAATCAATATAGGAGATTAAAAATAATATACAGAAACTAAATGAAAATATATATTTAAATAAAATGAATTCCAAGTAAGTTTAGGTAATAAATCTGACATTCAAAACTGACTAAACAGAACATATTTACATATCTTTAAATGTTTATGTCAATGTTCTAAGAATGCTACATAAACAGTTTTGAGCAAATTTACCACTAAAACATTAACATAACATTATGTAATCTTACTTTCCATCAACATAGCATATTTTCTACATGTAAGTATTACCAACAAAGCATGTTTACTTACATGACAGTAACATCATGACAAATATTAAAATTCTAAATCTAAATAAATTTCAACTGCCAACTATCTGACAAGGAAATAATCTGCAGACTACTCTAGATCAAAAAAAGAAAGACTAGGAGGAAACTGTTATCTCTGAAATAAATGTTACATAATGAAAACAAAATAAATAAAACACAACTTGAACAAGGAAGTATGAAAATCTGTAAATTATGAATGAGATAAGTAACTACTTACACATTTTCTTAATACTGACAGCATAATTTGTTCTTGGTCATAAATAACAACAATATAACTTCCACTTGTCAAAAGAAAAAGACACTAAATGAAAAATGTAATTGGGGTAGGATGGAGAATAGTATGTTACTATATATTTCTCTAAAAAGCTCGTATAGTGGTTTATTCTCATTGAAAAAAAGACAGTAATTTTCCTTGTACCAAATCAAATTAATAATAGGCTAAACAGAAAAGTAAAATAAACATCTACTTTATATTTATATGCTGAATATAAAAGTTTGTTATAAAATCCATATTCATACTATAAAATATATAATAATTACATTAAGCAAAATTTTTACAAAATTAATGTTCTAATGGCTGTCAATGATGTTCACTTATCACAGGTATGAAACTGATATAAGCTGTACACATAAATATACCCAGTGATTTGTGTCTTCTGCCAATCAGAGTTGCTGCTATGACTGGTTCATTTCTCCAAAGCAAAGTTCTGCATTTTATATTCAAACATGAACTGAAGCTTCTAGTAGCAGAATCATCTGATTCTGTTATCTCATACAAACATGAACTCAACTTAAACTATTATTCTTTAAAAAAAAAAAAAAAATAGTTGTCACTGCTGTTTCTAAAGATTAAATAAATAACAATAATAAATCAAATAAATAAAATATATATTTTTTAATTTAAATAATTAAAAAATAAATGAAATCATAATCAAAAAAGATACACCTATGTTTATATAATGATGTCTTGGTAGAAGAGAAATTATTATTGTATTTAACACTGATTATCTTGAAAATTTACACAACTAATTTTAGTTTTTTTCTTACCATCAAATTAACACAACTACTGGGTTTTTTCTAATCATAGTCTATGATGAAAATATTTTAATAATACAGAAACTTTCAATTTATAACAATAAAATTTCACACACCAGACAAAAACAACAGCCATTTCAGCAGTTACCACTTCGAATTAAGTAGTTAAAAAATAAATATTAAACAAATAGTTCTGAAGTTTGGACTACTGAAAAAATGTACTGTACTGTTCTTTACTGGAATACTGAGAAAAAGCAATTTTCTTTACTCGACTATTGAGAAAATGTAATTTTCTTCAATAGATTATTTTTGTTAAAAGCTATTCTTTGGTAAAGAAATTGAATGAAAATGCATAATATTTTCTCAGTATGACATTTCAAACATCTAGTATCAAATACTAAGTGAAACACTATGAAGAGTTCACAAACATTATTAATAACCACATAATTAAGTAAATATACATACAGAGAAATGCACAAGAGATGGTTTATAGAAATAATTCTTTTAAATGTTGATTTTTAGCTTTTAGATTAATGATTGTCAACATTTACAGATTCTAAACTTTTTAAAAAAATCACATTATTGTGTTGATATATAACTGACATTTTTTAAAATGTTGATATAATTGTCTGATGTTTTTGTATAAACTGCACTTTAATATGCAAAAAAACATCTATTACAATTTACAGGAAATATCTGACTTTATATTGTTACAGATATTTGCTTCTTTATAATTACTAACACAGAGCTTTTAAAGACATTTCTGTAGTTTTAACTGATTCCAAGACATTTTAAAAGATTTTTTAAATGAAAATCAACATGTACTTAGACTTAGAAAAACAATTACAAAAAAACTAAACCATTGTCTCCTTACATGGACATGGTTAAATCTATAACATTTGGGTGGAAGTGTGAAATATCTGAACGTAAACTCTGATAAATCATGTAAGTAATATACTGAGTCACAAAACACTTGACATGCTGTTATTGCAAAACCAGAGTTGTAATCAGAATGATAGCATTCGGACATAAGAAAAAGCCAAAACGGAATTTTATCTCACTTGTCTCAACAGCTGATGATAAAAATTACTTTCAGAATGGTTCTATTTCATTCTGATAAACTGTGTAAACAAATGTCACCATACAGTATAAAGATGGCATAGGGTAATCAGATAGCACCATCATACATTAATGGTAACAATATACAGCCATCATACATTCTTCTAGGTAATGTCTTCTTTTGAAACATTGGTATTCTTTATGTCATACTTTTTATTTATATGTGGTTTTCAAGGAAACATAAAGATAATTATTCAGAACTGTTTCTTCATTCTTTCAGGTAAGATGCTTTCCTGGGCATATCGGAAAAAAGACAGTAAACCATATTTCTTTCCTTTCCTTCGGAAATAGTTGGTAACCACATCACTTTCAGCTGCAATAAAAAAAAATAAAAATAAAAAGATAAAAAAAAAACATTTAACAAATTGTTTGTTATATTTAGCTTTTATTTACAATTATTCTCACTGGCATGTCAAACATGTTTATTGTACCTGTGAGAAATTTTCAAAGTGATTATTTTCATACCTGTGTTGACTGGCTGCACATCACCAACTGTTGGCAAGACGTTTTCGTTGGCTGATAGCGACACAAAGAATGCAAACGGAACAAGCCATAAGCATAATGTGAAATAAGCCAGGACCTGTAAAAATATCAATGTACATGAACTTTTATTATACAAAAATGTCAGACATACATACAGAAATAAAAAGGATGTTGTTTTGGGGTTGTTTTCTCATGTTTTTTTGTTGTTGTTTTTCTTAGTTTTTTTAATGAAATAGAAATACAAGCAATATTTCATTGTAATAACTTACATTTTTACAGTTCA
Source organism: Chrysomallon squamiferum (assembly GCA_012295275.1). Taxonomy (NCBI): domain Eukaryota; kingdom Metazoa; phylum Mollusca; class Gastropoda; order Neomphalida; family Peltospiridae; genus Chrysomallon; species Chrysomallon squamiferum. The sequence goes on along the minus strand of CM022672.1, from coordinate 311,423 downwards.
GTGTTACATCAGACTACACAAGTCTGCTTTTCCAAAATAATGTTACTATTGAAACAGTTAGATGTTCTAACAACTCTATACTAGCTTAACTTTAGTAATAAAAATAATGTTACAATAGACAGGTAGATCTTCTGTCATAACAATTCTGTACTACCAACATTTTGGTAACAAAACAAGCCATGAAGTCTACTATTTTATCAACTGTAAGATACCAAGTGTGAAAAATATTTCAATTTTGACTTACTTCTGAAAATGGATACCAAACTTCAGAGAAATGTGAGAATGCTAGATAGTGGTTGACAAAAATAGAAGCTGAAAATGAAAATGCAGGCTTATGTATTTAAGATCTTTAAAACGAACAGTAAATAAAAATTATTTATTCTGCAGTAGATTGTTTTGCTTCATACCAATCCTGTTGGAGATAATTTTAAATCAGTGTTGACCTACAATAAATTCAGATTTTCTAACAAATAACATGTCAAGCTTTTAATTAAGTCAGTTTAATTAAGTGGATAAAACAACAGTTGTAGCTGTGTTGTAAGAATGCTTGTATTTTTATAGTTAGATTGTTAATGTAGTCATATTTAGATGTTTACTAATTTGGAAAATGGATAAGTTGACAATATGATGGTCATCAGACATGACAGACAGGATCTGTAATATATTTCTAAACAGAAAATATTACATATTCCAAAGAAACACAAGTTTTGAAATTCTATTTCACCTGTTCCTATTATTAATGATGGCGACACAGCTGAAAAGTATGGAAACTGCTTGAGAATAAAGAAATAGGCAACATTTGATCCAAGTCCACAAACAATAATTGAAAGTGGAAACTCTTCAAACAGGAACAGTAGAATATACACAGTTGTACAAAACTGAAAAATAGAAGTATACATGATAATGAAAAAGCTTAAAAGAAGAATCACACTTTTACAAACACACTCACATACATTCAGTCACTCACTAACCAATAAACATACATACATATGTTACAGTGATATAAATTTATTAACTAAAAAAAAAAAAAAAAAAAAAAAAAAAAAAAAAATCAATATGGTGATTATATCTAAATATAAATTCAATATTTAGAAGAAAAAATGAAGAAAAAAAAAGAAAAAAGAAAACAGATTTGACATCTATTGTACTTACAATAATTAAAACTTTTATAACTTTCGCTGTAAACACAGTATATTCCTCCACAAGTTCAGCCAGGTAAAATAAACCAGCCGCTGAAAAAAAAAAAAAAAAAAAAAAAAAAAAATAAAATTAAATAAATTTAAATAAATAAATAAATAAAATAATAAATAATAACTGGCAGGATTGTACATGTAAATCATATAATTATTTTAAAACAGCACTAATGACTATAAAGGAACTATTATTATTTTGTTGTTTGGGTATTTTAATGCATTATTTTGGTAGAATAAATTGTGTATTTAAAACTTATCACAACTTAGATATCTAAGCATAAGTTAGTTTGACACTGAAAATGAATTGGGTGCAACTTGCTCCTACCTGGCATCTTAGGATGGGTAAACTAATCTCGAGTTAATAAGTGGATCTAAGGACGTCAGTATAATAGTTTATTTATTTATTTGGGTAATTTATCTTGTCATTCTGTATATTACTAATTAACTAACAGAGTACTTAATTTTATTTTCTAAGACGTTTCCAAATTCTGTCAAATCACAATCTTACCAATTGACAGAGTAACAACAGAAATCTGAATCGCTAAGGCTATCCAGCTTAGAATATACATCAGCCACATTTTGGTTGTTTCTTTCCTGTTTTTGCACTATAAATAATTTATGTATATACTTTCTGTTCTCTACTTTTAGACAATCACCTACTAAGAACGATATCAATACTTTCCAACAAACTTAGCATGACGTTGAATGTTTTGAATTATTTCCCTTTAATATATTCGTAAGATTTCGGCCATTCTCGGATACTGTTTGTTTCTTGATTTCTACCAGATTATAACCAAATTAATTTTATTTACACAAAACAGTTATACTGACCTTAAATTAATAATAATAATAATAATAATAATAATAATAATAAGTTAAATTTCGTTTGTATTTTAAAAACATTTACAGACGTTCAATTATTTTATTTCTTTATTTTATTTTTGAGAAAACACTTTATTTTTTTCAAATTGGAATGATAACTACATCTTTATAACTGTGTTTTAGTTATTTACTGTTTACCTTCTTTGTCACAGAACTGCTCTAAATTGTTGTTTGTTTAGGAGAGGACATTGCTGACTTCCTACCAATTTTATTACTTTTATAATAATAATAATAATAATAATAATAATAATAATAATAATAATAATAATTATTATTATTATTATTATTATTATTATTATTATTATTATTATTTTTTTTTTTTTTTTTTTTTTTTTTTTAAGTTATTCGATACATAGTTGCATGTGACTAGGTGCGTGTGTATGTATGTGTCAGAAATCTGGATGCAAACGTTTTTCTTTGATAATTGTTTTTTTTAAAATTATTTCTTCAGTCTGTTGTGAGTGAGTTAAGTATTACTTTAATGGACTGAGCCGGCCGAAAATACATATCACGTAAAGAAAATGAAATATGTGTCATGTTGTAAGAAATACTAAACCATGTACAGATATGTTTCATTCTATTCATCGTCTGCAGTTCAGTGCTCTTACTGAATGGAGGAGTCCGTTTTTAGAAAGAACAATTTTTGTCCCTGACTTCAAAACACCTGTTGTTAATGTTTTCTTGCTAGCAGTGAATTAACACAGTTTATATCTGAGAGAAAATTCACTTTTCATAGTTCAACATATCATTGTCAGTCTCATAGCAAAGCAGAATCAGCTTTGAAAATTGATCAGAAACACACTAAGCAATAAAACAAAATAATTTATTGTAATAATTTAAACCATCCATTTTAGTTCTGTGTCAGTACTTGGTACATTTGTAAACTGTTTGACCTGCTAGAATTGTTGAAATAATACCTAGAAAATAACTGTTCATAATTCTAAGTAATTTAGGAGATAAACCTGTTCTCATTTCATAATTGATTGCCATGGATTTAATCAAAGGACATACATAAGCCTATTCAGTTACAACGCGCCATTTTGTATTTTGAACCAACAGAAACCCTGGCAGTTGTTGTATCGGAGACGCTTCGGTAGATCAGTTTAGGATTAGAAAATCTAGTTTTTAAATTATGTTGTTGTGTTTACAATGCAGCAAATCGATTATAAAATAAATATCAATAACTATATATCGGCATGTGCAGATTGTAACCTTGGCAAATTGCGCTTCTTTCCATATTCATGACATGACATTTTACTGATAAATGAAACAAAACTGTCTTTTTAATGCCAATTTTCTTGCTTTTACTAAATCAGTTATAAAATAAAGCAGGTGCAGAATGTTAAAAGAATATAATCCAGATTGTATGTTTCTAAGTAAATGTGATCAAAAGTCGCGAGCATTTTACAGATTTCTGCAAATTTTACACACACACACACACACATCTGATATTTATTCCCTGAATTGTGAACTAGAAACTGTCCTTTTATGTAGTTACCAATGAAATCAATTTGAATTTATTTGTCAGCCATGAAGACCGAAATAGATTGTTCGTGGAATTCTCGTAAACTGCACATGAATCTGTGTTCAGTTAATGATTTTGTTTTATACTATGTATGAATTTCATTCACTCATCTTTCGTTCACTTGCTGAGTTATGCAATCTTTATATCAAAACGGTAGCTGCTATTGCCAGTTTAATATCAAACGAATCACATACCCATCTCAAATTTTGTTGGGCTATGTGAGAAATGTTTTTTTTTGTTTGTTTTATTTAAAGTTTTCTGCAGGGAATGAACCGTGCATTTGAACGGAGGATAACATGATCGCCACAGATTACAGGTTTTTAATTTCTGATATTTGTCTTAGATTTTTTTAGCCGCAAAATTTATCCTACGTTTTCTGATCATCAAAGGAAAAAAATATATATATATATATATATATAAAAAGATTTGTGTGAAAATGATATTACCACACCAACTTAGTCACATTAAATAATAATAATAATAATAATAACAACAACAACAACAACAACAACAACAACAACAACAACAATTTTTTATTTTTTTTGATTTTTGATTTTTTCTGAAAGATGATGAAGTAGATAATCTATAGTTTTATTTAAACATTTACAAAAGATATTTTGGAGAATATTTGCCTTTTGTTATTACACTGTTGTTTCGTATTTCTAATCAATAAAATCTATAGTGTTTATGTTGTGTGTGTGTGTGTGTGTGTCTGTGTGTGTGCGCACTAAATTATAAAATACTGACTGAGCACACAAAGAGTTATTGTCATTAACTATATCATAAACAATTATTCACCTGTAAAAAAAATTCAAGTGTGTAAATTATACATACACTACGTTTACTGTGCACCAGAAACAGCTTCCAGGATTTAATAATGTAACTATATCGCAACCCACACATTCAGTTCGAGAAAGAAATCGAGAAATATCGCATAAAAAAATATAATAATAAAGAATATCTCATGTCATCTTGCGAGGCGTGAAATAAGACTTACCTAACAGATGCCTTGAAACATTCACAGACACACACACACACACACACACAAAAAAAAAAAAAAAAATAAAATAATAAAAAAAAAAAAAAAAAAAAAAACGACACCCCCAAAACCACCTAGAGCTTATCTGGGATTACTCTGTGAGGTAGCTAGGCAGATTCAGTCGTGTATAAAATTCCGAATCGAGAAAGAAGGCTTACGCAAATGCAAGTGTAAGGATCTTAGTTTGCTTTAAAAATAGGATTATCGAATGATTCTGTGAATGCAACCGTTACGTTTGTTGTTACAGACAGACAGTGCTGGTTGTCATGGTAATTATGCACACCGATCAATGGCCCGATGCTCCACATGTGACGTCACGGCATCTTATTCTAAAATCCAACATGGCGCATTTGAGAGCTTGTTCCAGGTTTGATAATTTCACCACTGATCAACAGCTGACAAACGTTAATTGTATTATGTAATAAAATCATAGTGGTCAAATGTGCACTCTGGTTATGGCGGCCTCGTCGTCCGGAGCAGGCGGTGTGGCGGATTCAGTGACATGTCCGACTTGCGATCACACCGTTCCGCAAGCTGCCGGTTCAAAACGAACTATTTGTCCGAACTGTGGAAACTTTTATGACCGCGAATCTGCAGAACGACCACCTTCTTATAGGAGAAGCCGGCAAGAAAATGCAGCAAGACTTCCTAATCTAAGAGACAGTCCTGTGAGTTGTAATCGAATAGTATCGAAATCGTTCTTCTTTTATAGTCAAATGAGTTTAATAGAGCTCTAGCCATTCACATATTTTTCGGTTTAATTGTTGGAGTTTACATTGTATTAATCTGCAGATCAATATTATTTATTTATTTAGGTTTATCCCGTTATTAAGAAGAACAAATAAAAAATAAAAAAAGAAGAAGAATAAGAAGAAAAAGCTACACATAGCACGTCACGCATAAACAAAAACACAAATATGACTGCCATTACTAATAAAAAAATATAAATACCCTGCAATAATGTAGCATTATCTGAGTTTATATGCATTTAATAGCTGCAATGAACTCATATATATATATATATGTACATGTACATACATACATACATACACCCACACATATATACATACCATATTAATAAACTATCTGAAAACAAAAAGTTTTATCTTTTGTTTTATGCAGATTTAAAAAAATAGTTTTGTAAACTTAATATCTTCAGTTTATTGTTATTTAATAAGAAGATGATGAAGAAAATAATATTTTAATATAATAATAATAATAATAAAAAAAGAATAAGATTAAATATATTTTTGCAAATGTTTAATCAGTTTTTAAAAATGATTTTTTCCTGTGTTTTAAAAATATTTTATGATTTCAGGAAGCCAGTGGCAAGAACAAGCGAGGTGGTCGACTGCAGTCTATAGCAAATTTTTTTCAAAACCTTGGCAGCTCTTCATCAAACAATTCACAAGATCGTCACACACCAAATGGATCCAACATGCCAACTAAATCAGAGTTACCTCCCATTGAAGATCAGAAAAATTTGACACATGTTAACAAAAAACCATCTTATCTATCAGTGCCATCAAACACACCCCACCCCAATCCTCAGGTTTCTCCACGAAATAGTCCATCTGAACCACCTCCAGTTGAGATGAAAGACATAAATCCTTTGAAAAATGCAACATTAGAACAGCTGAGGTTATTTTTAACTTATCTAAACAGTAGAACAATTAAGATTATTTTTAGCTAATCTGAACTTTGTCTAAACAGAACAATTGAGAGCAATTTTAACTTATATAATCATTCTCTAAACATTATCTAAACAATAGATCAAGTGAGGATATTTTTAATATATTTAAACATTATTTAAACAGTAGAATGACTGATGTTAGTAACATATCTAAGCATTATCTAAACAATATAATAACTAAAGTATTTTAAACTTATTTCTGAATACTGAAAAGGAAGCTGATGTTACTTTGAATGTTAAACAGCTGAATAAAAGAAGCTAAGAAACCAGTACCGAGCTGATTATCACATTTATAAGTTGTTATATTTATGTGGTTTATTTTTTTTTTATCTCTGTAGCATTTATTATTTATATGTTTTTTATGTAGAGAGGAAGTGAAGATTAGTCGAAATTCAGGAAACTGGAGATCTCTTCATGATTTCTATGCAACAATTTTTGACTCATTTGCTGAATTAAATGCTGCTTTCAAGGTGTGTTTAGAATTATCAGTTTCATTAATGTCACATTTGTGTTCCACTTACACTTTATCACTTTCTCTATTACACAATTATCAATATTTCCATTATTTTATTTGATAAATGTCTTTGTGAAATTATCAATATTTACTGTTTTCATTAATAAAGGTATAAATCTTAGCTTTTTCATTTGTATATTACTAAAAAATTGTTATGTAACAACACCACTATTTATTATGTAACAAACTGCTGTTTATTTATATTATGTAACATAACCACTGTTTGTTTATGTTATGTAACAACACCACTGTTTATTTATGTTTACTAAAAACAACACTGTTTATTTATGTTAAGTAATGAATACCAGTTTATTTATGTTAACTAACCACACCACTGTTTATTTATGTTATTGTGTGTGAAATGTAATGTTTCTTTGAGTAGTAAAACTTTATTACTTGTTTACTGAAAAATAAAATATAATAGTTTCATGTTTGTGTTCCAGACTGACCAATCCAAAGAATACAAGACTGTTGATGACCCTGGTATAAAATTTGACTACGTCGGAGAAATTTACTACATTTTACTGTCATTAGTAAGTAGTACAAACATGACCCTAGTAAGTTATTTAATTATTTAGTAACAGGATACCAGTAAATAATTTAGTGATTTAGAAATAGGATATTAGTATATATTACTTAGTAACTGGTACTAGGAATTAATACAGTGATTTAGAAACAGGATACTAGTAAATAACTTAGTGATTTAGATATATGATAGTAGAATTATATGTTTTAAGTTAAAGTTAATATTATTTGTTTCAGCCTAATGACATACAGAAAGATGTTTTAAAGGCTATAATCAACAGTTTGCTCAAAGATAAGCGGTAAGATTTTTCTTATCCTATTAATATCTGGCTGTCTATCCTTCACCCCATCAGCCCATCCATCCATCCATCCAAACAATATATATATCTATCTATAAACACACACACTTACACATGCAAGTATATGTATACATGTATATTCACATGCTATAATTACACATGTTATGACTACTACTTATATGTATAATATTTAAACATTTTATTTTGCGTACAAGAAGTCATGATCACAGGATATGGTAAGCAAATACCTTTTTTTTCACACAAACTTTAACTATTTTGTTGTCAGAAACTCTTATCTGTTGTGAAATTTACAGCATGTTACTGGAAACATTTCACATTTAGAAGAAAAGTGTAACATACTGTAACAGTTACAGTTCAGATATCTCAGATGTAATCATTTTATTTATAAGTAATTAAATGATAATTCATGCTCAAAACATTAATAGAAATCACAGCTGTAAAATAGTCTCACAGTGGGGTAATGTAAGATTTCTTACATCTCTGAGTTGTCACAGTTCTTAGTAAACATAACTTTATCAAATCATTTTTATTTCTGAGTTTCCACATCAGACTAGGCTTGGCTGTTTGTGTAGATTTCAGTGTTGTATCAGTATCAGTGTTTGTGTATATATTTTTGGGGTTTTAAATATTGTATCAATGTTGAAGCAGTCTCGTTTATTATTTATGTTTTATGTTGTGTCAGTGTCATTGTATTATTTTATAAAACTGTATAACATTTGTAATGTATAAGATACAAATTGGTATAATACACAGTGTATTGTATAACACTTGTAATGTACATGATACAAGTTGGTATGTTACACAATTTATTATATCTGATAGTATATATTTATATAGTGTGTAAAGTGACATAACAACGACTGTGTAAGAGTTAATTAGTTAATTCACAGTGTATTATAGTATAATTTGTAATGATATGATATAAAATCATATAATGCACAGTTAACAGTGTATTTATTATATTACAAGTGGTTGTTTTTGTTAGTTTGAGGTGTGTTTAATATTTACAGTGTATTTTGTATTTCAGGCCTCACAGTAAAGATGATCTACGAGCGTACCTCATACTACTTCAGGTATTTTAATTATTTTTCCACATTAAATGCCAGAATCATGACTGAATTTCATACAAATAAAAATGCACAGCACAGAGACATGTTTTAGTGTGAGTCTGGGAGTTTGCTGAAGTTTACTGAAATGTAGTATGGAGTGCACCAAAGTATGACTGTAGGAGGTATGTTCAGTGAACTGTAACTTTTTTGTTTCAGAATCCACAGTTCACATCACAGTCAACGTACATCATATTTGCTCACCTGCTAAGACAAATTGCTGCTTTATCAGACCATGACCACCATTTTTTGGTACACTGGATCAGGAGGTAAACATCTGTTTACTGAATGTTTCGTTTACACTGAATCAGGAGGTAAACATCTGTTTACTGAATGTTTCTTTTACACTGGATCAGAAGGTAAACATTTGTAGAATATTTCTGGGACAGCGGTGTGATTTACAGAATATTGTTTTACTTTTGGATCTTGACAGAATTTTTGATAATATTAATTTATTCTTTGTCCATATTAGAAGGACAGTATTTTATAAATTGAATATTATTTTTATTTTTTAAGACTGAAGCCATCAGTGATGAAAGCTATAATTGATCGACTACAAAATTTCATTTCTGTTCGACTGTTTCCTCCAAAACCTCAGGACTTACCTCCCTTGTCTAAGTGTACCTGGTGGATTCCAAGTGCAACAAAAGTGATGGCTTTGTTTAGTAAGTCATTTAAAAATATTTCATTCCTTTTTATCTCTGTGAGTATTTAAACAATTTAAGTAAAATACAAAATAAAAAAAAACAATGAAATAAATAATAAATTAACAGAATGACAAGACCACAAAATTAGCCAAAACATATTTGAGTTCATTCTGTGGATCAAAACAACTTGTCTCTGTTGAGTTTCTGTTTTGTTTGATGTTTGTTTATTACAGAAATAACATGTTTACACCAGTGTTGATATTTGTTTATTAGAGAAATAATACGTTTACATCAGTATTGATGTTTGTTTATTACAGATGTGACAAATTTACACCAATGTTGATGTTTATTACAGATGTAACATGTTTACATCTGTATTGATGTTTGTTTATTACAGATGAAACATGTTTACATCAGTATTGATGTTTATTTATTACAGATGTAACATGTTTACACCAGTGTTGATGTTTACTATAGATGTAACATGTTTACATCAGTATTAATGTTTGTTTATTATAGATGCTAGTAACAACATGTTTACTCCAGTGTTTTCGTATGTTGACTTCTACAACAGCTCACTGGATCATTTGGATCTGATGGCAGAATACTACGCCTGGCAGAATCCTAATTCTCATTCAGGGTAAACCGTTATAATGTAGTATGGATATGTATCTGAATCTTAGTTCTTAAAATTTACATATTTTGTTTGACTTGCAGTTATAATGGTGTTATACATTTCACATTATGCAAAGTATTACATACTGTATTTACAATATATATATTATACATATCTATTAACTTTTCGAGTAAAAACATTTTAAATGAGTTAATTTTAATAGCAACAGTTTATCTACATGCAGCTGATAACTAGTTTTGTATTCATTATATATATAATTACATCAGTGATAATTAAACTAGTTTAAAAAATAGTATTAATTAAATACTGTAAACAATTGTTTTAAGTTATTTCATTGTTATTAAAAAGTATTCAAACTGTTACAGTGATAAAATATTTGTTTAGAGAAATGTTGTTTTGACAGATTCTCATTCTGTCAGTATCCGTTCATTCTGAGTATTGCTGCAAAGAGATCCATACTGCAGAAAGATTCAGAGCAGCAGATGATTGTCATGGCCAGGGTGGGTTTTGTTTCATGTTTTTATTGTCAGCTCACTGATTGTTTCATTCTGTCTAATGTCTTTAGCTCTGATTGGTATAACTTCATATATTTAGTGTGGGTAACCAGTCAGTTTAAGTCTTATGCTAACATTATGCATGTAGTTAGAATATTAATGTTTTTATTCGTTTTGGTTATTGTAGAGAACATCAAATATTGTATTAGTGACTTATATATTTGTAATATTTTGAAGTCATTGTGAAATGTTAAAAGGTTTACTGAGTCTTATTATTAAAGTAAATGTTAAATATTACAAAGGTTACTGAGAGATATTAATGAAGTAAATGTAAAATAATAAAATGTTTACTGACATATTAATGAAGTAAATGTTGAATGATATTGCTGATGTAAATGTGACAGTGGTATTTCTCCCTCACAGAAAAGTCTGGTTGCAAAGGTTCAGAGACGACAGTTGCCTGACATTGGAATGTTGTTTCTAAACCTCACCATCCGTCGATCTCATCTTGTCTCTGACTCTCTCCACGAAGTGAGAACTTTTTAAACCTTCTACACACTTTACCACTGTCATTTAGTCACATTTATCAGTCTGACAAAATTCAGTTTTTCACAGCAACTGTTAATCAGTGTGGTTGAAACTTGTCTTGTGATCTTTGATACAGTTTCAATTTATAATAATATTGATTTTTTTTTTTACACAGCAACATTTTTATACACATTTCTGATCTATGTAGCAGTATTTTATACACATTTCTGAAGTCTGTGTAGTGTTACAAGTCTGTGTACTGTTACAAGTGTAATTTAATGTTACAGATAGCACGCAAACAGCATGATCTCAAGAAGAAGCTGAAGGTGACATTTGCTGGGGAGCCTGGACTGGACATGGGAGGACTCACTAAGGAATGGTTTCTGCTGCTCATACGTAAAATCTTCCAGACTGACTATGGAATGTTCACATACAACAAGAAGTCTGGTGTGTACTGGTTCAGCTCCATTCCTTGTGACAACTACCAGGAATTCAACCTTGTTGGAGTTGTATCCTTTCACACCACTATCTGTTCTATGTCACTGTTAAACCACTGGTTATACTCAGTATTTCTAACAGGGTCTGATCCAGATTCCTCATTTCAGCAGAATGGAGACCGTTTCAAATAGTTAAATGATTAAATTCACAATGTCTGCCACCTGATAAACACATCTTTCATATCTACCTGATAAACACATCTTTCATAGTTACCTGATAAACACATCTTTCATACTGATAAACATATCTATCTGATAAACACATCTTTCATATCAACCTGATAAACACATCTTTCATATCTACCTGATAAACACATCTTTCATATCCACGTGACAAACACATCTTTCAAACCTATCTGATAAACACATCTTTCTTATCTACCTGATAAACACATCTTTCATAGTTACCTGATAAACACATCTTTCATATCCACCTGACAAACACATCTTTCATATCTACCTGATAAACACATCTTTCTTATCAACCTGATAAACACGTCTTTCTTATCAACCTGATAAACACATCTTTCATATCTACCTGATAAACACATCTTTCTTATCAACCTGATAAACACGTCTTTCTTATCTACCTGATAAACACATCTTTCATATCTACCTGATAAACACGTCTTTCATATCTACCTGATAAACACATCTTTCATACTGATAAACACGTCTTTCTTATCAACCTGATAAACACATCTTTCATATCTACCTGATAAACACATCTTTCTTATCAACCTGATAAACACATCTTTCATATCTACCTGATAAACACATCTTTCATACTGATAAACACATCTTTCTTATCAACCTGATAAACACATCTTTCATATCTACCTGATAAACTTATCTTTCATATCTACCTGATAAACACATCTTTCATATCTACCTGATAAACACATCTTTCTTATCTACCTGATAAACACATCTTTCTTATCAACCTGATAAACACATCTTTCTTATCAACCTGATAAACACATCTTTCATATCTACCTGATAAACTTATCTTTCATATCTACCTGATAAACACATCTTTCTTATCTACCTGATAAACACATCTTTCTTATCTACCTGATAAACACATCTTTCTTATCTACCTGATAAACACATCTTTCTTATCTACCTGATAAACACATCTTTCTTATCAACCTGATAAACACATCTTTCATATCTACCTGATAAACTTATCTTTCTTATCTACCTGATAAACACATCTTTCTTATCTACCTGATAAACACATCTTTCTTATCTACCTGATAAACACATCTTTCTTATCTACCTGATAAACACATCTTTCTTATCTACCTGATAAACACATCTTTCTTTATCAACCTGATAAACACATCTTTCATATCTACCTGATAAACTTATCTTTCATATCTACCTGATAAACACATCTTTCTTATCTACCTGATAAACACATCTTTCTTATCTACCTGATAAACACATCTTTCTTATCTACCTGTCACCCATGACAGTTATTCTTTGTTCATACCCTCATTCTTCAAACACACCTGATACAAATGATCTCCTATCAACCAGTTTTTTATTTTTAAAATGAATGTTTATTCAAAAATTATTTTTTAAAAATCATTGTTTACAAGTTTCCTAACACTGAAAGTTGATGGGGCTGGCTGTGTACAACAGTATCAATCTAGATTTACATTTTCCTGCCTGCTGTTACAAGAAACTGCTTAGTCCAGCTGTTGTACCTTTCAACAACCCACGAGCCACAGTGGGAGTTGCTCCACTTTCTCTGGATGACTTAAAAATGGTTCAGCCTGTATGTATAGCAGTTCAATATTTTCTAAGCGTTATATTCAAGAATTTTACTGTTGTTTCTGATCTGATAAATAATGTATACTTTTTATGTTGTTGTTGTAAATAATTATTATGTTTGAAAATTGGTGTTTAAATTGTTATTACCGACAGTTCTTTCTCTGGTGTGTAAACTTCTCTATATTATCTGTTACTGTTTTTAATATTTATTTTATGAAGGTGTAACTGTACTCTGACAACAGTGTATATCTGCTGATAACATTTTCACTAACAGTGCCTTAACATTATATTTTTGTTTGAACACTGTTTATTACTGTTTTATGACATTTTCATTTTCACTGTCTGTTTGTGTTCAGGATATTGCTAAAGGTTTACAGGATTTGTTGGACTATGATGGAAATGTGGAGGAGGATTTTGGGTTGACTTTTCAGGTTTATGGAAATATTTCATTTTTACCTTTAAGTTAATCAAAAAATCTAAAAATACATTTAACATTAAAAGGTAAAAACTCAGTTCAGAGTAAAACATTCAGTTTTAACACTCATGTTATTATTTTAAATTTTTCTTCAAAAATTAATATAAATTTTTTGAATAAAATGCTAAGAAGCAGGTCATTAAAAATTAATGTTTAAAAAGGCAACAGCAATTATTAATTGTCAGAAGGATTTGATTTTGAAAAAGAACAACACTAAAGTTATGTAAAAGAGAGAGGTTATGTTTCAGATATCACAGACTCAGTTTGGTGGAATGAAGACTCTGCCTCTGAAACCTGGTGGAGAAAACATTTCAGTTTCAGATGAAAATAAAATAGGTAAATTGTTTTTAATTTATGTCTAGAAAATCCATTCAAAGCATATTTTTATTTATTATTTGACAGGTATGATTCTAGTCCAATATTATTTTTACAGTAAACCTTGATGCATCATTTACTTTTTAAGTAAATATGTAAAATAAGTAATAGTCATATATTGCCTGGTGTTAAACTGAAAGCAAATAAAGTAAAAGTTTGACTATTTTTCAGAGTATGTTCAGTTGTATGTGGATTGGGTTCTCAACAGATCAGTTTACCCACAGTTCCAAGCTTTCTATCATGGTTTCCACAGTGTGTGTGCATCTAATGCTCTTATTGTGAGTTACATGTTTGTTTTTTAATAAACATAATTATTCATGTATCTCAGTTATTTTTTTCAAATAAAAAACATGCATGCATTCTGAAACAGACATGAATTGAAGAAAATCACAAATGTGTTGTATTATAAAAACAAAGAAGCTAAAAGCAGTTTAAATATGTCAACAGATGCTGCGGCCTGAAGAAGTTGAAATGTTGGTGTGTGGCAGTCCAACGCTGGACATGTCTGAGTTGAAGAAAGTGACTGTGTATGACGGCTACTCAGCACAAGACCACACCATCAAGTAAGAAAACTCAGCAAAACTCTCCTCTTTGAAAATAGTACCGTGTTCATTTATAAGAAAAATATGTTTATAAAATGTATTTTTAGTTCCTACATGTCTGTACAATAGCTTGTTCATTTATAGTGATGTACGTGTCGTACACAAAAACATGGTGAAAAGTTTCTCAGTTTGACATGTTTCTTCTCTCATCTCATTATGTAAAATATTTTGTAACAACTGTTAATAATGAAAATGTACTGCAATATTGTTAATTATTCATTCCTTCTGATTTGTTTATAGGATTTTATTAGGTTGTAAAATTTAGAACAGGATGAAAACTGTTTCTTAAAAAAAGTGAAATAAATTGTTGTTGTATTTTCAGGTTTTTCTGGGATGTTGTGCTGTCGTGGCCGAGTGACCTGCAGAAGAAGCTGCTTCTGTTCACAACAGGAAGTGATAGAATCCCTGTCGGAGGAATGTCCGAGATGTCTTTTAAGATCACACGTGTATCTGGACAGGAACTGTTAGTTTGAAATAGCTGTCTGTTTGTTCATAATAATAATTATATCTCTGTCTATAATATAAACTTTGTTCATTGTATGTGCAGGAGCTCCCTTTTTTCAAAAAAACATTTCAGAATTAAAAATTCTCTGATTGCTGTTATTTGTGTTCTGTTTTCAGATTACCAATGGCCCACACTTGTTTTAATCAGCTTGTCCTGCCAGCATACAAAAGTAAGCGAATTCTGAGACAGAAACTTACTGCTGCTATACAGAATGCTGAGGGGTTTGGTTTGGAGTAATATTTCTACTGCTCTGTGTGTGAAGCATTGATACTCTTTCTACTGCTGTAGCACATTCACTGTATTTGAGAAGCTGTGATACATTAAGAATTATTTCTGCATGAAAATGTTGATACTGTTGCTACTGCTGTGGTACATTCAGATTCAAGAGACCCAGACTATTTCCACTGCTGCAATGAACTCACATTGATATGTATTGATACAATCTTAACGGTAATGGGTTATGAATTAACTGGTATGATGTTATTGTTTTTAGTTTTGATTTTATTCTTCATAAAACACAAACATATCACACGGTGGTTGTAAATTTTTTGAATATTAATTATATTTCATTATATGGGAAAGCTTCTTTTTAATTAAAATTTCAGAATTATTTAGTTTTAAAGGTGTTTTATCAGAGTAGAAAGCAGTGAATTTTGTTTTAATGTTGCTTTTATCTCTGAATATTCCACAGAAATCTGTTTAAAATAATGTCTTATTTAACATTCAGTCTGTTTTAATATTTATACTCGCATTAACTCAGTATTCACTCAAATCAGTTTTCTCTTTTAAAAAAGATAAAAATGTGTAAATTTTAATTTATACCAAAACCATTTCAAAATAACAAAATTATCCTAATTAAGAAGTTTTAATTATCCTGAAATGTTAATGTTAATGTTCTGATTGTTTTCTGTATTAAATCTGTTTTTAATTCCTGAACATATTTAGGAACAAAAAACAAGTCCATATGCTTTTCTCAAAATAATTAAAAAAGAAAATTCTCTTTTCAAATAGTGCTAAACAACCAATAGCTGTGAGTTATAAAAATAAGATAAATACTGCTGTAATTGTAAATACATAAAATGTGTGTATACTGAATATACAAAATCTTTCTCAATGTTGTGTCCTGATGTTTTAATAAAGTGCATTTTCTAGTCAGTTGTGTACATATCTAGTCAGTTTATTTTTTACAAAATTAAAATAATAAAAGTAATAAATCATTAATGCAGTTCGATTGTAAAAATAATTGTTTAGCAATTCAAAAATGTAGTGTCTCTATGCAATATCATCACATAATACTTTGATCACTTCAAACAAAACATTACTTATTGTACTTGGTGTGATATAACTTGTGTTTGTGTTTGTGATACACACATTCCATTCAAATGAAAATTTAATAAAATATATTGTGGAACCATATTTCGTACTAATTTGAAATTATTTTTGAAGTATAATGTATATATACAATTAAACATACAATATGGCCATATTATACAATTAAATGTTTGCAGTAAACTACATATACAATAACAAACATTAAAATCTGCAATTGTCACAGTTTATGTGCCCTATGGTAACAAGTTTTCCGTCCATTACCAGTTTACAATCTTTTTCAAATGTTTTTATTTTGTAATATTGAAAGTTTTTACTGCTCAATGTGATATTGGTTTTTTAATGCAGTATTTTACAATTATTTTAAGTGTTTTCTTTGTACATAGTATATAACCATTGTTAATATTTATTTATATTGTTGAATGCTTTCTTTTTTAACACATTTTTAAAGTATTATTAAAAATTACTCGTTTATAAATGATAGTTGAATAACTTTTACTTCATAAATAGATATTTTCAAACAGCTTAGTGTCAGACATCTCAGGCATAACATAATAAATAACTACATACAATAAAATAATAAAGTAAAACTTTATAGTTCAAAATATTTAGAACTATTATTTAGTCAAATAATTAAAAGATAATGTATCTACTTTTTATAATTTTAAAGTATGGGTTTGTTCAATTTCCTTTCTATGTGTATGATCATTTTGTAAATAGGAGATCACTATTTCATTTTTTTACTTTTTTTTTTATGTCTGTTTTTTTTAAATTTAGTAACTGGTTACAATCTCAGTTGTTTTATTTTTCTGTAATGTAATAAAATGTGGCTGTTATTTTAAGAAATATGTGTGTTGTTTTGTAGTTATTGTTATACAGTGCTTGTTTGTAATAAACGTTTAATTCAGTGAATTGTTTAATTCTGTACAAAAAAAGCTTTACTCAATTTGTTATTTATCTTAGTCTATGCAAAGAACAAGATATGTGCTGTTGTGACTGCAGATGTGTACTGGTGTCTGGTTTCTTCTCATCACTGTATTAAAGATTTTGTTTAAAGGAATCACATGATCATTTTTATTCACTTTAGCTAATAAAAACTAATTCATATGTAATCTTTACAAGAAAGCAGATTCTTAATTTTTAATTTCTGAGATAGGAATGTGCTGGTAAATAGACGAATAGCAGGTCTGATCTTGTAATCTTCTATTGCTAAACACATTCCATATTTTATGGAAAGAACTAAAGTTAAAAGCCCCTGCATGTTTTACAATGGAAAAAAAACAAAAACAACAACAACCCAAACTAACAATAAAATACTTCCATAGTTTATAAAGAAAAAAATTATTATCAAAGCATATGCATATTTTATAAAGAAAGAACAAACTAACAATAAAACTCCACCACACTTTATAAAGAAAAATAATGTTAAACTGTCACAGAGCCTGAAGTGTGTAATAGTGGATCAAGTCATCAATGCAGTCTTCAGGCTCGGACAGCTGTGAGTTGTGTGAACTCAGCACTGGCACTGAGCGGGATGAGGACAGTTCTGAGTTTTGTGATGATGATGACACTGAGTGAGTGATGTCAGTGTCTTCAGATGAAGATGCTGATGGTCTCACATCACTGAGATCAGACGACGATGTTAAAGGTGGCTGTGTCACATCTGTGTCTGCTGATGATGATGACCTTGATGTTGAGACTGTTCCATCTATCATGTCAGAACTAACACTACTGTTTACTGCTGCAGTGTCATCATCGCTGCTGTTGTGTTCAGTCACTCCCTCTATACGAGCATGCTGCTTTCTGCCTTCATGCAAGATGTTGATGTATTCATTCACTTTAAACACGCAGCCATCTTTAAGCATTCGCAGTGCAATTCTGGCGATGTTGCGGGTGTCATCAAGACCACAGTGAAGTGTTCCTTCAAATGTCATCCCCAGTTGTGACAGCATCATTTCTATCCCACAACGACGACACTGGTAATAATTACCGTACAACTTACGTATGTTGATCCACTTGGTCGCCCAGTGTGGATAAGGAACAGACGACAGCTGACACTGGGTGAACAGGAAACGACTCATGTCCCATGGACTGAAACAAAACAGATTAATTATTTAAAACAATTCACTGCTACACTCTAATGTTCAAAAATTCATTCATAGGTTCAACTACTGGAAACAATTTTATTATTCAGTCTCTTTAAAAATTGCATTTGTTCACAAAGAATTAAAATAATCAACCTGTTTTACATAACTCTCACAGCAAACTGTTGAACAAATGTGACTAACCCATCAGTAACGATCACTGTTTTGTAGCAGTCGTAAAGGTGGTGAGAGGACAACCACTCTTCAAACATTGACAAAACCTTCACAAACTCAGGAGCTGCATCAACCTTCTCCTACAACAACAACAACAACAACAGTGTAAACTGTGAGTACTTACACATGCACAGACTGTTGGACAAGATGTTGAAGGAGATTGTTACCTGTGTTATTCCGGTGAGACTGATACAGAATTCAGTCAGCCGGTGGTTTAACCGTGGCCTACAGTAACAGTGAAACTCATCAACCTACAACAAAACAGTAAACAAGTGTCACTACATGTATTTTGATCAGATTCTACTACATAATTATTAATATAATAGTAGTTATAACATCAGGAAAAAAAATATATAATATTAAGTTATATATAAATATTAAAAATAATTCAAACAGTTTATCAATGACAGCTGATAGAGAAAAAAAGGAATGTTTGAAAATGTACCACTTTGATTTCCTGCACATCAATAAGAACTGCTGGGAACTCAATGATTTCATGTTTGTAGTTTGCATTGTTCTCCATGCATGTTGCTTCGTAGTCAATAACTATCAGGTAGTCATATTTTGTACCACCTGGAGCTTTGATATGAGCTTTCATCAAATTTTGTTTTTTGTAGTAGTTTTTCAAACGTCGCTTCAAGATATCTTTCACACCCCTGTGAAATAATTAGATAATGCAACTTAAAAATGAGAAACAAGTGTTACTAATTTGAACAAAAATTCAAAAAATTTCAAAATTACATTTTGTATTCTCTGAGGAACTTGGCAAACCAACATTTTAGAAATTATGAAATATCTATTGCTTTTCTCCAGAATTACCAGTTATTTTTAGAATATAACAAAAAAAGAAAGAAAGAAATTTATGCATTTTAAGAGGTAAATTATATAAGGATACACTACATTTTTACCTTACTTCAAACCATTAGCATTTTCAAAATCACAGGAAGTTCTGTACATTTTTTCAAGTGTAAGTAAAAAAGTAATTTTCACACTGTACTTGCAATTTTCCTATCTTTTTCATGTTTCTAAACAGATTATAAAAACCAGAAACTTTACACATTTTTGAAAGATTTGAATACTTTTTTGTATTTTGAACAAAATGTGAACCAATAATAATAAACCATTATTATTATTATTATTATTATTATTATTATTATTATTATTATTATTATTATTATTTTGATATCTGGGAGAATAAAAAATAATTATGCTGTCAGTGGAGAAGAAATGAGATGTGTCACTGACCTGGAGTCCAGTCTGAGGTTTGTCAGTTTGGATTTTAACTCATTTTTTGTCATCTTGTTAATCTCCCCATTTAGGCGTGACAGTTTCTTGAACACAGGATCTGAGAAATCACTGTCATCTCGTCTCGCTTTTGTCTTGGCAGCGGAAACACTGGAATTATTTTCATCCTAACAACAATCCAAAAGTTAGTATTATATATGTCAAAATGTACGTTTTATTATTTTGATGATCTACCTACAAATTCGTTACATTTGTATACAACTCATAATACAAGCAAGCTTTTATTAACTTTCTGCAAGAAATTACTTGGAATCAAATAAGCAGAGAAACCTCTAGCATCCGTTTTAGCGGAGACGGTAAAATAATGAGCACATCACATTATAACTCAGCAGCGTAAGTAATTTTAATAATTTTATTTAATCTAATAATTAAACAAGGTGCTATTTTATCTTCTTCTTCCTTTTTTAATAACAACAGAAGAGCTAACTACTTTATTACTGAACAGATATCTGAACTAATGAATGTTCATGCTCCGAAAATATCAAACATTTCTAAACTTTCGTTATGTGTATTCCGGGTGATTCGAAATAACGGGATACAACATTTAATTAAGTTATTAATGTACCATTGGATTCATTGGAAAGTGATCATCACTATTTGACGACAACATTACAAAAGCTGGTTCCTGATCTTAATTAAAATTAGTTTAAATGTAATTTAAATAAAGCATATAATTCCCGGTAAACTGCAAAACTATGTGGTATTTTAACGGTTAGCCAATTCAACTGCTGTAATCCATTAGAAATTACTCCCCCAAACCAATTAGAGTTACCTACCCTGAATTTCTTACGGACTCATAATTGTTGCGATCTACAAATTTCATCGACGTATTTTCTGAGAGAACTTTTCTAAATAAAATGGGGCCACTTTTTGATCTGTTATAACTGTGGAAAATTGAATTGAATAAATCACATACATAAATTTGTTTAATTCGAAATGACACAGGCAGTATTCTATTTAATTACTTGTAAAGAGGTATATTTTTTTCTTCTGTTCTTGTTTTTATTTTATTATTATTTTTTTTTCATTTCATTTTATTAATTCCTTTTTAAATTATTATTATTATTTGTTTGTATCTCTTTCTATATAACATTACAATAATAAGATTTTATTCCTTAATAACTTTGTGGCTCATTTATATCCCCCAAGAAGATACCTTAGCGCAGAGATCATACTTGATCAGTTGATGCTCTAATTGTAGTGAAGAATTATGTTTGAAAGAAGAAGAAGAAAAAAAATGGATGGAATCTTGTTACTGTTTACGTCTTTAATAGTATTTTATAGCTTATTTTCTTCAAGCCAGAGGTACTATCAGATAACTGAATTTTTATTTTGCGACCCTTTTTATTCATGACGATAGGAAAAACGCTAGGGTTCGTTTGTCGTATAATCGGAAAAAGAAACATATCGGAATGTTTTATCATTTATCATTCACTTTTCAGTTTGAAACATAATAAAATTCGTAACATTCTTACAATCCTCACAGTATTGAGTACTGTATTTATAATACTAATACACTGATGATTTTAATTAACACACACACACACACACACACACACACACACACACACACACTTTAATAGCTTTGTTATAATAATGCATTTGTTGATTGTTCAATGTAAATTTTGGTTGAACTTTGATTTAAACTGATGAAACAAATCTGACAAAGATAATGCAACAAATAAATGAAATATGCGAGTTAAAACGAGACAGATGTATTATTATTATACTTAAGAAAAACAAAATAAATTAAAAACCAACAAAAAGAAAAGAATTAGTTTTATTTTTTAGTATTGATATTCTTAATTTTCAGGTGTACGTGTTCTACAGTAACATACTGTTATTATGGAAACATAAAAAACCAAAATTATTTTATGAATGAATCGTGTACCACAGGAGAAAAACATTTTACTAATGTACAGTCATCAAAGAAAACAAATGTAGCACAGAATATCAGTCACATCACCAGCTCATCTCACGTAACTCACTGCCTCATTTTCAAATATTTGGTGAAGAAAACACTGAAGGATGAAACCAATGTTTTGACAATTGACACAAGTGTGTATGCAAATTTCTCTTGTGACTATGATGGGATCTGTGCGAACCAAGTAACAGGAAGAATTAATAATGTAAGTAAAATGTCACACAAAATGTTTATACTTGTATATTTTTACAGTGTCAGGTATAAAAGTACACATTAATATAAATAATCATCGATGTTAGACAGTATGCATTATCAGTGTGATATAAATCAGAATCAGTTTCAGATGTAAACAGTATGTATTACAGTTAATATTGGATTTTTACTCAAATAACGAACTGTTTTACAGTAAATGCTGTGTTTTACAGATAACTTACAGAGGGTTACAAGGAGACCTGTTTTGCTGTGACAAAGATAACTGTAATTCTCGACATACAACAATGCAGGATCTGCCTCCGTATCAACAGTTGTGTTACACTGGCTCCAACATCTCCACTGTCCCAACAGGTGTCTTTTTTAACAAAATTACATTATACAGTACATTCATTGTGTCATTTAACAATACATAATACATTCATTGTGTTATTCAACGAAAAAATATGTTCAATATGTTATTTAGCATGTAATATATTCATTGTTATTTAACAATATACAAATAGTAAGCTTATTTATCAGTGTGTTATTTAGCAATACATAATGTATTATGTTTGTTGTTTAGCAGTATATAATACATTCAGTATGTGATTCAGCAATGCGTAATACATTAAGTATGTTATTTAACAACAGATAATACATTCAGGATGTGATTTAACATTACATAATACATTAAAATTGTATATGTATGTATGTATGTATGTATGTATATGGGTCATTCCATGTAAAATCACCCCAAAAAACAAAATTTAAACCTGACCGTCTCAGATTTTTTATGAAACTTGGTATACTTGTTGACTGGGATTCCATAGTACCAAATTTGAAATTTTAGGCCAATCGGACCAGTGATATGGGAGATATGGCCCCCTGAATTTTGAGACTTTTGGCAAAAATTGTCATGACCATCAACCTTTGAAAACTCATATGTGACCCACAGTGCCAGTTTGAAGGTCATAACAAAGGTCAAAAGGTCAATGACCCCATTATTTTCCAAACTGAACAATAATGTCAGGTTCGGAATCCTTATCATATTGCCCTTTCAACAACAGCAATTTTATGAAGATTAGCCCAGTAGTTCCTGAGATATGAGGGTTCAAAGGTTGGTGGTCATGCCCATTTTTGCCAAAAGTCTCAACATTTGGGAGACCATATCTCCCACACCACTGGTCCAATTGGCCTAAAATTTCAGATTTGGTGCTGTGGGATCCAAGTCAACAAGTATACCAAGTTTCATAGAAATTTCATTGGGTGATTTGACACGGAATGACCCATATATTTAACACTATTTGTTATATTTAGGATTATTATCGTATTGCAAACATCCAGATGATATGTGTGCCCGGACCATGGCAACACTGAAAGATGGGAGAGTTGTAGAGTCATATTTCTGTGATTCTGTGTACTGCAAGAAAAACAACATGACTAAGTCTCTGAGTGAAACATGTAAAACTGTGAGTACTCACATTGTAAATAGATAATATGTAAAGCTGAGTACTCACATTATAACTAGAGAATATGTAACACTGAGTACTCACATTATAACTAGAGAATATGTAACACTGAGTACTCACACTGAAAATATGATACATAAAAAACTATGAGTACTCACATTGTAAATAGAATATGTAAAACTGAGTACTCAATTGTAAATAGAGTTTTTGTAAAACTGTGGGTACTCACACTCTACAAATAGAATGTTAAATGGGCTGTAAGTGTTTGTGTGTGTTCTTACAGGTGACAATAGATAATGTATCCAGCAAGCTGTGTTGCTGTTGGACTAACAAGTGTATGAAACCAAGCTGGCCACTGACACATGTGACAGAAGAGAGCACGACAGCAAGTTCGTTCACACTGGCAGAGAACTGGGTAGTGACAGGCATTGTTATAGGCATGTCTGTGCTGATTGGCGTGTTTCTTGGAGCTCTGGCCACTGTGGGAGTGTACAGACATCGCAAAAAGAAAATGGAGAGGCTAACTATGACCTATCACAGAATTGCTGCTGATGACCCAGTCCATGGAGAAAATGTTCAGATGATTGTCTGAGTTCTTAACCCACCAGCTCCTTTCATTAAACATATTTTCACACTTTCATTTACCATCCTTCAAAATTCAACTACATCTATTTTTTAACTATTTTCACACTTTCATTTACCATCCTTCAAAATTAAACTATACCTTTTTTTTAACACAGATATTTACTGGTATGAAAAAGACTGTTTGTGTTTAGAATGATATAGAATAATGTAGCTGTAGTATATACAAAAACAGAAATGTGTGGCTATAGCAAATGAGTAAGAACACTAATTTATGACTATAAGAAATAAATATAAACTGTAATCTATGGATGTAGCAGATTAAATAAAAATTAATCCATGGTTATATTAGATAAAACTAATTTGATGGCTGTAGTAGATTAAATAAAAACTAACCTATGTGCAGGCTGATGACTGTATTTAGTAAATGACTAAATTGTGAACTATGTAATAGTTTAGAAGAGGAACACAGAAGAAATATTTGTTATCTGTTATGTCTTCTTACAGAATATATGTGGTTTTTCACTCAAAAGTAGAATGATATTTTTATTTGAAACTCACTGTGTGAAACTGTACATCAGTGTGGCATTGTTGCCATGGAGAAAAACAGTGTTGGTTGCATTGAAAAAATTGCACTAATTGCCAATGTTCAAAAGTTGCTGTTAAGCTGTTTGATCCAGGCCACATATGAATGAATATGTGCTAAAATAAATTTTTATGTTGAAAGATTTTAAGCCAAAAAGCCTTATCAAGGATCTGATGACATTTGTAAAAGTTTTGTTTTGACTGTGATAACACATTTTGGTTGTGCTGAGAAAGTTTAAGTTTTGTGATATTCACCTCTGTGAGTTAGTTATTATCTTTACTGACTATATTGCATTTGCTTTTCATTTTATTTGAATATTGTTCAGTGTTATTTAATTTTAAACTTTTACTCAATGTTATTTTCTTTCATTATTATATATTTTCTTTATTAATGTTTTATTTATTTAGTGTTTTACCACATAAAAGTTTTAATATTACTTTGTCCAGTTAAATGTATCAAAACAGTATTAAAGAAACTTCACTACATAAAGAAAAACAAAAACAAAACACTCCTCTGCAACAATGCAACCACAATGAACAATAAAGTAAAAAAAAACACTCCAAAAATTCCCTTGTTATATTGGAGATTTTGTTCATTACTTTTTATTCATTTTGTCAGATTTGGTTTTTAACCCTCTAATGTGTTCATACTACTTTATGTGTTTTATGTTCCCTGTACTGAAGTGTTTAGAAAATGTCTACCTGTTCTTGTGCATTGACAGTGAACAAAGTAAATAACACTGAGATTCTATTACTCTTCATTATGTTCTGTTTAAAATTACTATTTACATTTCAAAATTTATTCATAAATGTAAAAACAAAATATGAAATAGTTTGAATATTGCATAATAAGGTGTTTGTTTATATGCTGTTAATACTCTGCACTTTGTTTTAATAAACTTGTCTTTATTGTTTTTATTCAATGTGTTGTTTTAACTGTTATATTTATGCACACCATAAACATGATTACAGTGAGACAAGCTTTGTTTATGACCATGTGTATTGAGTGGTTCATATTATGAGGAAAATTTTGTTGTATGCTGCCAAATGTTCACACAGGTTTTCTGGGTGAAGACTACTAGCTGTGATGTACAAGACACACATTTTGAAAAACAGCGAAATTAGTGTAGCTAATGGAAAGATTTAATAACAAATTTATGTGTAAAACATTGAAATATACAATGTAAAAGTTGTTTGTGGTTAGGCTGGGTATACTCTATGCAGAATAAACCTGAAAGAAAAGAGAGAATGTGATGAATGTTCATCAGTCAATACAAATAGAGAATGTAGAAAAAAATGCTCAGTATTATAGTGATATAGTCTCTTGTGTACAGACAATACAGAATGGTCTACACTGATGTTAAATTATATAGTTTGTCTAGACTTGTGAATACATTCAGGTATGTGTTTATGTTACATTGCACAGTTGTCCATCTTTACCAGTGAACACAGACTGATCTATGCTTTTTAAAATTACGAAGCTCTTTCTCTGGATATTCTACCAGGATCTCTGTAGATGCAGGCTAACAGTCATTTATTGTGTAAAACTTTTTTCATCAGGTTTAAAGAATATATATATATTTTTTTTTTTAAATTTAACAATAATTGAAAGCTGTATGACAGAAAATAATCTTGTCTGTAAACTGAAAAACACATAGCTTTAACCAGTGAAAAGCTTGTGTCACTCAGTTAATGTCTTTATGTCTGCAATAATTATTAAGAATGACTATCTCTTCCCAATCAGTTTGTTGCTGTAGTTTAAAAAGTGTCTGGCAAAACAGCTGTTAATTTGATTCATTGCATTTTAATATCACAATGTTGATTTAGCCAAAGAGATCATTCTTGGATTACTGTGATGAATTTTTGGAATTACATCAGTATCATTTCATTTTGATATCCTGTTTCTTCAAACCTTAGTAAACTGAACAATTTATTCAGCACAGTTAGGGTTGTCAGTTTAAAGGAGTTTCATTGTTTTTTAATTTAACTAACAATGACAAACACACACAAGCATGAATGATAAACTATAAATGTAAGAAAATAATATTTATTTCTAAAATAGAAAAATACAAAAATAATTAGTTGATAGAAATTCTATAAATGATTGTAATTCTCATTACATGAAAGGTAAAAAGTGATATGTACAATTCTGGTTAATAATATAAAAATGAAATGTGTAAAAAAATCTATATAGTATAAAAATATAAAGTGTATAACAGAAGTCAAAATTACATAACAAGAAATACAAAGAACAGTTATCTGAACATTTAAATAAAAAATGATTTTAAATTACAAATATTTTAATAGAACAGAACTGTAACACATTAAAATAACTACATGAAACCACTGAAAATATTTCAGTGAACAAATCAGCACTGAAAGTATTTTGGATAAACAAATTAAAATAACATTTAGAAATATGTTTGGAGATTTGTTTATGAAGCTTAGAAACAGTAGCACTGTGCAGGCTCAGTTAACTACAGTCACTATATGAAAACATCATCAGTTTTAAACACAGTTTACAATGTTTGATAGAAATATAACAGAACTATAATAATATAACAGTAAAGTGGCCACACCAAAAATAACAGTACACAAATATAAAATACACTATCTCTAGCTAATCAGTTATTATGCAGTTAGAATCTCATAAATGTTTATATCTATAAAAAACGTAGAAAATAATCTGTTATGGTATTACATATAAAATACGCTAAATCCTAACATGTGAGTTAATGTCTAGAAAGACGAGTAGTAGGCAGACTCGTCATGTGTGGGGTTGTAAAACATCAGTTTTTGTTCCGAGCGGAGACCATAACTTCCATCATAGGTCCGTTCATATGGAGGCTCTGACTCCTCATTGGTCGGATGTTCAGCCTTGTTTCTTTTTTGTCTCCTGAAAAAAAAAACAAGGTTTTACTTTTTATTATTATTTTTTTGGAACAAATAAGTAAAACTTTGTGAATTTGAACATTTCAAACTCACACTGTAGAGACTGCCTGATTTTTCACTTCAATTATTATGAGTAAAGATACTTGCTTATATGTAACACTTCAGTTATTATGTGTAACACTTGTTACACACAACACTAATTTGTAACACTTCAGTTATGATGTATAAAACAATAATTTGTAATATTGTGACACAAAACATACTCATTTGTAACACTTGCTACTTGCAAAACACTTTTATGTAACACTTTTACATATGTAAAACACTAATTTGTTACACTGTAAGAAAATAGTTGAGTGATTAACAGTTATGTTATTTGAAATGGCTATTAAGAGAAAATAAAGTAAATGACAACAACTCACCTTCGTGTAATAATCACAGCAACAGTAATGATGACAATGAGAAGAGCAGCAGCCACGCACCCTGAGATGATGACAACAAGGCGAGAGTTGTACTCAACCATCTTAGGGTTTATTGGTTTTGGTGTTGGACAACCAGATTCTGCAAAATACAGACACACCGATTCACACAAAATATAGACACAATGATATAAACAAAATATAGACACAAAATACAGACTATTGATAAACAAAAAATAGACACACTTATAAACAAAAA
Source organism: Chrysomallon squamiferum (assembly GCA_012295275.1). Classification (NCBI taxonomy): domain Eukaryota; kingdom Metazoa; phylum Mollusca; class Gastropoda; order Neomphalida; family Peltospiridae; genus Chrysomallon; species Chrysomallon squamiferum. The sequence goes on along the minus strand of CM022672.1, from coordinate 282,810 downwards.
AGAGACATAGACAAAAAAAAACAGACTATTGATAAACAAAAAAATTGAAAGACATAAAACACACTGATAAACAAAACATAAACTCAAAAATAAACAACACACTTAACCCAGAGACATGCTGATAAACAAAAAAAACAAAATAACAGACATACATTGATAAACATAAATACACTGAAAGATATAAAACCTTGACACACTGATAAACAAAACATAAACTCACACTGATAAACAACACACTTAAACCCCAGGTGCAAGTTAATTTAATACAAAATAAGATAAACTCAAGACTTAAAATGTGTAAAAGAAATCTTAAATTTAAAATAAAGCAGACATTTAAAGTATAAAATTAATATAAAATGTAACATAAACTTGTACAATGTAACTGTTGTAAACTTTATATATGTAAAATAAACTAGATGTACTGTTGTAAACTTTACTACTTCAGAAACCAGGATGTTGAAGAAAAACTTGATGGGGTCTGTTGTAAACAAATAATGCAAGGATCACTTCCCTGCAGACTGTTTGATGTAAACTTTACATAACATGTAGGACCATTAATGTAACATGTAAAGTCCTGTATAATACACAACTTGTTGTAAACTTTACATAGGCTGTAGGTCTGTTGTAAACTTTACATAACATGTAGGTCTGTTGTAAACTTTACATAACATGTAAAACTTTATATAACAAGTAGGTCTGTTGTAAACTTTACATAACATGTAGTTCTGTTGTAAACTTTACATAACATGTAGGTCTGTTGTAAACTTTACATAACATGTAGGTCTGTTGTAAACTTTACATACAAGTAGGTCTGTTGTAAACTGTATATAACAAGTAGGTCTGTTGTAAACTTTACATAACATGTAGTTCTGTTGTAAACTTTACATAATATGGAGGTTTGCTGTAAACTTTACCTTAAAAGAACATGAATGTTTGTTGTTGTAAACTTTAGATAGAACATGTCATACACACAGAACTGTTGTAAACAAGAAACATGGCTTCCTGGTCACTAACATGAAATCCCATCATTGCTGACAGTGAGGTTTGCTGTAAACTTTACCTTAAAAAGAACATGATTTGTGGGCAGTGGACACATCATCACATGGCTTCCTGGTCACTAACAGAAATCCCATCATTGCTGACAGTGATCAGAGATTCTGGGCAGTGGATACTCAGCATTTATCTTGACCACTTCACCTCGAGACATCACACCTTTGTCTGACACCTGTGTAAACAAACAAAAAATACAGAACTAAATAAACAAACATACAAACAAACAAACAAACAATCAAATAAATCAATTACTGTTGTAAATTAAACAGAAAACAAAAATTATCTTAATTGTCTCTAAGTCATAACTTCCAATTTTCGGAAATTGATAATTCTATTTACTATTAACCTACTTGAAATACAATTTAAAAAATTAAAGTCTTACATACCTCAATTGGTTGAAAATGACAGAACAGATTACTGGTGTTAAAGAAGTTTTCTCCCTTTATCAGAGTGGTGTTACACAGCTGTGTGTTAGTCTGACAGGTGGCGCTGCTCAGACTGGACTGCAGGGTTGGTTTTGTTGTTGTAGGAAGAGCGCAGTCAGGACCAGTCCAACCAGATTTACATGAACATGTCCCTGAATAAACAAAAACAAAACTCACATACATAAACATGTCCTTGAATAAACAAAAACAAAACTCACATACATGAACATAAAACCCAACCAAAAAGCCAATATCAAAAACGTGTAGTTGTGTCTGCTGTACCTTTTGTCACATATTTATTTTATATATGTAATTGTGTCTGTGTCACATGTTTATTTTATATGTGTGTAGTTGTGTGTGCTGTACCTTTGTCACATGTTTATTTGATACATGTAGTTGTGTCTGCTGTACCTTTGTCACATGTTTATTTGATACATGTAGTTGTGTCTGCTGTACCTTTGTCACATGTTCCATGCGAGCTGCAGTTCTCTGGACAGAGCAGTTGGACAACGACTGGTAGCTTTGGGGCATTGGCAGTATTGTTAGGTTTTTTCCATGTTTCTGTGTCACGTGCAATTGTTGATAAACATCTTTGTTGAACATTTTCTTGTGCATCCTTCGCCCACTCAATGTTGTCAGTTAGCTATAGAGGTGACAGTGATAATTATTATTTTTAAATGTAAAATATATTATACAGTTGTTTATGTTATATAAATTTGTTTTAATATATATATATAACACAGCTGTTAATATGTGATATGAAATGATGTTTTAACTATATAGTGCAGAGATTGTTGTACAAACTGCAATTTTCTAAATTTAATATTTTAGTTTTTACTAATGATTACAGTGAGAAAACAAAAGGTACAGTATATTATTAAAGTTTACCTTGATGTCAGTAATACAGTTTTCTATTTCGTCGGTGTAGTTGTCAGCAACAAAATGCACACACTCATCATAACTCTGAGCTGATTGAATCTTTGTGGTGCACAGATCTGTTGCATTTTCTTTTGTCACACCACTAGCTGTAGGCCAGGTTGCTTTCTGAAGTAAACACCAATTAAATTATAATAAAAAACACCATCTAGCTTTATACAGTGTTTACCTTACATTGTTATCTCATTTCATACAGTGCTTACCTGACTTTATACAATGTTTACCTCACATTGTTATCTCACTTTATAGTGTTTACCTCACATTGCTATCTCACTTTATAGTGTTTACCTTGCATTGTTAACCTCACTTTATAAAGTGCTTATCTCACATTGTTATCTCACTTTATAGTGTTTACCTCACATTGTTATCTCACTTTATAAAGTGCTTATCTCACATTGTTATCTCACTTTGTAATAGTGATTAACTCACTTTATAAAGTGCTTATCTCACTTTATAACAGCATTTACATCATCTCACTTAAATATACAGAGACACACAGATACACACATGTACATTTGTACTGATATGCCCACAGTTACTTTGATTTTATGCTGTTTATTTAAATGTTAATATATGTAATTACATATTAGCTACTGCACTCACATTTACATCATTGAAGTTTGTGTCATAGACAAAGGCTTGTTCAGTTGCTCTCTTTCTGCGACTCTGTTGCTGTGTCTGGCTCTTCAGGTAGTCAGTAATCAGTCTGCTGGTAATGTCCACTGCAGCTGTTCAATGTTTACAAAACAGTGAGATTTTACATTAAGTGCTTATTAAATAACATGCAATATGTAAATACTGAAAACTGAAATATAACAAATGGATTTTAATAACAACTGTAAATAATGATAAATCAAGAACATTTTCAAAGAAATCGATTAAAAATTTGAAATAATATATTACCATTACATTAAACAGTTTTGGTAAAATTTAAATAAAGTGTTTTAAAACAAATATTAAAAAAAAAAAAAAAAAAAAAAAAAAAAAACCTCACATTATATATATATATTTATTTACCATCATAAACATTGATTCCACAAGGATCGATGTCATCAAAGTAGTCACATGACTTGCTGTTTGAGGTACAGTAACAATAGATGGCTGGACTGATGTCTTTGCCTCCCCTGTATCCCAGGTATTGACTGTCTCTGTTATTTGTAATTCTGAAAATATTAATAGAAAATTGAACAGATGTCTTAAAATCCCTATAATCTTTGCTGTACTACCAATACATAGTATCTAATAAAGCTATTACAGTAAGTTAAAAAATGACACACATCCATAAACACAGCTAGGACTGCATACACATGAACATAGATAAATAAACATACAAGTCTGATGAGAACCTCTGATTCTTACCTCCATGATTTGATGAAGCTGGTTGGCTGGAACCATCTTCTCCTGTTTGCAGTGCTCATCTTTTCTCCAGTAGTCAATGTCAAATCATCAGAAACATCATTGTTATAAATTCCACAAAGACCTGAAATTTATTTTTAAAATACATAGTAACAATTTTAATTAATTATTTTTATAAACAGTAACAAACAGTTTTAGATATTTTGACTTCTACAGGGCCATTTATGATAAAGAAAAAAGTGTGAAATGTACACTGAATATGATATAGGTTTTTTCTTCTGAATTATATTGTCACATTCACTGTGTCATACCTCTGGTTTTGCCAAAGTCTCTTCCTGATGGCTCTATCCACACATTGAGGAACTGTCCTATTGTGTTCTTCACCGTCACCTTGGTTCCAGTTGGCAGCAACACCTGCAGTGTTGTTAAGTGTGTTAGTTTGTTACAATTCAAACAGTTAGAAATAATTATGAAAAAAATTAAGTAACTCTATGACAATAATGTTAGATGAAACCTACATTACTCATTATGGTAACATTATATATGACATTAAAATAGGTTAAAACTACATGACATATTATTATATAAGTTAAATGTACAAAGCATTTTATAGTAAATCTAAAACAATTTACATTAAAAGAAATTTGTCAACTTATAACAAGCTTACATTAAACTACATGAGATAATACTATAAACAGATATTAAATCTTTCTGGTATATTACAACCAAACTAGGTTGAACATATATAACATATTACAGTAAACCAGGCCTGAACCTATATGACACACTAAAATATCTAGGCTGAAACAACATAACATATTACAAGCTGTGATAGTATAATTATTTGGAGGTTAAAGCTAATGACAAATTACAGTTAACTTAGATGTAATGAGATGTTACAATTATATGGAGGTTAACGCTAATGACATACTACACTGAACCTAATAGTGATACTACAGTTATATTGAGGTTGAAGCAAATCTAAGTTAAACCTACATGATAGATTCTTCCAGCACGTTCTTGGTAGATCTTTGTGGCGGGTGTCAAGTCTCCTCTGAAGAACTCTTCAGGAACAAGAGGATTCAGGACAAACCTCTTCACTGTCTGGAAACACTTGTTAAAGCGAATGATGTCATTGCCAGATCGAATTGTTACAGCACAGTTACCAGATCCTCGCCCAGATGGCAAAGCAAAACCTCTTACCTGTAAAACAGTTTAATTTGAAAGTGAGAACGTCATCATACCAGCATTTAAAATATATTAAAATAATTCCAAGAAAGGAAAACAGGGATGGTAAATAAATGATAGAAAGCAGATAAAATATGCAAAGTATAGAGATAAACTAATTTATATATTCTGTGGTTGTTCTAGTTATTATCTTTCTAATAGCAACCTCACTTCCTAACCTCAGAGAAAATATCAATCTCACTGGGAATACTTACCTCAACTTCTTGTTCTGTGTGTTGATAAAGAATAAATTCTCCTGCAAGCATATTCTCATATTTACTGAAATGACAGGAAAAATAACATAAAAAACAATGGAAGAAAATATTTACCAAAGATTTTGATAAATAATGCTTATTTACTATAAAGTCTATATAAAACATAATATTTACTTACTTTTGCAGATATTCTAAGATATTAATGTTAGAGTCTAAAGACAGAGTAAAAGACTAATATTACAGTCTGCCAACAAACTAAAAGTGTTACAGACAAACTAAAAGAATAATATTACAGTTTACAATCCACATGAAAATATTCACTTACAATCCATCAAACGTAACCATGTGAGGATCTCCAGTAGAGCGACAAGAAGCTTCTATTTTATCTCTATCAATAACAGTTACCTGGCAATATACAAAAAAGCAATTGTTTTATTGTTATATGCTTAACAGTTGTATGCGACACAGTTTACTGCATTGTTTTACTGTAAAACAGATTTCAGTAACTTACTTTATTTATTACAAATGTTGCAGCAACATGATATATTGTTTACACCTTTCTGAGACAATATAGTAACACAAGTCTGATATTGTATTTACTTACTTCCAGTTTTTCTCTTACAGTTGAAGAAGAATTCAAGCCTGGGACATCGTCTCGTTGTTGTATGTGCACAGTCAGTTTTTTGTTGCTGGTAACCTGTCTGTCTGAGACACTCTGGATGTACAAAGACTGAGTTAGTGATGACATTCGTGTTCCACAGATAGCCTCTTTGATATCCAGTCCAGTGTAGTGGATGACCACTGCTCTCTTGATCTGGTTGTTTGTACACTTGCTTGGTGAACCTTCAACGCTGGTGAAAACTTCAAAATAGACTGAACACAACTTTCCGTACTTGATGATGCAGTAGAAGTCTGGCCTCATTGCCATGCTGATGATGATAGCAAATGCTTCTCCTTCATGGATCTCCACTGATGATGGTTTGTGTATCTGCCACACAAATGTATACTTATAAAAATCTCTTTAATATTTCTTAAATAATCTTATGTAAGTGTGAAATAACGCATGTAACATATTTAACAATGAAAAATTACCTGAAGAGATAAGCTAATTTTGTTACTCTTCAAGGGAGGACTAGATTTATTTCCACATCTCTTTGGATTGCTGGCTCTCACCTGACAGTACATCTATATAAAAATAAATAAATAAAATAAAATAAAAATAGTTCTTTCTGTAATTAACAGTTTTATATTTAATTTCTAACTAGGTTTATCCTGTTGATATTTATTGTCAGTGTGTATTTGTTATATCTGGATTTATTGTCAAATGTTCTATGTCTGTATATACTGTCACAATTAATGCTGTCTGTATGTACCATCACTGTTCATCCTATCTGTATTTGCCATGTAACTATTTAACCTATGTCTTGTCTGTTACCCCAAGCTACATCAGTATTTATTCAGTTCCATGTCTCTCTCCTCTGCCATGTTTGTATTTATTCTATGCCATGTCTGTGTTTACCCTATGCTATGTATGCATTTATCTTTATTTACAAAAAGTATTTACTGTGTCTGAGTTTATAATCAGCATATATTCCATCCATCTGAAAGGGCTTGTGATTCAGTATTTAATCTGTGTATATATATTTTTTGTGCTACAACAGTAATAGTTAGTATTTTACTGTGTCATGTGAGGGTGAAAAACTTACTCCATCACTGAGTATTTTCTTTCGCTCAGTATCAGAGAGGTTAGCTAACTGTATAGAGACTACAGATGTTGTTGTCACTTTGTCTGTTCTCACTGACTTCTCTGCTATCAGCCACTCTACAGTGTACACAGCATCCTCATCATCAGGTTTATCAACAGCACGTGTTATAGAACAGTAGAGAGATACTTTGTCACCACTGATAATGTATGTCAAAGTTGGAGATGAAGTCATGATGGGATACTCACTGGGATCACCTGTTCAACAGAAATCTTCATAATTATAATCATCATCATCACATCACTATTTTATTATTAATAATACTAATATTATTATGTGTTAAGAATGAATATAAACAAGGAATATATTCTGTCAATTTGTAGTGAACATGATCAGAAATTGTGCAGCATTCATACCTACTGTGTATTAGTTACATGTTTTATCTTGTAGTTTCATGACAAGAAGAAAGTAACCAATATGTTAAAACAGTGGGGAGAAAACATCAGCTGACACATTAAAACTGATATTTCAATATTAAACATTTTAAATCATTTGTGAAATCTTCAGTTATACAGTAAAATTAATCTGAATGATGTGCAGAAAATATTTTACTCAGTACTGTTTTCACAGGCTATAAGCTGCTTCTATATTTGTTTTTGAAAATGACAAAACTGAAAACATTTATTACCATAGCAAGCCACATTTGTTGTTGCGACAGTACTTTCTGTACTTCCAGTGCTGACAGTACTTTCTGTGCTTCCTGTAGTGACAGTACTTTCTGTGCTTCCTGTGCTGACAGTACTTTCTGTGCTTCCTGTGCTGACAGTACTTTCTGAACTTCCAGTGCTGACAGTACTTTCTGTGCTTCCTGTAGTGACAGTACTTTCTGTGCTTCCAGTGCTGACAGTACTTTCTGAACTTCCAGTGCTGACAGTACTTTCTGAACTTCCAGTGCTGACAGTACTTTCTGTGCTTCCAGTGCTGACAGTACTTTCTGAACTTCCAGTGCTGACAGTACTTTCTGAACTTCCAGTGCTGGATGTACTTTCTGTGCTTCCAGTGCTGACAGTACTTTCTAGATAGGGGTGATATAAATATATATATATTTTTAGAACAGCTGGTTAAAAGTTGAAAATAAAAATAAAAATATAAAACATACCAGAACAAAGTTACAAGTGACAGTACCAAAGAACACAAAGTAGTATTTTCACATACAACATAACATTAATTACAACACAACACATAATTCAGTTTACACTAACAACACAAAACAGAGCTTTTTTGTTTTTACATAAAGCACATAACATAAATCATGTAACATAAAGCACATAACATAACTGATTTTCACTCAACACCCAGGTGTCTGTCATATACACAGTAGTATTTATCAAAATGTTAACATTTATAACAGTATTTGATTCTAACAATAAAGTGACATGTTATTAATGATAAATGTACTTTCACTTGTAGCTGTTGTACTCTTAGATATAACAGTTGTACCTGTGGTTTCAATAGTTCTGACTGTACTTTCAGTTGTAGCTGTTGTGCCAGATGTGACTGTTGTACTGGTAGAACTCTCCAGTGTACCAGTAATAGTCTCAGTTGTACCAGTAGTACTCTCACTTGTATCTTTAGTACTCTCACTTGTATCTTTAGTACCCTCAGTTGTACCTGTAGTACTCTCAGTTGTATATGTAATACTGTCAGTTATACCAGTAGTATTTTCAGTTGTACCTGTAATTCTCCCAGTTGTATTTGTTTGAGCAGTATATGTGGTACTCTCTGTTGTACCCTGAGTTGTATCTGTTGTTTCAGTTGTACCAGTAGTACTCTCAATTGTATCTTTAATACCCTCAGTTGTACCCGTAGTATTCTCAGTTGTATCTGTAATACTGTCAGTTATACCAGTAGTATTTTCAGTTGTACCTGTAATTCTCCCAGTTGTATTTGTTTGAGCAGTATATGTGGTACTCTCTGTTGTACCCTGAGTTGTATTTGTTGTTTCAGTTGTACCTGTAGTACTCCCAGTTGTATTTGTTTGAGCAGTATATGTGGTACTCTCTGTTGTACTCTGAGTTGTATTTGTTGTTTCAGTTGTATCTGTTGTTTCTGATGTGCTTTCTGTATTGTTGGTGATTTCTGTTTTAAAACATGAGTTTGTGATAATTTCTGATCCAATGGAAGGTACAAGATATTCTGCTACCACTCAGTAAGAGTAATTCAGGAAAGAATATAATATTAGATGACAATTATAATAATTAAATCTGACTATTATATCATCTATGTAAAACTTGTCGCTCTGTTTTATATATCACTAACAGATTCAGGTTTCTACAAAATCATCATATGAAAACTGAAACAGCTGAATCTGTATTTATTATCTACAAACAAATTAAATGTGTAAACAACAGCAGTTAATGCATGTTAGAAAAATAATTAATAATATTTTGATCTAAGTTCTGATTCATGTTATATTAGTTACTTAATACAGATACACAATATTTTCAGTTTATTAATTTACTCTTGAATGACATCACTATCATAGTATTATCATATATCTGACTAGTTGTATCATATATATTGCTATCATAGTATCATATATCTGACTAGTTGTATCACATATATCACTATCATATATCTCACTACAGTGGTACCTTGACTTACAGGTTTAATTCGTTCTATGACTGAGCTTGTAAATCAAATCTAGTTGTATATCAAATCAATTTTCCCAACTGGAATTAACTGAAATATCATTAATCCATACTAGCCCCTCAAAACCATCTGAGTTTTTGGTAATGTGTTTTTAAATAAGAAAAATGTATTTATAAATGACAAATACTGTATAAAAAACAAAATAAAAGATAATGTAAAGAAATAAATTGGTTTTGTAAAGTGTATTTATCTTAGAGATCAGACAAATTATTTTAACACCTTTGGCTTAAGTTACAGCCTTTATCAAATCCTTCAGCTTCAGTATGGTACATATCATAGAAATACTACACTTGTACTCTCCAGCCAATTCGACTACATGCACATCTCATTCATGTTTTTCTATGGATTCAAGCTATAATTCAATGTACATCATCCGCTTTTTCTTCTCAGCACTGTCCTTTGAACTCACTTTCTTAGAATCCATGGCCAGAAAATGTCAGCACAACACAACAGAGATGCTTCCATGGTGAGACAATCATCTGAAGTAAACAAGTGAGACCCAGGATGCTGGCCGGATGTTATGTTGTTTGTTGCGCCAACTAGTGGCAGCATATCTGAAGTTTGCTTGTAGCTCGGATTTTGGCTCAAACAGAAAGCAAAACATCTATCAGGCAACTGCTTGTAACACAAAAAATCGTAAGTTGGGGCACTAATAAGTTGAGGTACCACTGTAGTTGTATCATATATATTGGTATCATAGTAGTATCATGTATATCACTAGTTGTATCATATATATCTCTATCATAGTAGTATAATATATCTCACTAGTTATATATATCACTCGTCATAGTAGTATCATATATCTCACTAGTTGTATCATATATCACTATCACAGTAGTATTATTATCTCTCTTGTCTCTGTTGTATAATCTCATTTGTTGTACAACTTTTGTCACATTTGTTTCATTTTCTCATCTCCAATTATTGTTTCACCTCTTTCTCTAGCTAACCATAATTGTATCACTTCTCTTATAGGTTGTATAGTTCTCTAAGTAAATGTATCAATTTTCTTACTAGTTGTTAGGCCTTTTAACAATTGTGGCACTTGTATCCAAGTACCTTGTTAGCTGTATTTCTTTTCTCACTAAGTAACTATAAATCAGAACTATGTGTGTGTTAGTTTGGCAGAAACTAAACTTACTTTGTAAGCTGTGGGTTAAAACTGTTAGTGGAGTAGGCTGACTAGTTTAGTTCAAACGTTATCTCAAACATGAGTAAACACAGAAAATGTTACAGGCAACAAAGAAAACAGAACAAAACACAACATAACAGAACAAAAGAGAACAAAACAATGAACATAATAATAAAACAAAACAAAAATATAAAAGAAAAGAAAGAGTAAAGCAAAAACTGAAATACAAAACTTTCACAAAAATATATTGTCACAAATTGTTTTGTGTCTATGTTTGTATATATGGGATTATCTGGATATGTGTGTAGGTTTGTGGGTATATGTTTGTATTTGTGTGTTTGTCATCTAATGAATATATGTGTATGTACATGTGAGTATGTATATGAAGGAGTGTTTATGTATGTGCCTATTTATGTATTTGTGCTAACATATTTCTGTGTTATGTATATGTTCTTGTGTATTAACATGTGTAACTATGTCTGTCATTTATAAAACACTTACCTGTTGTACTCTGTGTGGTAGATGATGATGTTATAGCTGTCAGAATAGCATCTGCAGTTTCTTTGATTGCCTCTTTCACAGTCCACCCTTCAATGATGATGTTGGCATAGATATCTCTCTTGATTGACTTGCCAATGTAAAACTGGTTGTATACAGACACTGAAACTGAGCGTGAAATGAAAGTTTTGGTGTTGGCCACAGAAACACCATCAATGTACAGTTTCAGTCCAAACTGTACACTCCATGAGAACTCAACACTGATGAAGACTTTGCTGCTGAATTTGGATGTGAACACTGTCCACTCCTGTGTTGGTGTACTCACAGTGCTGTACAAGTGGTGGTTGCGAATGTACATGGACACACCATAACCGTCCACCTCATCAGCACCATTAGTGAAAATGTACATGATGTCTTGCACACTGATGATGTTCAGATTAAAAGAAACAGTCAAACCAAGTTTACAGTGGGCAGGGTTCCACAAACAGCCATTTGAGAGAGATGATACATCAATGTACTGAGTTTTTCCATCCAGTTTTACAGCTGTTTTGTCTCCTGCTTTACCTGGTTCCAACTGTTTCACTGACCCAATTAGTGACATGTTGAAACTAGCTGTCACCAGAGTTGTGTCCACTATCTCAATAAAAGTGTATTCCTTCACCACAATGTCTGCGTCTGAAATTACACAGAAAAAGAGGTTTAATTCTTTCATCAAGGTTTCAAATATATTACTGAAATAAAGTGAATTTGAATATGTGTTGCTAAACTGCTCATTTAACAGTCAATCAATCAATCAGTCAATCAGTAATAATAATAACAATAATGATAATAATAACAATAATAATAATAATAATATAATGATAATAATAATAACAATAATGATAATAATAATAATTATAATAATAATAATAATAATAAAGTCAATAACAATAATAATGATAATTATTAATATTACTGACTTTACTTCAGAACATAAATGTATAATTACATGTGACTGAGAGCCAGGATGTCTGTCCTTTGCTACAGCGCTCAATGAAGTTGAGAGGATTCACAAACCCATCACCATAACACTTGTCTCCAATAGAACACACACCAACCTGTGAAAATTACAAAATAATAATAAATAAAACACTGGTTTCTAACAGAACACATGCCAGTCTGTGAAAATTACAAAATAATATTAGGAAGTGAATTGAACAAACCTGTGTGTGACATCCAGTGGTGTTACAAGTCTGACATGTAGAGTCAAAGACAACAAACAACAGAGACTCACTCTGTAAAGACTGCTTGTTTTGTACAGAGACATGGAATGCTCCTTCTCCTGGAAGAGTACATATAACCTGCTCCTCACTGACATATGTTGCAGTTACCACGGTAATATTGTTAGTTGACTTGAACTCAGTTTGGGAGATCTGAATATTTCAAACATTATAGTTTGTTTAATTACATTAAAACATTTTAATTTCTTTAAATACAGCATTGAAATATTTCAACTTATTTAACACATTTTGATTTACCTAAACCTAACATTAAAAATATTTCCATTTATGCTTAAAAAGAACATTCAAAGGTGTATGCAGAAAATAGTGTTAATTAATAAAGTTTATGTGTAAGTTTATAAAATAAAATTACTTGGGTATAGCTAAATTAACAAATATATGAATAGTGTTTACCTCAAGACTTTCCACCAAGCACTTAAGTTGACTTGTTTCTGCAAAACCTTCTCCATACACAGACAGCTTAAGACATTTGGACTGCTGGACATCACACACTGGAGAGATCAGGTCAAAGAGGACTGGTTTCTTTGTCAGGTCAACAGAACAGTCATCACCAGTGTAGTTTTCAGCACACTTACACTGACCTATAACATAATCACAACTTACACTGACCTACAACATAATCACAACTTACACTGACCTGTAACATAATCACAACTTACACTGACCTATAACATAATCACAACTTACACTGACCTATAACATAATCACAACTTACACTGACCTATAACATAATCACAACATACACTCATCTACAACATAATCACAACTTACACTGACATATAACATAATCACAACTTACACTGACCTATAACATAATCACAACTTACACTGACCTTTAACATAATCACAACATACACTCCCCTGTAACATAATCTGAATTTACATTCATCTACAATTAATGTGTCTGAAATATTCAGTATAGCATTGTATTACAGATGTAACATTTATAACTATTAACATATAAATCACATGCTGAACTAAAAACGTTTAAATACCTTGTTTACAGCTGCCATGACTGCTGCAGTCTGCAGGGCAGATGGTGTTGATGATGTCTGCGGGAGGTTTCAGAACACCATCGACCTTTTTCCATAGTTCCATGTTGAACTCAAGAGCAGTGAGACACCGTTCAACTACATCAGCCAGTGCTGAGGCAGACCAATCAAATGAGCCCATAATCTGTGAAACAGTATGTCACTATTAGCAAACTGTCATATTAATACATGTCACTGACAATAAACTGTGACTAATAATACATGTCACTAATATAAACTGTGATTATTAATACAAGTCACTATTAATAAACTGTGACTAATAATACATGTCACTAATAGTAAACTGATTAATAATACATGTCACTAATACTAAACTGTGACTATTAATACAAGTCACTATTAATAAACTGTGACTAATAATACATGTCACTAATAGTAAACTGATTAATAATACATGTCACTAATACTAAACTGTGACTACTGATACATGTCACTAATAGTTAATTGTGACTGTTAATATGTCACTAACAGTAAACTATTAATACATGTCACTAATAGTAAACAGTGATTGTTAATACATGTCACTAATAGTAAACTATTAATGCATGTCACTAATTAGTAAGCTGTGTTATATTAGAAAATATATGTATGAAATTGCTTGATAATCACAATACCAAAAAAGAAAGAACCCTTAGAAGTGAAATACTGTCTGCTATGACTCTAACTCTAGTACAAAGACTCCATCCATAACTGACTCTAACATTGGCTGGTACAAATACTCCATCCATTACTAACTGTAACACTGGCTGGTACAAATATGCCAACCATTACTAAATATAACACTGGCTGGTACAAAGACTCCATCTATAACTAACTGTAACACTGGCTGGTACAAATATGCCATCCATTACTAACTGTAACACTGGCTGGTACAAAGATGCCATCCATTACTAACTGTAACATTGGCTGGTACAAAGATGCCATCCATTACTATCTGTACCACTGACTGGTACAAAGATGCCATCCATTACTAACTGTAACACTGGCTGGTACAAAGACTTCATCTATAACTAACTGTAACATTGGCTGGTACAAAGACTCCATCTATAACTAACTGTACCACTGACTGGTACAAAGATGCCATCCATTACTAACTGTAACACTGGCTGGTACAAAGATGCCATACATTACTAACTGTAACACTGGCTGGTACAAAGATGCCATCCATTACTAACATGTGTTATTGCTATGTTTTACTAAACAACTGCACTGATAAAATTACCTGAACATCTTCCACACAGATGTCAAGACTGGCAGAAAAACTGGCACTGATTACTTCCTGGCATATTTTACCTGAGGCAGATGCCTTAATTTTAAGTTTGCACTGCTTCACCGCCTCACTGTATGTGATGTTATAGTCAATCTTCTGCAAAATATTTTGTTATTTTGTAGTAACACAAATATAAAGTGATGAAAAAAGTAACATAAATTATTTAATTTTTTAACAGAAATATTTATAACAAGATATTTAGTTACATCAAATTACTAAAATTATTTTAAGACAGAACTGTTATTAATACCATGTGTTTGATGTTCAAAATGCTAAAAAAAGATGACAATAATGTAACAGATTTTACCTGCTGTGGATATATATTTAATATTAAATGATTGTAATAATAAACTAGGTTACAGAAATGTATTTGTTGTAATAGTATTATGAAAGTCTGTACTAACTGGGGATACATAGTTGATGTCAAATTCAAACTTTGTCAGGTTCTGTTTAGTCAAACATTTCTTTGGTGGCTTCTCAGTGTTTGCAGATGACAGCAGTTCATCTGTGATGTCATTTCCTGGAAACAGCACAACTCTTTCATACTATGTGTAGTTACATTAGTTATAAGTAAACATTTTAAAAATTAACTACAAATAAAATGTAGATCAATTACTTATAACATCTTAACAAATTTTTATATTTAGCTCTGCTGTCTGTTTATGCTAATGATGTATTTTACTGTATTAATAATCAAAACAAAGACATAATAAGTGATCTATTAAGTGTAATTTTCAGCAAGCTGGATGTCAGATTGATGGTGTTTGTTAACAATTACCTTTCCTGGTTTTCTTAGAGCTGGGTTGGGCACATGAAGTGTGGACAACGTCTGAATCACATTGTGTCTGGTTTTCCTGACAGCTGCAGAACACGTCTGAGTCAGAAACAGATTTAGTGGCCTCATCTGGACAAGTGCCTGAATACAGACTGTTTTCCACTCTGAAGTAAAATTCAATTCACTCATTAATTACTTATAATATTTATTTAACAACAAATTTATGTTAAGAAATGTGTACATATCTGTTTATACTCCCAAGTATGTGTGTATATGCGAGTGCATGAGTGTGTTTGTATACCTCCAACTCTTGGAAAATTCCACTGGTCTCTTTTCACGACCGTGATAGAGTTTGTTTGTTGACATCATCAGGTCGTTAGTTTTGTCAGCATCAAAAAATCCACACAGACCCTCGGTCTGCTTGAAGTCAGCGGGTGCTGCACGGAACCAGACATCAAGGTACGAACCTCGCTTAAACCTGCTTGTTCTCACTGTCAAATAGCCACCAGTAGGCAGAGTTATCTGTAACATTTATATGTCAAATATTTATACAACATAAAGTAACCAGTAGGCAGGGTTATCTGTAAAATTTATAAGTCAAATATTTATACAACATAAAGTAACCAATAGGCAGTAGCATTTATAAGTTAAATATTTATACAACATAAAGTAACCAGTAGGCAGAGTTATCTGTAGCATTTATAAGTTAAATATTTATACAACATAAAGTAACCAGTAGGCAGAGTTATCTGTAACATTTACTTGTGAAATACTTATAAAATTACAGCTGATATTTACTCTGTATTTCTTTCCGTTGTTAAATCTGATAATTCTTGTGCCTGGTGTTAATTCGTTGTTCACAAACAAGTTCACTGTAATGGCTCGTTTCCTCAACATCTTGCCTTGCTTTGGTCCACACTTGTCAATAACAATGACATCATCTCCTGATTTGACAATGATTCCACAGTTACAGGCAGCTCGGTTGTTACATCTTCTGTACAGTGCCCGTACCTGAAGTTTTAAGTATTTAAACAAAAGTAAATATTTACTTTTCATTGAATTACTTTTCTTTTTATCAATAGCATTAGCAGTTTTCAAAGGTGAAATTTTCATTGAAAATACAGTATGCTTTTCATTAATTAAATTTATATTTGTAGATATAATGAATTTAACATAAAGACTAGATTATTAAAAAGATTTGTTTTTGTTCTAAGCTAACATTTTTGTTCAGACACATTTATTTTCTATTAATCCATATTGTTTTCCAAATCATCTGTGTAATCCAATCAGTAACAAGAAATGTGCAGTTTTTAAAATAACGATGTTAACTTTCTCAAAACATTTGTTACAATTTGTCTGTATCTGATATTCATTTAGAAATTATTTTATGTCATATACAGTCTTCATAATCCTAATTTAACTAGCAGCCAGTAACTGAAATGATAATGTTTTCTGATAATTGTTTGAGATTCACCTCATATGGAAGTTGTTTGTGTTTGTACATGACAAACTCGCCCTCTATGAACACGTTGAACTTGCGACCATCAAACGTAGTGAAATGAGGATCTCCAACTGATGAACACAGAGCACTGTGATCCTGATCTTTTATTAGTAACTGAAAACACATCAATGCATCAACTATTTGTATCAACACACAGCAATGTGATCCTAATATTTTATTAGTAACTGAAAAAAACCATCAATGTATCAACTATTTGTATCAACACAGCGCACCGTGATACTGATTTTTTATCATCATGTCAGTGAGGTTTATCAATACAAATGGCAAAGATTTGAATTTATCTGTGATATGTAAACAAAGAATGTTACATTCAAAAGTATAAAGTTGAAAATTACCTGAACTGTTTTTAGAGAAACTGTTTGCTGCACTTCACCTGACACAATCAAATCAGCTTCAAAAACTAGTCGGCCATCTTGATTTCCATCTTTCAGAGAATCAGTGGTTGCCATGACAGAAATGACAACACCTGTTTCCCAGTTGTCATTGGTAACCATGGAGCCACAGAAGGCTGCAGTCCTCTCACCCTGCCAGCCAATGAGTACTTGAGGAAACTGGCGGCCATCTGCACAGTGAACTGGTTCACTTTGTTCCAGTAAGTATGTTCTGATCTTGATAGAACAGTTTGAGTTTGGACAGAAGAGTCGAGGAGGAAGTAAAGATTTCACTGTGATCAGTTGAGATGTGTCACCTTCTGTTACAGTCAGTTTTGTCTTGCTTAGCTGTTTGATAAATCAAAACTGAGTAATTAAATATAGCTGAAATAATTTTAAAATGTTTTAGTAATATAATCACAGTTCAATTAATAATATAAAAATGTCTTAGTTGTTAAATATAACCATTGCATAATAAGAAATGTGTAAGAAAGGTTAACTATTAATAAAATATATTGATACCAAAATCTTTTTGAAATGAAAAGTGTTAACAGATTTATCTTTCTATCTTATTAAGCAGAAAGTGTTATTATACCATCAGAGTTGCCACAAAGAAATCACTTTTTCTTTCACTACCACGTGTGTTGTTACACTGACTGCTGTAACATGCAGAGACTGAACAAGATATCTGAAAAATAACAACAGTGACAAATTATGTTAGTAACTCAAGTATTTAACATTCATAATTAATAAAAACAGTTATTCAGAAATAGTTCTTTATTTAAAATACCTCGTAATAATTTTGTCATAAAGTTTCTAAGTAAACAATGTTTATACATACTGAAGAGCCAAGGGTCATAACTCCTAGTGTTTTCTCATCAAGGACACTGGCAGTTGTGGTTCCTAGTTGTTCCTGGTGTATCTGTGTGGAGTTTACAAACCAGGTGACATGGTATTCCACTCCAGGCAGTGACAGTGGTTCAAACACACATTTCATGTTGACTGTTGTTTTATTCACTACTATTTCTAACTCTGGCTTTGTTTTCAGAGTGGGAGATTCTGTGAGGAAAATATACAGCAAACATTACACCAAAGCAGTTCAGTGGTTAGAGCACTTGCTTGATTTGTAATATGTTACTGGATCAGACATTGAATTATTTCATTATTCTAGTCAGTGAGCGTATTTCACTTAGTCTTTATTACCTCAGTTTACTTAGTTTTTGTATGTGATAAATTATTACCTGAGTTTATGTAGATTATTATGTCAGTGTATTAAAATATTACCTAGAATGTAAAATTGACAAATTAAAAGAAATGTTTAAAAATTACATCCAACTCACCAGTGATGATGCTGAGATTTTTCACCATGCTGTCAGTGCCATAAACAATGGTCCAGCCTTCCATTATAATGTTAGCAAACATCTCTTTTATAACTGATTTACCAATGTAAAACTTTCCTGGATTTTTACCAATTGTTTTTCTCATTATAAACTTGGTTGTCTTGGCAACCACCTTCCCATCCAGTTGAAGCTGCAGTCCGGTCTGGACACTCCATGAGAACTTGACATCAAAAAACTTGTTAATTTTTATCTTTGTTGTCCTCACTGTCCACTCTTTCATCTTCATGGTTACTCTCAGGTAGAGGTTACCTCCCCTGTAGAACATTGCCAAACCATAACCATCACTCACCTCACCTCCACTGCTGAATATAACAGCTCCCTCAGTCAGCTTCAAAAACTTGATTTTAAATGAAATAGAGAGGCCATGTTTACACAGTTCTGTGTTACCCAGACATTCTGTTGTTCTGTTCTCTAACTCCACATACTGGTCAGCTCCATTGAGTGAAAGTGCTAACCCACCAGCAGCTCCTTGCACAAGATGAGGGCTTCCAAATACAGTCAGCCTGAACAGTGATGTGATGAGCCACTTCTCTGATATTTTGAGGAAAGTCATACGTTGAACTCTGATATCTGAAACTAAACACAAAACATAATCAAACAGACCACTGTGAGTTTGAATGAATTAATCAGTGTATGGAGTGTAAGTCAGTGAAGTGTTGTCTATGCTAGCACAATGGAAATGAGAAGAAACCTACCAGTCAAGGTGGACCATGCAGTCTTGTTTTCATTGATGTTACAAGTTTGTGTTTGATTCTCTGGATTTGTGAAACCATCTTCGTAACACTTTCCATCAATCATACAGATATCTTGCTGTAAATGATAAAATATTTATAACTTACATGTAAAATGGTTAGACTACAAAAATACATATATGACTAAAATATATTTATACTGACTAAAATGTATGCATGTACTGACTAAAATGTATGCATGTACTGACTAAAATGTATGGATGTACTGAGTAAAATATATGTGCTTACTTACTGAATTGCATATCTATACTGACTAAAATGTTATCATGTACTGACTAAAATGCATGCATATACTGACTAAAATGTATGCATATATTGGCTACAATGTTTGTACTGATTACAGTGTATGTTGTAATGACTAGAGTGTATATGTATACTGACAACATAATACAGTCAAAACTGGTCTAAAAGTCACCCAGCTATAACAGTCACCACAAATACCCCCAAAGCATTTCCTTATTTTAATGACCTTTACAGAACTGTCACCTGTCTATAACAACCAGTGGCCACTGAATAACTATAACAGTCACAGCATTTAAAAATTTGCAAATTCCACTCAATTCTGCCAGTCATAATTGAAAAACAAACATACATTCAATAACCTCTCTGTAATACAATATATTGAATATATTGATGACATAATTTCACTGGGTCTCAGTTGTTGCTCTCAAAGCAGTTAAGTGTGCAAAATCTAACCTGTATTTTTGTTGCATGGGGAATGATATGGAAAACAATCTGAATAACAATTTAAAAAAACTGAACCAAAGCCTTTTCTGTATTGTTATTATTTACCAATGTGTTATTTCTCACAAAAGTATGTGTAATTCTCAATGACAATGTTAATATAGGCTAAATAAGACGGCCACTTTTGTGAAATCCCATGGATGGGTGTTATAGACAGTTTTGAGTGTATATGACTTCTGTCTACAATGTGTGTAGAGACGGTATTATATTGTGTATGTGAATATACATATATACTCTAACAAAAAAAAAATGCAAAAGTAGATTTTATTGACATTGGGAACATCTATCTAATGGATCAACAGAAAGCAGCAGAATGTTCACATTTTACACACACTTTCACAATTCATTAATATTGATGGTATGACACTGAAAAGGTTAAAGTTCAAGGATATAACAGTATAATATCAATACGTAGTGTGCCCACCATGAGAGTCCAGAACTGCCTGAGATCTCCTTCCCATGGCAGTAATGACATTACGAATTACACCTTGTGGAATGGTGGCCCACTCTGTCTGTAGTAATAATGCCAACTGAGCATGATTCTATGGCTGTGGTTGATGCTGCCTCAGTCGTCTATCTAACTCGTCCCGTAAATGCTCTGCAGGGTTCAAATCTGGAGATTTAGAGGGCCAGGGCAGGACCTGAATGTTATTGTTGTGTAGGTACGCTGTTGCGAGTCTGGGTGTATGTGGTCTTGCACTGTCGTGCTGGAATACAGCGTTACCATTATTCATAATTGGAGTGACATGTGGATGCAAAATTTCATCTCGGTATCTCTGTGCCGTTAAGTTGCCTTGGATGTGAACCAGGTTGGTCCTGCCAGTGTATGAGATTGCTGCCCACACCATCACACTACCACCGCCAAATCTGTCTGCTTCCTGTATGCAGTTTGCAGCAAAATATTTATCACAACATCTGTAAACTCAACATCTTCCATCAGCTCAACGAAGCAGAAATCGAGCCTCGTCACTTAATCAGACAGTTCTCCATCGTAACTGAGGCCAGACTCTGTGCACTTGAGACCACTGACATTTTAGTCAATGATGTTGTTGAGTCAAAACCACTCTTCTTACAGGCCGTCTGGCTCAAATACCTGCCTCATCTGCGATTGACTGTCTGAAATGATGTTGCTGAAATGATGAGGTTGCTGGGCCCCTGGTGGTTACACGTGGTCTACCTGATCTGGGACGGTCATGTGTTGTTTGGTGTTGCTGGAACCAATACCACAATCTCAAGATGGTGCTTGGGGATACATGGAACACCAGTGCTATGTCCGAGAAGGATTCGCCAGCTTGTAAACGGCCGATGGTGTTGTTTCGTTGCATGATGGGTCAGAATAAAAATAATGAACAGAAGTATTTGAAAACCTTGCATTTTTATAACCCTCGTATTCAAGTTTCATGTGCTGCAGGTGAACATGCGCTGGTAACATGGTTTGCATGCGGGGACGTTTTGGCTATTAAACATGATCATAGCCTTTATTTTGTGTTACCTGCTTTTTGGCGACTGTAACAAAAGCTATACATTTGAATCATCAAATGTCATCATATTTATAGTTTGTACATCAATATGTGTCACTTTACAATAGTTATCTAAGAAATCAACCATTTTGCATTTCTTTTTTAGGAGAGTATATATATATATATATATATGTGTATATATTATGTGTGTATATATATATATATATATATATATATAAAATAGAGTATATAAAACAGAGTATATAAATAGACTGACCCTTGCTGTACATCCATTCGATTCTGAGCAGGTCTCACAGATGGAGGAGAATTTGATGAACTTGAGAGATTTACTAAACAATGTTCCATCATTGCTCACAGCTATCTCATAAATATTCAGATTTGGATCACTGCATGTTA
This sequence comes from Chrysomallon squamiferum, assembly GCA_012295275.1. Classification (NCBI taxonomy): domain Eukaryota; kingdom Metazoa; phylum Mollusca; class Gastropoda; order Neomphalida; family Peltospiridae; genus Chrysomallon; species Chrysomallon squamiferum. Next base: position 260,510 of record CM022672.1, on the reverse strand, counting down.
CCTGCTCCTCACTGATAAATGTTGCATTTAGTGTCTTAGTATTTTCTTTTTTCTTTAAAGATTTCTGTAAAAAAAAAAATAATAATAATATATATATATATATATATATATATAAAACATATAAAATAATAAAAATAAAATGTAAATAAATAAAAAAAGAAATAAAAAACATAAAATAAGAAAAAAAAGAAACAATTATAGTTTTAGAATTTTTAGATAAAAAACTGAACTGTAGGATTTTTCTTTATAATTTATATATATATATTAGTCTTAAACATTCATTATAAATATTTGTTTTTCTTCAGTTAAGAAGATGTACAATAACTTCTGTGGTAGTAACTCATTTTGAGTTTTCCACTTCAAAGGAAATAAAAGAATCTTACATCCAATTCAGTGAACCGACAGATAAGAGTTTCAATCTGGACAAAGCCAAGGCCATAGATGGTGACATCAGAACAGCTGCGTTCATCAGTGTTGCAGAGGCTGCCTCCGCTGACAGATATAAGATTAGGAGGAATGTTTAGATCGACTGAACAGTCTCCTCCACCAAATCCTGATTCACATTCACAGCTGCCTGTAAAATAATTACATATCTTCTCACATCTCTAATAAAAAATTCTTGTAACATAGATACTGACAAACTTAAAACAACAAATAACTGTGCATTCCTTTTAATATCTGACACAATACCAAATGTTCACACACACACACACACACACACACACACACACACATAAATAGATAGAGACATGCAGACATGTACAAAGTTATATACATCAGCCACTAACAAATTTCTTAAACTCACTGACTGCTCAGTCACAAACAACTCACATGTGCTCAATCACACAGTGACTACTTACAGTCACACAATTACATCTTAAACTCACTACTAACAGTCACACAGTGACTTCTTAGTCATATTGTGACTACTTACAATCACAGTGACTACTTACAGTCACACAGTGACTTCTTAGTAATATTGTGACTACTTACAATCACAGTGACTACTTACAGTCACACAGTGACTTCTTACAGTCATATTGTGACTACTTACAATCACAGTGACTACTTACAGTCACACAGTGACTTCTTACAGTCATATTGTGACTAATTACAATCACAGTGATTACTTACAATGACACAATAACTACTTGCACAGTCACACAATAACTACTTACAATCACACAATAACATCTTACAGTCACATAGTGACTATTTACAATCACACAGTGACTACTGACTGATATAAAATGGACAGAATTGTAAAAAAAAAAAAAAAAAAAAGAACTTACCTTTTTCACACTTGCCATGTCCAGAGCAGTCATTTGGACAGATCTGTTCCACTATGGGAGGTAACTGTGGGAATCCGTTGTCTCCTTCAATCCACAGCTGTACGTTTCTCTCCACAGCAGTCAGACACTGCTCTCTGATGTTCTCCATTGTCACAGCAACCCAGTTTCGGTCTCCTGATATCTGGCAGAAAACACAAAAAAAAAAAACAATTATAAAAATGCAATTTTAGTTTAAAAGATTTAAGTAAATAGTAAACATCTACCAATTAACCTCAAATTTTGATAATACTGCTAGTTTATATACAAGGTATATGTATATCTGCATGATATCTGCATGCAATACGAACAGTTTAACATAAAGTCAGTAACATGCTCACAAGAAGATCTTCTGCACACAGGTCTATTGATGCCTCAAAACCAGTGTTGATGATGTTTCCACATGTCTTCAGTGTTGATGACATCATTACTTGAGATCGACAGTAATCTTTAGCTTCAAACTCAGTGATACCAACATCAGCAACCTGATTGAAAATATAAGAAATATATTAATGCAGATGTATATTCATGTGTTTAAAATAACATACTTTATTATAAACAAATTTAAGAAAAATAAGTCTCATATTTAAATAGAAATTATACATTTCCAAAATCTTCTTTTCTGTTGATGTCACTGGGTTATGTGTACACTAAGACATTGTTGTAAGATATACCATGAGTTTACATTTGATGCTATTGTTTTATACAGTAAGAGAGACTTTTTCATAAAATATTCTGTTTGTTTACAGTTGATGTTATTGAAAGACAGAAATTGTTATAAAATATACCATGTATTTATAGTTGATATAATTTTGTTATTCAGTAAGAGACATTATTATAAAATTTAGGGGAGGAAAGGTTAGGTTGTGCCATTGGGTAAGTTATGCCCCTCCCTCTCCAGGCTTGCTGAGTGGATGTGACTGAAAGTGCTGCCATCTACTGATTATTGTTAGCATACATTTCTTATGGATGTAAAGAACATGTGATGTTTCTAAAAAAACAAAGGAGCTCTGCTGAAGAGTATGAATTTTACAGTCTAAAGTCGATCTTAGGCAGACAGGATTGTGAATTTCCTCTGTCCTCACTGTATAGATTAACCTGAAATCATATGTGGTGTATGATAACAAGTATAGGTGGCAATTACTGTATCCTGTTGTTTTCACATCATTTCTATTAGTAAAGATGCACTGACCTAAATAGTTAGGAATGGTCAACAAGGGGTAAAATGTGCCATAGCAAACTTAACCCTCTTTGATTATGCAAACTGAGTTTGAGGGACTTTATTTCAGATACATTTGCTGCAGTCTTGGAACAACACCAGGCCTACAGTAAAAAAATCTGTTAAAAAACACAAGACCCTTGGAAAAAAACACCAAAAACAAACAAATAAAGGAGCAGCATAATGATGACAAGACAAGCTGTTCTGATCCAGAATCAGTTGAATATGATGAATCTACCGAGGCTGAGATAAATGATGGGGATTTTGTTGTGGTGAAAGTTGGAGGAAAGTCAAGAAGCAAGTACTACATTGCTAGGGATACCATCCATAAACTTCACAAGACAAAGACTGCTGGGGGATCTGCATAAAGACCTTGCCAACTTGTTTTCACATACAACCTTTAAAATGGGCAGGCTGCCTAAAGACTGATCTAACACAGATGTAGGCTGATGTAAAGAAAACTATGAACAACATATAAACTTTAGATTTGTTTACCAGAAAACATAATGCCATTAGTCTCTAGGTTGGATCTAGAATACATGTAGAATTGTTTCAATATTCTATATATATTTTCGTGTGTTTAAATAAACCTCTGTATACCAGTTCTATTCAATTGCTGTTTCAGAACATTATTATCCACAGGGTCAACATTATAGAATAGTACATGTGAAAATAGGTTAGAATATTCTATAATTATTGTCTTTTCTGGGATATTTAGTATAAGTCTTGTATCTGTCTTGATGGAAGTTATAGTGGAGTTTTAAGTGTTTTAGCCAGAGTTATCACATTTTGGCACCATTGCATGTTGGCTCAGAATCAGGAAAATCATGCTGAAAATATTCTTATTATGCAATAAACAAAGTGCATGTTATTTCCATATTCAGTTCTGACACATCTTACCCCAAATTGTGCCACTTTACAAAATATTTTCAAAACCCCAATACACCATTATGAGAAATCCTGTGGTGTTAATATTATCTAAATATGTTAAGAAGATCTTGCTCCTTGAGGCTGACTATTTATTTTTGTGAAGATGTTGACTGCTTGGACTCCAGATCAATTTCCCTGACTGTGTGTTTAGGTTGTTTTTGTGTTATACAGAAATTGTTATAAAATATACCGTGTGTTTCCAGCTGATGTTGAAAGAGAAGAGAGTGCGAGACTGGTCAGACAGGCACTTGAGAGGAACAATGGCTGACTTGACTAGCTTGTTTGTGATGTCTTCACCTGAGTAAACATTAATTATTAACAGCATAGATTAACAGTCAATAAGTATTTTCTCAATATTGAAAGAGTAGAGGAAATATATGTATATATATATTTTACTGTTGTTTTGTTTGAATGTTACTACTTTCTGTGACTATATTTTATCAATGTTATATTTCAAAGTCACTATTTACTAACAGTTCTCTCTGACTATATTTTACTGTTGTTATGTTTCAAAGTCACTACTTTCTTAGTTTTCAGTGATTAGATTTCTACCTTTTCTGCCCACATATTTGTGTTTGTTACTTCGGTCACAGAGGAAGACATCAAGTCCAGTACGACACACTTTTTCTTCTTCAAACCCACACTGACAGAAAATGGTTTGTTTCTTCTCTGTTGCTGTACAATGCCCATCATACAGTGAATCAGCTGAGTTTACTCTACAAACAGAACTAAACTGTGTTAACTATGTAATGCCTACACAGTTTTAAACATGATGCTTAAACATCATTTAATTTCGTACATCTACGTGTGTGTGTCTTGGTATGCTAGTATACATAATTTTGTATATTTTTGTTTATACATATCATCTGTAAATATGTATATGTAAATGTGTTGTTTGTGTTTGTAAACCTGAGTTGTCTGTGTTTGTATACATATATTGTCTGCCTGTGATTCAGCATATCGATGAAAACAGTAACAGTAAATATCTATTTTACCTCCAACTACTACTGAACTTGTCTGGAAGTTTCCCTGTCTCTGTGGAGTAACTTCCATCTCTCTGGAGTAGATCATCTTCCTTGTTTCCATTGAACGTGCCACACAAACCTGGAACAACATATAACTCAATTTGACCATTTCAATTATTTGTTTTTATAAATTTTAAATATATGATAATTGCAGAATTATCTTAATGATGAAGAATTAAGCTTAGAGCATAATATCATGTCAAGAATTATATTAAGAGCATAGTGTTAAGTTCAGAATTATGTTAAGAGCATAGTGTTAAGTTTAGAATTATGTTAAGAGCAGTGTTAAGTTTAGAATTATGTTAAGAGCATAGTGTTAAGTTTAGAATTATGTTAAGAGCATAGTGTTAAGTTCAGAATTATGTTAAGACCTTAGGTTTAGAATTATGTTAAGAACATATTGTTAAGTTTAGAATTACGATAGAGTTATGTTCAGAATTATCTTAATACTGAAATTTTAAGTTTAGAATTATGTTAAGGGCCCTGTGTTGAGTTTTGAATAATGTTAGAGGTGAAGTTTTACATTTAGACTTATGCTAAAATGTTAATTCTAGAACTATGTTTAATGATGAAGAATCAAATTCAGAATTTTGTTTTGGGTGAAGTGTTAAGTTTAGAAAATCACCCTCTGTCTGGTTGAAGTCAGCAGATGAAGCAGTAAACCAGATATTGATGAAATTCTTTGAATGTCCTCTTGTTTGAACCCGCACTTTAATTTCATCTCCATTGGGAAGGAAAATCTGAAATTCAAAATTAACATTTCAAAACTGTAACGTAACAATTAGTTTTGAGGATTTACACACAATTTCCATTAAATTACTTATAAAAGATTAAAGTGTTAATTTTTTTCTTTTAAATGTGCTATCTGAATTATAATGTCAGAAAGTTCAGTACTCATTGTGTATTTTATTATGTCATGTCAACATGTTTAATACTCACTGTGTATTTTATTATGTCATGTCAACATGTTTAAAAGTCACTGTGTATTTTGTTATGCCATATCAACATGTTTAATACTCACTGTGTATTTTATTATATCATGTTCACATGTTTAATACTCACTGTGTATTTTATTATATCATGTTCACATGTTTAATACTCACTGTGTATTTTATTATATCATGTTCACATGTTTAATACTCACTGTGTATTTTCCACCTCGAGTTCTGTATATGTTGAAGCCAGGAGTGAGATCTCCATTTTTGTACAAAACAATACTCATTGGTTGAGTTTTACCCTCTGTACCACGATTTGGCCCACACTTGTCAATCACCACAACATCATCATCTACACGGACAGCAACAGCACAATTACATGATGCCCTCCAACCACATTTGCGATAGAATGTGTGCACCTGAAAAGTCGATGAACAGTTAGAAAAAATCCAGTGAAAGAGAAAAACTATAAAAAATGTTATATGAAAGGAAATATTTAGTGTTCAGATAACATGACTGTGTTTCAAAGTGATTGATGTTTTGATACTTACAGTATAAAGTAGAGTTGTGATTGATGTTTTGATACTTACAGTATAAAGTAGAGTTGTGATTGATGTTTTGATACTTACAGTATAAAATAGAGTTGTGACTGATGTTTTGATACTTACAGTATAGAGTTGTGATTGATGTTTTGATACTTACAGTATAAAGTAGAGTTGTGATTGATGTTTTGATACTTACAGCATAAAGTAGAGTTGTGATTGATGTTTTGATACTTACAGTATAAAATAGAGTTGTGATTGATGTTTTGATACTTACAGTATAAAGTAGAGTTGTGATTGATGTTTTGATGCTTGCAGCATAAAGGTAGAGTTGTGATTGATGTTTTGATACTTACAGCATAAGGTAGACTTTTGTGTTGATATAAAACAAATTCTCCCTCAAAGAAATTGTTGTAACGCCTGCAACAGAAAAATTATTTTCAAAAACTATTTTGAAGATGTTCTTAGAAACAATGTAATAATAATTTCTATTCTGTTAAAAAATAAATGATAATGAGGAAAAATTTTCAAAATAGTATTACTGCTTGCAGATATAGTGACATAATAATACAAAATGCCATATAATCAACTTATTTGATTCTATTTCTATGATATTATTTATATAATTGCTAATATCAACAATTCTAAATCAAAGTTCAAGGTAATGTTGTAATGTGCGACATATGTAACTCACCTGCCATCAAATGTTGTAATGTGTGGATCATTAACTGACATGCAGGTTGAGTCTTTGTCTCTGTCCTTCACAACCAACTGAAATTAATTAAATAAAGACTTTAATAATATCTTCCTTATTATTATTTCTTTTATTTCTAACTAGTGAAGTAAAATATTAATATCGTATTGAGCAGAAACAAGTAAAGTTTAAAAACACAACAGTACAGACTGATTAAGCCAAAGACAGTAATTTGTTTACCTTGACTGACCCAAGTTCAATTCTGCTGTGCCAGGAGGCAGAAGTGAGCTGAGCCCACAGCTCAACAGACTGAGTCTGATCTCTGTCTCTCAGTGAGTCAACCACACCCTTCACCTGAATGATGTGAGTTGCATTCCATGATTCTCTGCTCACAGAAACACCACAGAAAGGAGAGTCGGTGTTTCCTGACTGCCACATCACAACAGCCTGAGGAATGATTCGTCCATCATAACACCTACGTTGTTTGCCAGACCTGATCTGAGCATACAGACGCACTGTGCAGTTGTCACGGTCATCCACTGGACACAACAAGTGAGGTGGGATGTTTGTTTTAATCTTTATCTCACCAAAGTGTAAACCCTCAAACACAGTCAAAGACTGTGTCAGTATCTGAACCAATAGAGAAAGAAAATAGCCAGACACATTACTTTAGTATGTCAAAATGTACACAAAAATGTTCAGGCAACATAGCTACTAAAATGCAGAGGTAAACTTTGATAGCTCAAGAATCCAATGTGGACTGAAAAATGTGCAACAATCCACTGTATATGTAGAGAGATATTACCTGGAATCCAAGTGAGATGGGTTTGCTGTGAGATGGATCTCCCCAAGTGGTGTCACATTTAGTAGTAAAACATGCAGACACAGAGCAGAACATCTGTAATGCAAATGATATCTGAATAGATGAGTAATTACTGTGTTGCTTATAACACTGTCTGTACTTAATCTTAAATTCATCAAACTTACAAGAAGCCACATTGATTTTAATATTTATCACAAAATACCCTAAACTGGTTCATATGCTGTAATGTAAATGTTAACAGATGCATGGACAAACAGACAGTAAAGAAAAATAAAACAAGTTATGCAGTACCTTTGAGCCCTGTTGTTGGTTTTTGAAATAATCCTCTGTCAGGTAGAATGTGTCAGAAGATGTTATTGTCTTCTCGCTGACAGTGATGTCATCAATGACAAAGGAAATGTTGTACATAACATCATAGCCTTTCAGAGGTTCAAATTCACATACAAAAAGGATTTCCCTGTTTCATTGATGTAAATCTTCAACAGTGGTTCTTCAGACAGCTTCGGATATCCTAAGTAAGTAAGTAAGTAAATAAATAAGAGACAAACAACAACAACAAACAAATGAAACAAAAACACACACACCAAAGAACAAATAAATAAGTTTTGATAGTTCTTGGTGAATTGTTTATTGATTCTTACCTGTTTGGATGCCCAGTCCCTTGATGACTTGTTTTGTGGCATATGTCACTTGCCAGAACTCAAGTTCAAAACTGCAGTATTTAGCAGTGGCAACATTCTGAGGGCGGCCCATGTAAAAATTGCAGGATTTTGGTTTGTCCACTTTTCGTTTGCGGAAATGTTTATCTTTCTTGGTTTGTTTTCCATCAATAGACATCTCAAGTCCAGTCTGAACACTCCATGATATTTCAAACTGCAGGTACTTGTTCACTGTGATGTCACTCAGATAGACTGTCCACTCTTTGGACTGTGTGCTGACTGTGACAAAGAGTCGTTTTCTGCGGTAGTACACAGCAATCCCCACCCCATCTGTTTCCTCCCCACAGTTTGTTATTAGATACATGTTGTCTTCCAGAGTGACAAACTTCACAGAGAATGTCACAGTGAAGCCAAACTGACACTGACCAGGATCCATCAGACATGAGCCAATCACACCTGTCCAGTCAATATACTGATCTCTGCCATTGAAAACTATTGCCTGTTTGTTTCTTGTGTTGGTGATTAGCTGCAGTTTGCCACGCACTGTGACATTACCTGATGATGTGATCAGAGTGTCTCCACTTATCAGTTTAAATTCAAATCTCTTTTCATCAACTGCATCAACTAGAAAATATAATAAAGAAAATTAACCATTATTTCTTTCCATATAAAATAGAATGTATCCTATGTAACACTATTTTGATCTGCAAGAAGTGTGGTATGATATACAGACGTAACAAGTGGTATGATACACAGGCATGTAACAAGTGTGGTATGATAGAGAGACAAGTAACAAGTGTGTTTTTGTACACAGACACTGACATGATAATATAAGACATGTAACATGGGTATACTGAGACATGTAACAAGTGATGACATGGTATACTGACATGTAACAAGTGTGACATGATATTTGACATATAACAAGTGTGACATGGTATACTTAACAAGTGTGACATGATACAGTGATATGTAAGTGTTACAACATGTAAGAACATGATATATGATATATAACAAGTGTGTCTTAGTATACTGAGAAGTGCAACATGTAAGAACAGATATTGATGTGTAACAAGTGTAACTGTACACTGACTTGTAGAAACATAGTGATGTGTAACAAGTGTAACTGTACACTGACTTGTAAAACAGTGATGTGTAACAAGTGTAACTACTGACATGTAAAAGCATAGTGATGGGTAACAAGTGTAACTGTACTGACATGTAAAAGCATAGTGATGGGTAACAAGTGTAACTGTACTGACATGTAAAAGCATAGTGATGTGTAACAAGTTTAACTGTATACTAACATCTAAGTGGGGTCCAGGATGTTTTAGAAATAACTGTTTGACACATTTGTCTTGGATCATCAGGACTGAAGAAGCCATTTTCATAACAAACATCTTTGATGACACACACATCAGTCTGCAAATATTTTTTTTAGTACAGATAAAAACAGTGGTAAATTATTTAAATACAGACAAAAACAATGATAACATTATTTCAACACAGACAAAAACAATGATAACATTATTTTAGTACAGACAAAAACAGTAACAACATTATTTTAGTACAGACAAAAAGTGGATAAATAAAGACAGTTATTTTTTACAGATAAAGACAGTTATAAACAAAACAGTGACAAAGACATTATTTTGATTCAAAATAGTAGCAACATTATTTTTAGTAGATAAAGACAATGTTAATATTATTTTAGTACAGATAAAGGCAGTGATAATATTATTTTAGTACAGATAAAGACAGTGATAATATTATTTTAGTACAGATAAAGGCAGTGATAACATTATTTTAGTACAGATAAATACAGTAATAACATTATTTTAGGCATTATTATCATCATAACTTGTTAAAAATGTTATAGTCATAGAAATGTACAACACCAACAAAGGTTTTAAAAAATATCTGTTCTGACCAGCAATAAAAAAAATATGTGACTTACCCTGTTTGAACATCCTTTCTGAACAGAGCATGTCTGACACACAGAATCAAATCTGATAAATACTTGTACATTGCTTCTTGTTTGCCCATTGTTGCTTATGGAGATATTGAAAATACCAAGAGCAGTGACTCTGCATCTAACTACCTCTGAGCTGTCAAAAACTGCAAGTGATGTCTGTTCTTTACCCTACAAAATCACAAATTTTTACTGATAATTCCTACACTTGAAGAAAATCACAAATTTATGACAGAAACACAAAAACACAGAGTCAGAGAGGCAAAGAGAAAGGAGAAAGACAGATTAAAGGAGAGTGAATGAGAGAGACAGACAGATACACACTTGGATCCAGAATGAGTGAGTGAGTGAGAGAGAGAGAGAGAGAGAGAGAGAGAGAGAGAGAGAGAGAGAGAGAGAGAGAGAGAGAGAGATTACTTACATCTGATGAAATCAGATGACAAGTGAGTTGATCTGACTGAGCAAACTGCAGACCATACACTATGACCTCTGTACACTCAGCTTCACGAATGTCACACACAGGCGTGGCTAGAGACACAATCTGGGGTGAGGCATCACTTGAGATATCACACACAGCACCTGTCCACCCATCGTTACATGTACATACACCTGATATAAAACAGGAAATTAATTATATCAGAATGTTTTGTTTTGTTTTATGTCAGTTAACTATTATATTTTTAAACACACTTTCATAATGTATCATGTATGAAAGAATTAAACAAATACATCTTCTCTTTTTAACCAAGTAACTAAAAAGTCCATATATATATATATATATATATATATTTTTATTATTTTAGTTTACTAATGGTAAATATTTATGTGATATTACAAACAGATAACATATTTATATAATTATTTGTGATATTTATTAAGTGATATTTACCACTGATGCATGTTCCCTTGTTGCAGTCATCAGTACATATATGGTTGGCAAAGTTTGGTAACTGCACTGTTCCTGTTTTGTCTGATGTAATCCACAAGTCAATGTTGATGCTGAGTTCCACCTCACAGTTTAAAATGATGTTGTCCAACATTAAACTCACCCACTCCAAACTGTCTAGTATCTGTAGATAAGAAATAAACAAATAAACAAAAACAAACAAAAAGTAAACAAATAAATAAATAAACAGTTTAATAAATAAATCATTAAATCATTAAATAAATAAATAAATAAATAATATGAAGACCAAAAAGAAATTTAAACATAAATAATAAAGTATATTCAGTATAAATGAAGAAATAAACAAACAAACAATTTAAAAAGCATAGAGAGAATTGTATTTCACGTTTTGTTATTAAATTACCTGAATATCTTCAATGCATGAGTCCAAACTGAATTGAACATCCACGGAAACCAGACTTTTACATGACTTGGCAGCAGCAGAAGCTTCCACGACAGCATTGCAAGCAGCCACAGCTCTTTCCCTGGTGATCTTCCCAGCAGTAGGCCATGTGAACTCCTAATTTATTATTTATATTTTAAAATAAAACATTTGTGTGATAATCAGATATTTACAAAATTAAAGTACTATTTATTTTGTTCTTGTCGATTGATGCAAACTGGTTTCTGATTGGCTGTGACTACTGACTTAGGAAGTATATTTCTTATTAAACATTAGCTTGTTTAGCAAATTAAGGTTTTCACACAAAAATATTTTAATCAGAGAGCATTGTAAGACAGTATGAAGTAGGTTACCCCAGGTTTGTAATTGACATCAAACTCCCACTGCACTACTTGTTGTGTAGGAATACACACATCAATCTTCTTGGCAACAGAAACTAGAGACTCTGTGATGTCAACTGCACCTGTAATTAACAAAACTCATCAGAAAACAGCAAACTGTTAAAATGTTTTACTAACTGAATATTTGCTTCTTATTAAGACTATATTACTGAGTGTAAACATGCATGAGAGAGACTTTTATTTATAAATAGCATACACAATCTTAAACATGATGATTATTAAGATCAAAGACTGCATGTTTCTAACCCTTTTTAAGACTTTTAGTTTTGCTGTGAGTACAAGACATGACATCCATGTTAGCTGCACACATCTTCTTCCTGTTCTGCAGACAGTCACAGTACACAACCTCATCTGATTCTTTCACATCTTTGGTGTCCAAACATTTCCCATTGTAAAAACTGTCCTGTGAAGCCACCCTGTACAATTACAGTACAATATAATTATACAACACAAGTATTGTTCTTTATATCTGCACACTGTCAAAATTATGGTACAAATTTAAAATAAAAAACAGAATTATGGCATTAATCTAACTGTGCAAACTGCTGTATACAACATAAATACAACTATGAAATATAATAATGAAAGATTACCATTTTCTATTAGAGCAAACTTTTGCTGTAATAATTCACTTAAGTATTTCATTCTAAGTGAAATCTTCAATTTTTGACATTCAAAAAATTATAATTACTGCAGAGTGGGGTAATGATTTTTTTTCTATTGGTTGAAAGGTCATGCAACAACAGTTAGTTACTTCATTCCACCAGATTAAATAATAATTGAAAAACAAATAATATGAACAAAACATTTTCTGAGAAATAGTAATGATCACTAACCTCCAGCTACTAGTGAAGTCATCAGGTCGTTTCTGATTTCCTCCATACAGCTTTCCATCCAACTTGATAAAATCATTTGACTTGTCTCCATCAAATGTTCCACACAGACCTAGTTATAAATGTAGTTAAAACATTTGTTATTTAAATACATACACAGACCTAGTTATAAATATAATTGAAATATTTATCATTTAAATGCATACAAATAACAAAGTTAGACATGTAATTATAATATTTTCATTTAAATAATACATACACAGAACTAGTTTCATATTTAATTGAAATATTCATCATTTACGTACAGATACAGACCTTGTTGAACATTTAATTAAAATATTTATCATTTAAATATATACAAGGACCTAGTTACACATCTAATTGAAACAAACATGAAATCAATAGAATATGAAATTGAGACATTTTGACTTGTTTACCTTTTGTATTCATGAAGAAGCTCTGTATAAAACTGACAAATTTTAGTATGTTTGCCTTCTTTATTCATGAAGTTAAAAGAATATGACACTCATAAAATTTAACTTCTTTACCTTCTGTATTCATGAAGTCAGCAGAAGAAGATTTGTATGGAAAATTATGGAATTTTGAGTTGTTTACCTTCTGTATTCATGAAGTCAACAGAAGATGCTTTGTATGAAACAGTGAGGAACTTTGCTGTTACTCCTCTCCCATACTGTACAGTAACAATCCCCCCTGTAGGCAGTATCACCTGAAAACAAATAATACTTTTAACATATCTCAGTATTTGTTGTTTTACATAGAATGCCAATCAGCGTATATCTAATACTCTATACCTGATATTACCTGGGTGTGTATCTAATACTTTGCATTTTAATACCTGATATTTCCTGCCTCCACTGTGTCTGATTATCTGAGTCTGTGCAGTGAGTTCTCCATTCAGATACAATCGTGGTATTATTGGTCGACGTCTGCCACCTTTCTTTGCACCACAGCGATCAATGACAATGATATCATCTCCAGACTTGACAGCCACTGCACAGTTACATGAAGCCTTCCCATTGCAGTTACGCAGAAATGTTCTTATCTGTTAAAAAAATATTTTATTACAGAAATATTAATAATGATGATGATGATGATGATGGTAATAATAATAATATGTCTGGCTGTGAGTTGACAGTGGGATCAATCCAGATGAAGCTTATAATGTAGTAGGTGGCTATAAAAGATTAATTTATAAAGTTAGCTAGGTATTAAATGATAGTGTTTATTACACTCACCTCGTATGGCAGTGTTTTGTGTCTGTACAGAATGAACTCTCCCTCTAGGTAGTTGTTGTATCGTCTGTAAAATAACAACATTCATTACTGACACTTTGTTGTATTGCCTCTATGCTTAATCTTAAATCAAAACAATGATTTTTTTAATGAAATCTTAATAAATTACATATTTATCATATTTGAAAATCTGAATAAAAAATAACTTACTTCTTGTCAAATGTTGTAAAATGAGGGTCACCAACAGACAGACAGACAGCAGACTTGTCTCTGTCCTTGACAGTCAGCTGTTAAAATATCGGTTTTATCTTTTTAAAATATCTAATAATTTGTCTCACATTAATGTGTCAGAATCTTTATATCTTTATTGTTTACAAAAAAAACAAATTAATTATCTACTTCTACTTCTATATATAACACTTCGTACTTATTTTGTCAACAGATAAGTTTAATATATTTATATTTGTCTCAAAAATTACAATAGAACATCAACATAATTTAATAAATTACAAATTACATTTGGCAAATAATATAATATACATATAAATTTAAATTATTGTTTTGATTATAAAATACTATTTGTACTAAAGTAATTCACTAACATATCTCTATTTGTAAAATGTATCTGGACTATGAATACAAATTACTAATGACAGAGGTAGAAATATGTATATTCTAAACACAGATAAAATACCTGGACATCTCCCACAGTGACACTTTGAACTTGCAGTTGAGACACAAGAATGTGGGCAGTCACAGTGATTGTTCTCTTCCTGTCTCTGTCTTTCAAGCCATCAATGGATCCCTTCACTGCAATTCTCAGCACATCAGACCACTTCTCTGTCTGTATCTCATATGTACATGCATCTCTGCCTCCTTGACTGACAAACACAGCCTGGGAAATCTCAAACCCTGTCAAACACTTCACTTCTCTTCTCTCACGTTTCAGCTCTGTCTGCACAGTTAGTCGGCAGTCTTGGTCGTCACGGTTACACAGAAGTTTGGGGGGTACGGTTGCTTTCACCTCAATGTAGCCATAGGCTGCTCCTTCATACACAGTCAGTTTGTCTGTCAGTAACTGTAAATGATAACACTTCATGTAAAACTTTTGTTGTGCATTACAAAATGTTATCTGTTTGAGAAAATCTTTATTCTTTTGGTTGTTTTTTTGTTAAAACTATGCGAGTAAAAATACTATTTACACACAGAAATTAGATGTTACTATAAACTAATGTGTTCCCATGCTAATATCTCTATACTCACTTCAACTTGTGCCACCAGAGGGCGACTCTGTCTCCAGGGCCCAGCACTTTGTTCACAGTTTGCAGCCACACAGGCAGAAAAGGAACAGGAAATCTTGTCTCCAAATCTGAGATGTTCAATGAGTGAGTGGTTCAGAGAATGTTCCAGTTTGCTGTCAGACACATTCTCAATCTTCTCTGATATGATGACTTTACTGTTGATTTGCCACTTTACAGTATACTGCAGATCTGCTTGTTCCAGTCGACTTGCTGAGCACACCAGTGATGATTTACCCATTCTAAGCTCTGGTTCATGTTTGAATTCAGGTAGATCTGAATAAAACATTAAAAACCAATACAACAACTACTCAATGGAATCCTAGCATAAATAACAAATATGTCTGAAATAAAATATATTTTAGTAGCAAAACTTCTTTGATGTTATTTAACAGATGCTTCTTAATTCATATTCCACTTCCATGTTTAGTTAAGATTTTAAAATATAAAACAGATAACTTATCCAATTTGATGCCAAACCAACTGACATATTTCTGAATGAGTTAGAGACTTCAAGTGAGACATTAAAACTTACCCAGTTTGATATCAAACCCACTGACAATGTCTTTGTGAGCAAACACAACATTCCAATCTGATATGACACAATGTGCAAACTGTTTCTTTGTATAATGACGACCAAAGTAAAACTTGTGACCAAAAATGCGGAATCCTCCAATTTTTCGTGCCTTCACTTTCTTGTCCACCATTTGACCATTAAAATAGAGGCTGAGTCCAGCTTGCTGACTCCATGAAAACTCAATGTTTACAAACTTGTTTGTGAATGCTCTTTTACTGAACCTTGCTTTCACCACCCACTCATAACGAGAGGTTACAGCACGCAAGTACAGGTAATTCTTCCTCCACCACATGGCCATACCAGCCATATTGTCATCACCGCTGGAGAAGATGTACACATTGTTTCTGAAGGAGATGAGCTTAAGCTTGAATGACACTGTAAGACCAAACTTGCACAATGCCAGGTTTCCTAGGCAACTGTCTGACATATTTCCAAAGTCCACAAAGTCGTGTTTTCCATCAAGGAGTAAAGCTTTGGCTCCTGTAGGTCCAGTCACAAACATTGGCTTCCCATAAAGTGTCAGACTGCCAGACATTGTCAGCAGAAGGTTACCAATAATGTTCAGGAAGCCAAATCTTCTGATAGTCACTTTTTAACTGAAATAGTATTTAAAATACATGATACTTGGTGATTTCTTCACTGTTCACTAGATTGTTTTGTATTGATGCACATTCACTACTTACAGTTCTAGACTGATACACATTCACTAATCACAGTTCTAGATTGACACACATTCTCTACTCAGTTCTATAGACTCACATTCACTACTCAATTCTGTATTGACGCAAATTCACTACTCAGTTCTACACTGACACAAATTCACTGCTCAGTTCTATATTGACTCACATTCTCTACTTACAGTTCTATATTGACACAGATTCACTACTTACAGTTCTATATCGACACAGATTCACTACTTACAGTTCTGTATCGACACAGATTCACTACTCACAGGTCTATATTGACACAGATTCACTACTCACAGTTCTATATTGACACAGATTCACTACTTACAGTTCTCTATCGACACTTCACTTCAGGTCTATAGACTCACATTTACTACCCACAGTTCCACAGATTCAGTTCTATATTGACACAGATTCACTACTTACAGTTCTATATTGATACATTCACACAGGTCTATTCACATTTACTACCCACAGTTTCACAGTTCTATCACAGTTCTATATTGACACAGATTCACTACTTACAGTTCTATATTGACACAGATTCACTACTTACAGTTCTCTATCAACACATTCACTACTCAGGTCTATAGACTCACATTTACTACCCACAGTTTCACAGATTCACTACTCACAGTTCTATATTGACACAGATTCACTACTTACAGTTCTATATTGACACAGATTCACTACTTACAGTTCTCTATCGACACATTCACTACTCAGGTCTATAGACTCACATTTACTACCCACAGTTCCACAGATTCACTACTCACAGTTCTGCACTGACACTACTTACTGCTGAGATGAGACCATGATGTGGTTGATGTAGTTGTTGTACAAATCTGTGTTTTGTTCTTTGGGTTAACTGAGCCCTCTTTGTAGCAGCTTTTGTCAATGAAACACACATTTTTCTGCAAAAAACAGAGAATGTTTATTTGTTTGTTTGTTTGTTTGTTTGTTTGTTAAATGTATTGATGTGTTAATACAGACTCACTTGTGGGACACATTTCTCCAGTGTGCACACCTCACAGTTTGAGTCATACTTGATGTACTTCTTCTTCTCACTTAATGTTCTTCCATCATTGCTCACTGCAACCATGTAGCTAGCCTCATCATCAACACGGCAAATAACAATTTCTGAACTGATAAAAATTGCAGGCACTTTTTTTGTACTTCCTTCCTGGAAACTGCCATCATTTTGTTTCTGGAAGAAATGTAGTAATATGAGAAGTGTTAACATGTAGATTAATATCAGTATTGTTTACCAACAGTCAAATAGTTAACATCAGTCAAAAAGATAATAGAAGTTAATGTCAGAATTAATACTAACATTTAAATCATCAGTAAGTTTTAAAAGATAGATATATTAACATTTTTCAATTAAAATCCAGACATAATAAAATAGCACATTTAATTTTTCTTGCAAACTGTTGATCTTTTCTCCCCTTTCTGTAGTATAAATGTGAATGAAAAAGAAGAAAGATGTAACAGTGACATGTAACATCAGAAATGTCATTCAGTTTTCGAAGTTAAAGATATATTAAACTGTAGATATAAAGGTAAAGGTTTATTAAACTGTAGCTAGAATAAAGGTGACGGTAGATTTAACTACAGACAAATCAAAGTCATACTAACAGTTAGAACTGTAAGATGACAAGTAAGACTGGCTGATTTCACAAATGGTCCTCCAAAGACAATGATGTCTCCACAGCGATCATCAACACGGATGTCACACATGTCACGTTTCAGTGACTCTAACGTTGGTGCTGCTGTTACATTAACAGAACAGTCATCTCCAGCAAAGCCTTCTTGACACTCACATGTTCCTGTAAAATAATTTCACAGTTATTTACATAACAAGACTTGTTACAGATATATTTCATACTGTTACTACAAACAGATAACAGTTACACAAAGAGACGTGTTGTAAATATACTTGTCAGTTTCTGTAAACAGAAGATTCATGAATGGTCACAGTTTAATAGTACAAGGCAGAAATAATTATAAAAATTATACATAACAATTTTAGAACATCAGTTATAGAAAACTTTATACAAATTTAAATATTATCACTTAGTCTACATTATAAACACAAAGTTTTATCAGTATAATGTTTTAAACATAAAGTTGTATCACTACCTTTTATCATCAATTAAAGACAAACCTTGTGAGCAGTTTCCATGTGTGCTGCAGTCACCTGGGCAGATGGAGCTAAAAATGTCTGGCATGACTACTGAGCCATCCTGTCTGGTCCACAGAGAAATGTCAAATGAAATCTTTATCAGACACTGCTCCTTGATGTTAGCTAGCATCTCCTCTGCCCACGTCTTGTCATCAGTTATCTGCAAATAATACACTATGAACACTTGTGTGTTGTTACTGGTATTGTATTTACAAACTAACACACTATGAACACTTGTGTGTTGTTACTGGTATTGTATTTACAAACTAATCTGCAAATAACACACTATGAACATTTGTGTGTTGTTACTTGTATTGTATTTACAAACTAACCTGCAAATAACACACTATGAACACGTGTGTTGTTACTGGTATTGTATTTACAAACTAACCTGCAATTAACACATGAACACTTGTGTGTTGTTAGTGGTACAATTTAACCTATAATAAACACTTTTATAAGAAGAAACAGACTCAAACATAATTACAAATAAAACAACTTCTTTGTCATGTTTTAATTATGAGTTAATGTGTCTGACGTTAAAACAACTCTTGATGTATGAAATGATATATGATTATGTGTACTGAAAACTCTAACCTGTATGTCCATGATACATGAATCAAGGGCTGTTTGGTAACTGGTTGCAACTGTTCGCAAACAACCACTGGCTGATGCAGATGCTTTTACAACTTTCTCACAGTAAGCCTTCACATCAGCATACTCCATCCCACTTGGTGTAGGCCAGGCTGCCTCCTGCAAACAACAGATAAAAGTTATACCTAATAAAATGACTAAGCAGTAACAATAAAAACATACTTTAACAACTGATTAATACATCAGATTAACTTTGTTATGTTTGTATGAGAGAATAATCTGATAGAGCAATACTAGGAACAGGGCTGTCTGAACAGAATAAGCATTGGCACCCACTTTTAATAAAAATTAACATTAGTATTGTCCATTATCTTTATTAAACATGTTAAATATCCATTTTCCAATAACAAATATTTATGATTTAGTATATGTAGTATTTATTTATTTACTGCCAAGTCACAATATACATTTTGCCATCACAAATCTCAGTAGTAACTGAAAGCTGAGAAAAGATGAGTTAACTGTCCTGTAACTACCACATGTTCTATCTGTATGTACACTTACTGGAAAGAAGTACTTGACATCATATTCAAAGATGTCTCCCTGTTCAACACTGCCACATTTAGTTGGACTCACAGCCATTTCAGTCAGGTCTTTGGTTATGTCTTCATCTTTAACAAGAGAGTTCATGAAATACATTATAAAACATATAACAGTTTACACAATGGATATGTATACAGTATTTATAATACTATGATGTACAGATATAATACATTTATAAATGTAACACAGAAACAAACTTATTAAATGTAATGCAGACAAAAAGAGATATAAAGAGATGTAAGATATATCACTGTGTTACAAATATATCAAATGTAACATAGACACAGACGTAAAGAGATGTAAGTTATATCACTGTGTTAAAAACATCTGCTCACTACTCACATCGTTTCCTCTTTGTTCTGCCAGTGTCTGCTGGTGGAGAACAGTCGAGGAGGAACTTGGTGTCACTGCAGCTGACATCATGATTCTCACGACAGTCACAGTACTCTGTTGAACTCTCAGCATCAGCATCATCTGGACAGTATCCATTGTACAGTGTGTTCTCAGCTTTTACTCTAAATTACATATGACACTGTGATTGTTTTTGGAACAATGACATTATCATTATTATTATTATTTCTTTATAATTTCAACTTAAATGATTGCTACAGTCTCTGTGATAATATTTGTATAAATTTCAACATACCTCCACTTGCTGGAGAACTCATCAGGCTGTCTGGACCTTCCATTGTACACTGACCCATCAGGATAGGTGAGGTCATTGCTCTTTTCATTGTCAAACATACCACACAGTCCTGAAACATCACACACAAACCTTCATATGTAGATTAATTAGACACATAGTGGAAATAAATAATACATCAACAAGTGAATATAACAATATTTATCATATCCACATTAATAATTACCATGTAAATACCAACACTTACCATTCTTTACATGTCAACACTTACCAAGTGTATTAAAGAGATCTGCTGGAGATGCTGTAATCCAGACATTGATGAACTCAGGTGTTCTTCCTTTTCCATTCTGAACTTGCACTGTAGTCCCAGTTGGCAAGATTATCTAAAACACAAATGACATAATGAAGTGATTATTAGCAAACAAATTCAATGAACTGTTATAGAGAACTTGTATATCTAATAGACACAATGCTACATAAATTCTCTGAGAATTTGTATAGATGATAAACATGATAGTTCATAATACATCCAATATGCATGATACTACATAAACTCATAGAAAACTTATATATCTGACACCTGTAACACTAAATAAACTCATAAAGAACTTGTATAGCTGACACACATGATACTATATAAACTGATTTACCTGGTACTTCTTGCCTCCATTGTATCTGAGTACCTGGACTCCTGGTGTCATTACTCCATTACGGAAAATCTTGACACTCATTGGTGTTCTCCTGCTTGGTCTACTTTTAGCTCCACATCGGTCCACAAGAATCACATCATCATCCACTCGGACAGCAACAGCACAGTTACATGATGCTTTGTGTCTACATGATCGGTAGAAAGCATGCACCTATAATATTAAAAATTACATATATCACCACAATAAGATACTGTTATATACATAATTAGAACACGACACATACTTTTATTAATATGTCTAATATTGTAATTATTTACTTGCCTAAGACTGTTATGAAAGCTGTGTACATGTATTATTACATGTAATATTTAAAGTTATATACATATTACACTTAATACCTTAAAAGTTATATATATGTATTAACACCTGTTTAAACCTTTATTAATACATCAAGTGTACATACCATCTCTATTTGTATAAGAGTAGAGGGACAATAAAAAAACTAATCTGTAAGTAAGACAAGTTTACAACTTACCTCATATGGCAAGGTGCTGTGTTTGTACAGAACAAACTCACCCTCAAAATAATTGTTGTACAATCTGAAATATAACAAATATAAACAGTAACATAAACAAAGTTAAATTAATAGTAGCACATCAAATTATTAAACAAATGACAGTCGCCTACCTGCCATCAAATGTTGTGATGTGTGGATCATTGACAGAGCTGCAGGTTGAGGCTGAATCTCTGTCTTTAATTATCACCTGTAATTATATAAGTATATACACCTGTAATTACACAGTTATATTAATATCTAATTAAACAATTATATAAACTTGTACTTATTATACAAATTGTATAGTATCACCACTAATTTTTATCTGTCAGTATTTATTATTATATTTACGTCAACAGTTGCTAGCGATATATTTTAATTAACCAGTAGTTGTGAGATATTGTAATTAACCAGTAGTTGTGAGATACTGTAATTAACCAGTAATTGTGAGATATTTTAATTAACCAGTAGTTGTGAGATACTGTAATTAACCAGTAGTTGTGAGATACTGTAATTAATCACTAGTTGTGAGATATTTTAATTAACCAGTAATTGTGAGATATTTTAATTAACCAGTAGTTGTGAGATACTGTAATTAACCAGTAGTTGTGAGATACTGTAATTAACCAGTAGTTGTGAGATATTTTAATTAACCAATAGCTGACCTCTACTGGTGAGACTTGGTGAGTGTACTGAACTTCTCCTTCACACAACACAGAGATAGTGATCAGCAACTGGCCAACAGCTTGTCCATCCCTCACCCTGTCCACTGTGGCTCTGATTGGAACACTCAGTCCAGATTCCCAGTTTGCTGTCACAATGCTACCTCCACATCTACAGGAGGTAAATAAATAAATAAATAAATAAATAAAATAATAAAATAAATTAAAATAAATAAATAAATAAATAAACACCTCTGCGTTTGTTATTACACAATATTACAGTTTGTTATTTGACAATAATACCTGTCTTTGTTATTTGACAGACTACCAATAACTGCCTGGATGAGAATCTTGTCATTGGCACATTTGTTCTGACCCTGGGTGAGGTTTCCAAACATGGTGTTGACTACAACGGAGGCATTGGAGCGTTTCCCTGCTGGACAGAGCAGACGTGGTGGCACGGTGCTGATGATGTCAACTTTTGAATCTTTTAAACCTTCAGTGACCACAATCTTTGTTTGTTTTACCTGTACATATTAACAAGAATTTGTTTATTAGCTTCTTTCTCTTACATAATTATCCATGCATACTAATTAATAACTTTATTTTTCTATTTAATAACTTGATACATTTATATATACAAACACACACACACACACACAGAACTTATTATTTTAAAGAAAAGAGTAGGTAAAAAGTGTTGTACACAGTTTAAAAACTGAAATAAGCTACTAAACCTGTATTCCCAGTGATATGATGTTGCTTCTCTGGACAGGTCCATATGTGTTGTTACAGTCAAATGAATAACATGGTGTCACCCTGCACTGTACCTGTAAAAACAAATGCATGTCAAATCACAAAACACTGTACTGATGGTGTGGTTGTTTCCATACTGCCAGACTGTATAAGATGTATACAGTATGCTGACATTAGTTTCATACTGCCAGACTATATTCAATACCTTATTTTAGTTTCATACTGCCAGGCTGTATTCAATACACTTACATTAATTTCATACTTTCAGACTGTATTCAATAGACTTTTATTAGTTTTATACTGCCATCCTGTATAAGATGTGTACAATACACTTATGTTAGTTTCATACTACCAGCATGTATAAGATGAAAACAGTATACTTACATTAGTTCCATATTCCCAGGCTGTGTATTCAGATTCATTAAAGAAATCTGATGATGGTTTGCTTGTCACTCTTTGTTCTCGTTGGAAACTTCCATTTACAAACCACTGCAACCTGTAAATTACACTTCCCTCTGTGAGAGCAACAAAGTCACACTTAAACACAGATTCATTTCTTGTTGTATCCATTACAACAGACAGCACTGGAGTCTGTGTCAAAACAGGAAGTTCTGTCAAAAAGAAAAATATAAATGATTTTAATCAAAGCTATAATATATGTTGTAATACTCTGTGAGCAGATGTAAGTGATGAAACTTAGTATTGTGAGTACATACATACCTGTAATGACATTAAGTGAAGTCAGTACAAGAGTCGGGGCTCTGAAGATTTCCAAACCTCCAAACACAAACTGCCGAGAGCAGACTTCGGCACCAGTGAGTGGTCCTCCTATAACAAGCTTGTGGGTGTTGGATCCCTGATCCCTGTGAGTGTAAAACTTCTTTGTTGTAACCAGGGATCCCCCATTGACATCAACCTCAAGTCCCAGAGTCTTACTCCAGCTCACTCGGAAGTCATGGAAACGTTTTAGGACTGGCAGAGGTGAGGTCACTGTCCAGATTTTGTCCTTTGTGCTAACAGTGAAATAGATGGACTGATGCAAGTAGTAAACAGCAATCCCAGTTGAGTTGTTCAAGTCTCCACCTGTTGTCAGGATGTACATGTTGTTACACACAGAGAAGAACTTGATGTAGAACTTAAAGAGAAAACCTACAGAACAGTCCTCTGGCACTGATAAAATATTTTCTGTTTGGAAGTGAATAGCAGAATCTGCTGTGTTCAGACTTATAGCATAGTCTCCCCCTTTTCCTTGCTGAAGAGTGACAGATCCCTTGATGTCAAGATCTGATGGTGAAGTTTTTAATGTATCTTCTTGCACAGAGAGGAATTTGAAGCGGTGTGCAAGTGTTTGTGTGGCTGTAAAATAACATGTCTAATTAAAGTAATACATCATTGCACTGTCAGTTTATTCATGTCAACAAACAAAAACCAGAAATACTGGATACCATGTCTTTGATGAGTTGTTAAATACATCCATACTTTCATCACAAATTAGATGTTGTGTAGATCAATATGCAGACTATTATGTGAAATATGAATGTCACTGTAAAAGTTATGTCATTATCTGGTAGTATTGTCAAATTATACTAATACTAACAACAACAAAAATATATAATAATAATAATAATAATAATAATAATAATAATAATAATAATAATAATAATAAATAAAACAAAGTAAATTGTTGTTTGATAAATATATCTATTATATTAATTAATTAGATGATCTGGTGAAACAGATTTCTGTTATTAAAACCAACAAGAAATGATCACCTGATATTGGAGTCCATTCTGTCTTGTTTTTGCTTATATTACAAAATTTAGTTGGATCATCAATAAAGACTGAGCCACAGTCAAAGCATGCTCCATCAATAACACAGATGTCTGTCTGAAAACACACAACATTTACTATTAATTATTAATAATCACTCTTTATTGTCAGTATAAAGCATTTACTGTCAGTTTACAATGTTTAGTGTTAAAATATAATATATACTATTAATATACAAAGTTTACTGTTAATATGCAACATTTATTCTCAAACTAAACATTTATCTGTCTTATGTGAATCTTGCAAATGACTGACACATGTAACGCACTCACACAATGTACTGTGCAGATAAGTACAAGACTTACTCTAGATGTACACTGTGTAGTTGTACATGTTTCACATGCAGAGTTGTAGATGATGTATTTCCTGCTTTCACTCCAGTATTTACCATCATTGCTAACAGTGACATTGACACTGCTGTCAGAGTGAAGCTGACAAACTACAACATTACTGCTTATGAATGTTGTGTTAACTGTATAGGTTGCATTCCCATCAAACCTACCACCAATCTGAAAAGGTTTAACCAGATATGAATAAATTTTTCAAAAATAAAATATCAACAACATCCAAACAACATAGGAACTTGGCTATTAACTTTCAAATGAAAAGGTATAAAGAAACCACAAAAAAGAATCTTATATTAAGTCTTCCTTCAGAATCTTGTCCAGGGATAGCCAATCAGTTGGTAGTTAGTTATATTATTGCTTTGAAAGCTGCAGTCTCGTGAATTATCACTTTAAGAGGTGTTTACTGATGAATGTGACTTAAAGAATGTAAGAATAAAATTTATCTACAGAGCTATCTAAATATTTCAAATTTATCACATTTGTGCATATGTACCATGTATGATGAATGTGTATAAATCTGTTATGTATGTGTATATGTGTCATGAATATGTATAAATCTGTCACGTATGTGTATATGTGCCATGAATGTGTATAAATCTTTCATGTATGTCTATATATGTGTCATGTTAATATATTTAAATATGTTTGTACAGGTTTATCTTCTGTTACTGTTAAAACCACTCACTGAGATTTCTGTGATTTGACAAACTGATGTGACACTTTCTACAAAACCACTTCCAATCACAACAAGTTGTTTACAGTTTGTATTTCTGTCCACATCACACAGCTCACCAGCTTTGAAAACTGAGATGACTGGTGGCTTGGTGGCATTCACAGAACAATCTTCTCCAATCCAGTTGTTTTCACAAATACACTCTCCTGTAAAACCATATAGAAATTACTGATATATATATATATATATACATATATATGAGCTTTATGTGTTTATGTTTGCATGAAACTAAAATTTACCTTTGGAACAATTCCCATGGCCACTGCAGTCATTGATACAAATGACACTGGTCACTGCTGGTGGAGGCTGATACTGACCATCAATACTGACCCACAGGTCCACTCTTGTACTGACCTCAGTTAAGCACTGAACTGTGATAGTGTCCACAGCAGCCAGCGTCCACTTAGTGTCATCCGTTAACTAAATAACAAACATTATAACTGTTTACTTTATTATTATCACACTTCAATGTAAAAAAATAAAATATATCTACTTTATTAACATCTTAAATTTTGGCAAATATTTTATTATTATCTTAAGTCTTGTAAAATACTTTATTATTATCTTAAATCTTGTCAAATACTTTATTACTATCTTAAATCTTGTAAAATACTTTATTACTATCTTAAATCTTGTCAAATACTTTATTACTATCTTAAATCTTGTAAAATACTTTATTACTATCTTAAGTCTGGTAAAATTTATCTATTGTATTATTATTATCTTACGTATCGTAAAATACTTTATTATTATCTTAAGTCTTGTAAAATTTATCTACTGTATTATTATCTTGTCTTGTAAAATTTATCTATTGTATTATAATTATAAATCTTGTAAAATACTTTATTATTATCATGTCTTGTAAAATTTATCTATTGTATTATTATCTTAAATCTTGTAAAATATATCTACTTTATTATTATCTTGTCTTGTACAATTTATCTATTGTATTATTATCTTAAACCTTGTAAAATATATCTACTTTATTATTATCTTGTCTTGTAAAATTTATCTATTGTATTATTATTATAAACCTTGTAAAGTGTATCTACTTTATTATTATCATAAATCTTGTAAAATTTATCTATTTATTATGATGTTAATTCTTGTAAAATTTATCTATTGCTTAATTATCATATTTTTGTAAAATGTATCTACTTTATTATTATGATACATTTTGTAAAACTTATCTAGTCTATTATCATAAATCTTGTAAAATTTATCTGTTGTAGTATTATTATTAATCTTGTAATATTTAACTATTGTATTATCATAAATCTTGCAAAATTTAATCTGTTGTATTATTATCATATAACTTGAACAAATTTGTTATTAATGAAATCTAGATTCATTCTTGTTTCACATATGTAATGTGTTAAAAATATGTGTGAATCATACCTGTTATCAAACATACTATAATGTCAGACATTATTTTCCAACTGTTACCTGGATGTCGTCCATACAAAACCGGACAGTTTCGTCAACATGCAGATTGATGCCAGGAGTGGCATTGCACGCAGAGTAAATGTTGGTGCTGTGTATTGATGACAGACAGATCTCTCTAGCCTGTGTTTCACTGATGTTTCCAGCAGTTGGCCAGCTCACAGGCTTCTGTACATACTGACTGTCATACTTGAATACAGCATCTCTGTCTCCCCGTACCAGACACTTCCTGGCAGACTGTGAGTGTGCAATGTAAAACTCTGTCTGATCCAAGCCTGTTAAACAACACGAAATCAGAAACACAGGGTCCTCAGTTCAAATATCAGAACCGGAACAACATATATAATGCAATAAAGTAACTAATAAAACACAGATACTATGATTTAATAACGTATGTCTATCATGTTTTAAATGTAACTAATAAAATATATCTATTATGTTTTAAATATAACTAATAAAGTATGTCTGTCATGTTTTAATATAACTAATAAAAATTTGTTATGTTCTGAATAAAACTAATAAAGTATGTCTGTATTGTTTTAAATATAACTAATAAAAATATAACTAATAAAATTATCTTTAAATTCATTACCAGTGTTCATCTTGCGACTACTGGTTTTTTCAATACCACAAGTGAAAATGTCAAGGTCATTTCCACAAACTGGTTCTTTTCCTTGTTCACAGTCACAGAACTGAATTTCCATCTCACCAGCTTTCTCATCCACACCACAGAATCCATCATACAAACTGTCATTTGTCCTGTTATTCAATAGTTACATATTTTAGTATTAATGTTTAACTATAACCACATTTTAGTATTCGTCTTTAATAATAACACATTTTAATATTAATTAGTAACATATTTTAGCATTAATCTTTAAAGGTAACATATTTTAGTATTAATATTTATGCTATTTTAAATGCTATTTAAATGATGATGAAAAGAACTATTATTAAAGACGTGATATTTTTTATTTATTTATTGCATGTTTAAAAACCATCAAAGCATACAGTTTTTATACTTCAGTTTTACAGAAAGAAGTGACTGATCACATATTTTACTATCTCTTAGAGATAGGTCAGATAGGAACAATTTTTCAGTTAGGTTTATTACAAGTAAAGTAACAACTGATTACCTCCAGCTAAGAGAAAACATGTCAGGTCGTCTTCCAGTTTCACGTGAAATCTTTCCTGAACTCATCAGCAGATCATTGTTTTTATTGCCATCATATGTCCCACACAAACCTGACAACAACAATCAGTATTAGTTACCGTAGTAATGAAAATGTTTGTCTTTTTACCCCAGGTGTCATCTTTTTCTAGTATTGTTGTATTATGCTGGCTTTGCAACTGTTCATACAAAGGACATATAATTATATGAAAGTTATAATCTTGCTGTGCCATAGTAAATAATATGTGAAAGGTCAGCATTGCTTCTGAATGATATATTTTCTGAGAATAAAAATATATTAGTTGTGAAAGTGTATGTTATGTGTTTGAAAGGTCTAACGTGTGTGTCATACCTAATAGTATTATGAAATAATTAAAGCATTACCTTGTGTGTGGCCCCAGTCACTGGCAGAAGCATGAATCCAGACATTTATAAACTCTTTAGTTCTCCTCACCCCGTTCTTCACAACCACGTATGTACCAGTAGGTAAATACACCTGCAATATACATTATATTTCACAAACATGTATGTACCAGTAGGTAAATACACCTGCAATATACATTCTACTTCACAACCATGTATGTACCAGTAGGTAAATACACCTGCAATATACATTGTACTTCACAACCACGTATGTACCAGTAGGTAAATACACCTGCAATATACATTGTACTTCACAAACATGTATGTACCAGTAGGTAAATACACCTGCAATATACATTGTACTTCACAACCATGTATGTACCAGTAGGTAAATACACCTAAAATATACATTAGACTTCACAACAACCATGAATGTACCAGAAGGTAAATACACTTGTGACAAATTGAGGTTGAAGTATAAGAACACTGTGACAAACTGAGGTTGAAGTATAAGAACACTGTGACAAACTGAGGTTGAATTGTTAGAACACTGTGACAAACTGAGGTTGAATTGTTAGAACACTGTGACAGACTGAGGTTGAATTGTTTACCCTATATTCTCTTCCTCCAACATATCTGACAATACGAGTTCCTGGTGTCAACTCGCCAGTTATGTATGTCCGTATGACCATCTGTGTGTCTGGCTCACTGTCCTGTTCTGCACATCTGTCAATTACTATGACATCATCACCCGATCTGACAGCCACAGCACAGTTACAGGCAGCTTTCTTACGACAACTTCGGTAGAATGATCTCACCTGTACACAAAACAAATTTCTTATTCTATCTGGGAATAAATAGTCAAGAGCAGCTATAAATTTAATATCATACTAGAAATATATTTCAATATTACTATATATGAAAGTATATTAAATTTGTTCTTCTAACAAAGTAAAATCTTAAATAGATTAAAAAAATTCACTTATAAATTATATTTGGCTCTCTGTATCATAATTTAATATATTTACTTACTTCGTATGGTTTAGTGGTGTGCTTATAAAGGATAAATTCTCCTTCATAGAAATTGTTGTATTTTCTGAAAGGAATAAGAAATCATCTGTCATTTGCATGTACAGTATGGGTGTGTAAGAAGAAAAAAAACCCAGATTTATTATATAATAACAATGTGTGATAAACTTGTAGAAACACTTACTTTCCATCAAATGTTGTGATGTGAGGATCGTTCATAGACTTGCATGTTGCTGACCTGTCAGCATCTTCAACAACAATCTGAAAACACCATGAATAACATTAGATACTTGCAACAAACTGTCAGCATGTTTACACTGTCAAACATCTAGATAAATGTAACAAAGTGTCAGAATGTTTCCACTTTCAAACATCTAGATAAAGGTAACAAAGTGTCAGCATATTTACGTTGTCAAACCTCTAGATAAATGTAACAAACTGTCAGAATGTTTACACTTTCAAATATCTAGATAAATGTAACAAAGTGTCAGCATGTTTACACTGTCAAACATCTAGATAAATGTAACAAACTGTCAGGATGCTCACACTGTCAAACATTAGATACATGTAACAAACTGTCAGGATGCTTACACTGTCAAACATTAGATACATGTAACAAAGTGTCAGGATGCTCACACTGTCAAACATTAGATACATGTAACAAACTGTCAGGATGCTCACACTGTCAAACATTAGATACATGTAACAAACTGTCAGGATGCTTACACTGTCAAACATTAGATACATGTAACAAACTGTCAGGATGCTTACACTGTCAAACATTAGATACACGTAACAAACTGTCAGGATGCTTACACTGTCAAACATTAGATACATGTAACAAACTGTCAGGATGCTTACACTGTCAAACATTAGATACATGTAACAAAGTGTCAGGATGCTCACACTGTCAAACATTAGATACATGTAACAAAGTGTCAACTTGGCCACAAGGCTAAATTTCAATTTCAGTCATTTATATTACTGATTTGTGAAGACGATGACAAACCTTGACATCAATTATCTGAGCTGTACTGACCAGCACCCCAGCACCTGACATCATGACAGATGTTGTTAACCTCATTTCAACATTTCTGTCACCATCAACAAGTGGAGAGTCAGTTTTTGCTTTCACACTGACCATCAACTCTGACTTCCAGTTTGTCTTTGTAATCACAAGTCCACATTTTGGATGATCTCCTTTTGGCATATATCCAATAACAGCCTGCACAACAGGCTGACCTTGACATTTCAGCTGAGTTTCAGTTTCGGTGACAGCCAAAGTCAGTTTCAAGGAACACTCATCCCAGACTGACAGATTGTGACAGAAGAAACCAGGTGGGAAATTCAGCTTGATAGCAACATGAACAATGCCACTGCCTTCCTTTATCTTCAGTGCTGTGTTTTTTACCTGTGACATATATAAATGTATAAAATTTGCAACAAATCACTAAAATATATATAATATATTTACAGTACATTTATTTATCAGATAAAATATGTCCACTTTGTTTTTACTAATTAGGTTACAGATTAATTCTGACAGTAATTCTGTAAGAATTTTATTTTTCTTCTGCTAAGGAAATAACTGTCACTACTATTAGACATGACATAATGTTACAAGCTGTTTTGAAGATATTGTGAATAAACTGAGCACTACATTTTACTGACTATAAACTTGCCTGTATTTTGGCACTGAGGTATCTGCTCCTGACTGGAGGTGATGTTGTTGTTGTACAGTTTGTTCTGTAGCAACCAATCACACTACACTGAATCTGTTTAAATAAATAGTATTTTAATTTATACTATTGTCAGAACACATATCTACATATACCTTTTATTTATATATCATTTAATGAAATTATTTTTGTTTCTCAAAAAAAATAAAAAAATATTATGATTAATATGTTTTATTCACCTTCTGGCCAACAGTAAAGTTTTTTAACATTTCAGTGTTCAGAAAACTCTTTGTTTCATCTACAAATGGTCCTCGATCAGTCACTTTCTCCTCCCCTGCAAACCACTCAACTGTGTAGCGAATATCTTCATCCTCCACTCGCTCAAACTGACACATCACAACAAAATAAGGAGACTCACTCATCTCCTTTGTGGAAATTTTTGGCTCCTTAAGGACTGGATATTCTATAAACAGATGAAATATGCCATATTTAACAAAACTTAAGTAAAATGTTTTTACCCTTATATATATATATATATATATATATATATGTAATGATATGGCAGCAACTGCTGTCCCAATAATTTGACCATTTGAGATTGCCATCCACAACATTTTACCACTTGAAAAAGTTTTATCTGTATTGCAAAATGGTAACTAAATGCTTGTCAGTGTTTTACTGTATAATCTGCATTTCAGTTTATATAAAATAGCAACATATTTTATCACAGTTAAAAATTATTTGTAATATGCAGAAACCATATCAATTATTTTTCCAGTATTTACATTTTGTGAAGCTTTATGGCCCACCACATTATTGTTGTTATATATATATATATGTCAAACTACCAGTTACAGAAACTAAGTATATTATTGTGAATTAAAATCTATGTATTACCTTTTATCTGAGACCAGGATGTGACATTGACTGATGGCAAACACATTTTGTTATCATCTCCTGGTTTCTTCTCTTTTATTTTGTAGCACATCCCATCAATAAAGCAAGTATCAGGCTGCAATTGTGAATACATATAAGGGCTATATAAAAGTGTTTTATCAAACGTAACTTATAATAAGTCTTACTGATCACAGCACTATTACATAGTTCTGTTACATCATAGCATTGTTACACAGAACCATGAGATAACAGCTTTGTTACATTTAACTATTACATTATAGCTTTGTTAAACAGAATACAGAACACAGGATTCTTAGGATTCTTAGGATTCTTAGTTCTTACTCAAACAGAAGAAACGAGATCACCTTAAAAGTGCATTTTTCTCTATTGCAGGTCACACATTTACTGTTGTAAACCAGGTAGATGGTGTAGTTGCTGACAATGTTTTTAACATTGCTGATGCTGACTGCATAGCTGCTGATGGTCGGCAGGTTACAGATGACAGTGTTGAAGTTGATGAATACAGCAGAAGACTCTGTCACTGTTTCTGATATTACCAATGTGGAGGCCTCAATCTTAAAAATTTTGAAATACACAATGATTAGATTTAATAAACATTTCTTTTGCATATGACAAGCACAGATGTTTAATTCTATATCAAGACATTAAAAAGTCACAGAGCATTTAAAATAATTTTAATACTGAACTAAGATGTAGATATAGAAATACTTAGATTAATTGATATACAGATATTGATACAGATATCTGTACAGAATAAGCTATCTAACATTTATTTGCTGTCTTGACTCAAACACTTACTGTGATGGACTTAAAGTAACAGGTCAGAGTCTGGGAGTTGTAGAAAATTTCTCCGTAGATGTAGATTTTCTGTGTACAAGAACCTGCCCCCATATTACACAATCCACCATGAGAGGGTCCGTAAATGGTGGGGGGAGCTGACAAATCTACTGAACAATCTTCTCCTGTATAGCCCTCATGACAGTCGCACACACCTGTTAGTACATTAATTTATATACACTTGTAAATACATAGATTTAATTACACAGACCTGTAAATTCATTGTTTTATGTACAACATATAAATTCATTGTTTTATAAACACACACTTATAAATACACTGACTTATATACACATGTAAATACACTGATTTAATTACACAGACCTGTAAATATATTGATTTAATCATAGACTCCTATAAATACAGCCACCTGTATCTATATAAATATACAGCTTTAATCATACACACCTGAACA
This sequence comes from Chrysomallon squamiferum, assembly GCA_012295275.1. Taxonomy (NCBI): domain Eukaryota; kingdom Metazoa; phylum Mollusca; class Gastropoda; order Neomphalida; family Peltospiridae; genus Chrysomallon; species Chrysomallon squamiferum. Next base: position 226,572 of record CM022672.1, on the reverse strand, counting down.
TATTGCTAATTATATTTTTTAAACACATAAAACTTATTAATTAATTACATAACTAATTATATACATAATCACACACACATATATTAATTAATTATATGTCTTTAATATTTTGACTTAATTACACACCTGTAACTGAGATCACAAAAACAAATTCTGTACACTTGTAAATCTTTGACAAATGGCTCAGTGTGAGACACAAACAAACAAAATATTGATGCTTACCTCCTCTACATGTCCCATGCTCATTGCATTCCTCTGGACAAACACTTCCAATGATGGTGAAGTCAATAGTGTAGAGACCAGTTAAAGATTTAATCCAGAACTGACTGTTCATTGCCACTTCAAACACACACTGTTCTTTAACACTCTCCAGGGCAGTAGTAGCATAGTGTGTGTCATCCATAATCTGAATTATATAGACATAGAAGTGAAACACAACACAAACACACACACACACTACTCACATGTACACACACTATACATGTAAAATGACAGAGACAGACAGACAGAGAGACAGATACGCAGATAGATTTGTCATTAGAAAGAGAGACAGAGACAGAGAGTGAGAGAGAGAGAGGGTGATAGATATAGAGAAACAGAGAATAAAGTAATTGTTAAATTTGGTATTTACCTGAATGTCCTCCACACAAGCTTTGATAACAAGGTCAAGGCCAATGTTTTGAACTTTGCTGGTACAGACACGACCAGACTCGTGTTTCTGTATGTACTCAGTACAGTACTGTTTCGCCTTCTCCAGAGTCCAGCCTTTTCGTGTCGGCCAGGTGTATTCCTTCAATTACAATTATACTAAATTTACATTAACTGTTACTAATATTTACCTTTACTTTTACACTAACATTTAAATTAACTTACCACTTATATTAAACATTAGACCAACATGTAAATAACTGTTATATTATCATTATATTTTACACTAACATTAACATAAATAACTATTACTCATGCATTAACAACAAAGGGTAAAACTCATATTTACTGAAGAAATGATATTGGTGTACCTGGGGAGTGTAGTTGACATCATACTCATATACAACACACTGACTAGAGCCAACAGTTGCAGTCTGCATTAGTTCATCTGTAATATCTTTACCTGTAAACACAAATAAATATAATAAATGTGAGTGGGTTGGGTGTACCTGTAGTAAAATCATTTAGTGAGCTATAAAATATGACTCAATATTTTTTACTGTGAGTCCAGCATTTTGATGTCAAACACTTCCATAGCCTACTATGAAACCAGTATTTTGATGTGAAATACTTCCATTGTTTACTGTGAATCTGTTGTTTCAGCTACTGATATTTGTTTTGATGTAGTGAAAACACAGACTATGATGTACTTGGGTTTACAAAGCTATTTATAACATATAATATACCGTGTCTGATTTTCTTCAAACTGTCTTGACACATGAAGGCATAGCCATGGCTACAGTCAATGTTTTCTTTGTTGTCACAGGAACAGAAAGTCTGGCTGACAGTTGTACCTTCAGTTGTAGTAGCTGCACCACAGACACCTCTGTACAACGATTCCTCTTTACTCACTCTGTTAAACAATTAGATTAATATGTACTGTTCTATTTACATTATGACAACTCACTTTTGCATGTTGGCATTTCCTTATCTCCAGCTAACTATTTTAAAATGTTTAACTCCATCTGTGTGAGAATTTCAAATTTTTACTCCATCTATACAAATATTTAAAATCTTTACCTCCACTTAAATGAGTACATAAAGTGTTTATTCTGTGTGAGTACTTAAAATATTTAAGTATTTAAAATGTTTACCTCCAGCTAACTGAGAACTTGTTTGGGTAAACACCTCCAGTAACTAAGTCTCCATCTCTTGTTTTTAAGTCATTGTTCTTGTTCCCATCAAATGTTCCACACAGACCTAACAACAGTTATAATTTAGTTAGTGAATGAAAAAATCTACACAGAACTAACAACACTTTAATTCAATTAGTGACTCAAAAAATCTACACATTCCTAACAACATCTTGTATTAAATTAGTGTCTCCAATAATCTACACAGACCTAACCACAGTTTTAATTTAGTTAGTTATTCCAATAATCTAAACAGACCTAACAACAAATAAAAAAACTGATATGACATCAATACCTTCTGTGTGGCCAAAGTCAACAGCTGATGCTCTAAACCAGACATTGAGAAACTCTTTAGTTAGACCTCGACCAACGGACACTGTCAACACTGACCCACTGGGCAACATCACCTGTAACAACAGCATTCACTAAGACTAAGCTTATATTAATCATGTATAGATATTTTTCTTAAAACCTAAAACTGTAATAAAAAATTTGTTTAAAATAAATTGTGCTACAGAGAGATGCAGAAAACTCACGTCATATTTCTTTCCTCCATTCATTCTGATCACTCGAAATCCAGCTGTCAACTCTCCTGTTACGTACATCTGTACTGAAATAGGTGTCTGAATGTTTGACTTGCCCATTGATGGTCCACATCTATCAACTACAACAACATCATCATCAACCTGCACAGCAACAGCACAATTACAAGCTGCCCTTCCATTGCATGGTCGATAGAATGTGTGGATCTGGAGAAAAAAACAACATAAAAAACAAACAAAAAAACAACAGACATGAATGATATATTTATATAACACATGTTATTTTATTATTTGTCATCTCTGTGCATATCACGTGAAGTTAAGTTTTAATTTTTCACCATAATTTTCTTCATTGTCATTACCATTATTAACTAATAATTGACATTCGTAGTACTGTTTCTACTAATATATCAAAAACAAAAAACAACAACAGTAACAACCAATAGTTCTTGTTTACTGCATCAAATGTTATTAAATATAACTGTTTACAAAGTATATGTCAACTAGATTATTTCTTACTTACTTCATATGGCAGTGTAGTGTGTCGATAGAGAACAAATTCTCCCACATTGAAATTGTTGTAGTATCTAGTGTAAATATAAGTCACAGAAAATATCTCAGTTTAGTAGCAATGTTAAAAAAACCACATCAAACATTGGTAAATAACAGATAAAAATATAACGTACTACCTTTGTTTCACTGATGAAAGTAAAATGTAACATTAGATTTGTGTTGTTGATTAAAATAAAAATATTTGTTTCACTTTTGTGTCACTGATTTGTTTCAGTGATAGGTAAAAATATAACATTGCATTTGTGCTGTTTAAATAGCTATACAAAACAATTCAGTTTTTGTGTTATAGGTAGAGAATAAAGTAACAAACCTTCCGTCAAAAGTAGTCATGTGTGGGTCATTGATAGATTTGCACACTGCCTTCTGGTTTCTATCTTTTATTAACAACTGGAAAACAAATCATAATAAAAGTCATTTTTGTTTAATGAATACCATAAAAGCTGTAAAGTTAGAACAGTTATTTAAGATCATATGTCTAACTACATAGAGAGAGAAAAGATCTAGGATAGCACACAGGTATCTGAAATGATAGTTCACTTGTTACTCACATCAATATGAGCTACTGAAACTGTCTCTTCTACTTGAACAGTGCCATGGTACATTACTTCAGCTGAGATCTCAAGCTGTCGTCTCTGATTGTTGTCAGGTCTGCCATCCATTGATGCGCGGACGTTAATCAGCTGTTCTGACTTCCAGTTACTGTTTGTTAGAATCACACCACAGGATGATGTCACACCACTGTTGTCATGCCAACTGAGAACTGCTTGAGGGATGACAGTGCCTGAACCTGGACAGGTGATGTCATTACTGACATGTGGAATGAAGGTGTTGATGTGCATACTGCAGTTAACATCATCATTACAGAAGACCAAAGGTGGAAACGTTGACACAATTCTAACACTTTTTGAAATACCTCCTTCTGTCACTGTGAGAGAAGTTTTACCAATGACCTGAAAGGTTAGCAAAAAAAAATGTAAGGAAAACTAATAACATTAACTTAATAGTAATAAATTAAAAGCAAAATAAATTTGATGTCAGATGTAAAAATGTTTACTTCCAGTGTCTATTCACTGTTTCTCTAGAAAGCATTTTATTAATTTATTAGGTTTAAAGATCCAAAATTGTTTATTGTGGGAAATCACAACATACTGGGTGCCCTGTGTATATCTTACATGACTGAAACTTCATAAATGTCATTTCAGTCAGTATTGTCATTTATATTTGGATGTCAACATCTGTTTATTTTTCGAGCTGAATAAAATAACTGTAACCTTAGTACAATTAAATAATTATGATAAAGCATAATATTAATACTGTTTATTAGATGTGTATAGATATACCTTTATTTCCAGTGTGTACTCATTACTCTTGAAGTAAGGACTTTTTGTCCTGTTACAGCTGTCAGAGCGGCATGACTGAAGAGCACAGTAAATCTGGAAGAAAAGAAAAAAGAAAAAAGATATTTCACTGAAAGTCCCAAATACATGAGAGTTTACCTGCACTTACCATGCTAGTTTATTCTCATTTGTTATTATAAACTGAATCAAAACTGACTTTGAAGTGAAGAATTTTCTCATAATAAATTTAACCAAGTAAAAATCCCTGAAAAACAACATGTATCATCTAATACAATTTTGAGTGAAAACAAATAAAACTACACCAATGGACTGGGGCCATGACTAGTTACTGAATCATTGGACTATGGCATAATTAGTTACTAAATTACTGGACTATGGCATAATTTGTAACTAAGTCACTGGAATATTGCATGATTAATTACTGATTCATGGACTATGGCATGATTAGTTACTAAATTATTGGACTGTGGCATGGTTACTAAATTGGCAATGGCATTTAGTTAAACTGAATTATTGGAGTTATGGCATGGACTTTGTTACTAAATTATTGGGCAATGGCATGATTAGTTACTTAATCATTGGACTGTTGTTTGATTAATGAATAAATTAATTACTGATTATTGCATGATTAATTACTGAGTCACCAGACTATGGCATGATTAGTTACTAAATTATTAGATTATGGCATGATTAATTACTAAATTATTGGACTATTGCATGATTAGTTACTGAATCACTGGACTATGGCATGGTTAATTACTAAATTATCGGACTATGGCATGATTAGTTACTAAATTATTGGACTATTGCATAATTAATTATTGAATCAATGGTCTGTTGCATGACTGGCTACTAAATCACAAGACTGTGGTATGAAGTATAGTCTTTAACAACTGAATGAACTTATATAACAGTATACTATACAGTTAGGAGGTTTATTGTTTGCTGCACTTAACTGAAAATGAAAGTAATGCTTTTATGTATTTTTGCTTCTCTTAATGTTATAGTTCATCAAAACAAACTTACAACGTCTCCATATTTGACTGGCCAGTCTGAGGTCATCTGTTTCTTAACAGCTGTTGTGTTGTCTGTGACTTGAGTTTTAGATGTGACATTGTCACTAGTGAACCAAATCACTGAAATGTCGACTGATGTTTGTGGGACATAGGAACTCCAGTCACAGATAAAGACAAACGCTGATGTAGATTCATTGAACTCAACTCTGAGATTAGGTTTAACACCAATGTCTGGAAAGTCTGCAGAAAAGATTTAACAAATATTTTTTTTTTTCTCTGTAGAATTATTCCTAAAACTCTTTTTAGTATAAATACTATAATGTGTCAATATTGTGTGTATAGATCTCAAGTGTTGACAAATAATTAAATATTTAATGTAATTGAAAATATTTAAGTTTATTGTGTGTATAGATAGACCTCAAGTGTTGACAAATAATTAATTATTTAATTTAAGTTTATTGAAAAAAACACTTTATTTTACTCTTATTTTTTTTCTCTCTCTCTATCTCACACACTCACACACACACACACACACACAAACACTCTCTCTCTCTCTCTCTCTCTCTCTCTCTCTCTCTCTCTATATATATATATATATTTTTGCAGGCAGAGCACTGCACTGATTAGGTTTAAAACAGTACCATTTGCTCTGGTCCATGCTGTTTGGTTCCTGCTTGGCTCACACATCAGAGTATTGTTATCAGGGTTTGCTCTCCAAGGTTCCTGTAACACTTTTATCAGACTCAATGAAACACTCAATGAAACATGAACCTTCCTGTTTAATGATAATTATTATTATTTAATTATTAAACATTTAATAAATAATCTCAGTTTAACTATTAATTATAATTATTACTTAACTAGACATTTAATAATAATAATTTAACTGTTAAGCATTAAAAAAGACTTTAACCAAATATGTAATGTAAATATTGACTGGGATAACTTATGATCAGACTATGACATTATATTTTTGGTGACTTACATTAACAGTACATGTATTATTCTCGCAGGTCATACATGTTGAGTCAATCACTTGAAAGAGAATGTCACTGCTGAAGACTTTGCCGTCTATGGAGATCTCAATGTAGTAGCTGCCCTCTGAGACAGGACACACAATTTCTTCAAATGATACAAATTTAGCCACCACAGTTGTCTGAATGCTGCTCTTGATGTAGGCTGAAGTCGTGTACTGAAATAAAATACCCAAGTACAATTTACTGATTAAGAACATACAGATTCAAGTAGATTTCTGATATTTATATATAACAGATAACACAGATTAAATGACACATTAAAATAACAGACAAAATTTTAATATTTATATAAAACAAAATACAGACAGATATATGCAGATATTTAAAAAAGATACATGCAGATATTTAAAACTTACCAGTGCTGTGGTCAGCCTACAGACAAGAGTGTCCAGCTGGACAAAGCTGCCTCCATAGATAACCACTGAAGTACAGTCAGATGTTTTCCTGTCACAGCGAGGTTTAGCTACAGAGTCTATACGTGGAGGTATGCTGAGATCCACAGAACAATCAGGACCAGCAAAACCATTGTCACAGCTACACATGCCTATATCAGAAAAACAAAAAATACAAATCATCATCTTAATAAAATATAATATCATTTAGTAGAAACAATATGGTTTGTCAAACACTAAACCTCTGCTAATTATGATATAATCTTATTGCCCAGTACTATAAAAGCTCATGTGAGACTTTTAATAAAACTGCAAATAGAAATCCAGTAGAAGATTCCATATCATATATCACCTGTTGTTCTGATCTACCTCTGTTACTGACCTGCTGAACAACAACTGCCGTGCTGACTGCAGTCATTGACACACACAAGATCTATTATGTTGAAATTTGGTTTAATCTGGCCATTAACCTCAATCCACATCTTCACATCAAACATGAAGAGAGACAGACATTGCAGGATGAATCCCTGGAGGGCTTCTTCTGCCCAGTCCAAGTTGTCCATGATCTGTAACACAATATAACCACATTACCTACAGCTGTTCATACCTTGTAACACAACATAAACATATTATCTACAGCTGTCCTTGATATAACATAAATACATTATAAATGCCTGTTTGTAAAGAACATAAATATTACATTTTTTTAAAATCTGTATCCATAACATAAACCCATTACCTACAAAGTCCAAAATCAGGATTCTAGAAAATGCAAACACTATGTTCAAATGTGCACTTATTAAGATGCTGATTAGCAGGTTTGAGTGACAAAACAACTTGTAACTGTACACAGTGTTTTAAAATAATAAACTGAACAGCTATTTCTAAACGCACAGTTTAAAAAAAATAATCAATGGCAGTGCTTTACCTGGATGTCAGAAACGCAGGATGCAATACTGATCTCAAGTTGCAGACTCAAATATTTCATGCACTGAGTTCCAATCTTTGTTCCTGTTATGTAGTTGCGGCAGTATTCAGTTGCATTCTGCTCAGTGAAACCAAGTGTTTTTGTAGGCCATGTAAAAATCTGGAAACAGAAAAACACGTGTTAAACAACTGTAATAATAAACTCTAAATATTTATCATTAAGAAAAGAACCAGGTATTAACAAGAGTAAAACTGAAACCGAGTACCTCAGATCTGTAGTCAGAGTCATACTGGAAAACTGTCTTCTCATTACAAGAACTCACTGCCTGCTGCAAAAAATGTTCTGTGTAATCTTCACCTGTAAAATCAAACATACAATTTAATATTAAACAATCCTTTACCTGTAATAACAAACATACAATAATAATTTAATATATCTTTTTACCTGTGATAAGAAATATACATTTTAATATTAAACAAATCTTTACCTGTAATAACAAACATACATTTAAAAATTATTAAACAAACCTTAACAAACAGATATTTCAATATATATTTTTACCTGTAATAACATTAAACAAACTATTTTCATGTGAAGTTTTACCTGATGTGAATTTCTTGGACTGTGTGTCTTGAGGACATCTGATAACATCAAACATATATTTTGTTATATCTTTATACCTCTAATAACATTAAACAAAACTATTTTCATGGGTTAAACCTGATGTTCTGTTTCCTGGACTGTGTGTTTTGAGGACATCTGATAACATCAAGTTGACATCACTCTACAATAGGCAGAACTTACTGACAAAAATCTTAATCATGTAAAAACTTTGCATTTGATGTTGAAACTTCTTCTGTCACACACAGACCAGAGTAGTGACTTTCTGCAAAACAAAGAAATCTACAATATAGGCAGAACTTAGATTTGCAAAAATATTAATCATAAACAACTGGTATGTTCTAGTGTTAATAATATTCTTTAGTAATTCTGTGGAAATAAACGATTTTTGTTAAACAAAGAAATGATGAAAAGTGATATTCTTTATTCAGTTTACAGAAAGAGTGTAATATTTACCAGATTAGTTTACTGTCACAAACAAGAATGTAGTGTTTATCACTGTCAACTGAAACAACAGAGTAGAGTTTATCACAATAATATTCTGCAGTGTAAAACAATGTAACAATGTATGTATTATAAGAAGGAGTGTAATGTTTACCAGCGTCAGTTTAAACAATCAGTTTACCAAATATTGTTTACCTCCAGTACAGAGAGAAGGTGTTCACATCCTGTGCCAGATTGTCTTTTATGAAAAAATCATTTCTCTTGTTGTTGTCCAAACTTCCACAAAGGCCTGTTTGAAACACAATGTGGATACAGTTATATAGTTTAAATTTAATGTTTGTATTTAATTTATAATATACATGTGCATATTTAATAAATGAATTATTAATCAGGTTCATAACTGCTTCAAATATATATTTGAATATTACAATGATTCTGCACAATGATATACTACATAATGAATAACATGTAGTCTAATATCCAAACAAAACACACAGCAGTAAGCTAATTAAAATATGATATGATTACAACCTTCAGTTTGTTTGTAGTCTGCAGCTGATGATTTGACCCACACGTTGAGGAAGTTTGCTGTTCTCCTCACTCCTGTCTTCACTATGACATATGTTCCAGTTGGCAGGTGAACCTACAATGCAAGTTATGACATTTCTCTATTTTATTTCTTCATGAATGAAGTATCACTATTAGATTTTCTTATGAATTGTCACTGACATATTTCTGCATGAATTAAATGATATTCACAGGCTTCTTAAAAAATTAAATGATATTCACAGGCTTCTTAAAAAATTAAATGTGTATAAGAAATGCCATTCACTGACATATGTCTGTTTATAACAAACCTCTTCAACTAATAAATCAATTTCTATTAACTTCATTTGTGTCATTTCTAATATTATTTCCAGAATGAGAAATCTGTAATTTCTAAACTGTTGCATTTAAAAAAAAATAACAATAATAATAAGAAGAAGAATCTAAAGATATAATAAAATAAAAAGATAAAGTGAACTAAACTAATAATAAAATAAAAGTAAAATCTTACCTCATATCTCTTTCCTCCAGAAAACTGCAGAATTCTGGTATTTTTTGTGAGTTCACCATTTTTGAAAATTTTCACTGAGATTCTTGTCTTCCTAGTTGATGGTCCCATGGCAGCTCCACATCTGTCTATCAGAATGACGTCATCTCCAGACTTGACAGTGACAGCACAGTTACATGCTGCACGGCCATTGCAGGAGCGGTAGAATGACCTTACCTAAACACACAGACCATCACAATAAAGCTCTGTAGGTGTTAAATCACTACTACAATAATGAATAAATCACTAGTAAACTGCTGTAATATTACAAGTAAATCACTATAACATGATAAATAATAAATCTCTAGTTAAGTACTGAAATATGATAAATAAATCATGTATGAACTATTAAAATATGATAAATAAGAATAATGATATTTCTATAAATGACACCTCACCTCATAAGGCAAAGTCTTGTGTCTGTACAGAACAAACTCTCCTTCTAAAAAGTTGTTATATTTCCTGAAACAACACACCAATTTATAAACTAATTTACAAATATTTATAATATAATTAGTTATAAACAGACAATACAACTATTTATTAACTATGATTAGATGCAAACAGATATGTACACATATTTAACTACAATCAGATATAAAGAGATATTTATCTTAGTATTATTTTTTTAGTATTATCTATTTAACATAAACATGTATTAAGTATAAAGTAATAAATGCTAAAGCTAATATAATTGTCAGGATTGACTCTTTCCAAACTTCAAGTGCCAGTAGCTTTTAATCTTCAATTATTTCAAAAGTGAAATTAAACATTTTCTCTATGCTTCTTACACCAGTAATGACCAGATCTGAAATGTCTTACCTTCCATCAAACGTTTTCATATGAGGATCATTAACAGAGTTGCAGAGTGAAGTGTGGTCTGAATCTTTCACTGTGACCTGCAATCACACAGTTCTGAATTGTTATCTTAAAAACACTGCAGTTCTCTGAATTATGTTTTAGTACAAAGTGAACAAAAAGTGAAAATTTATTATACAACACAATAATGTCAAAAGTCAAAGAACAACAAAAAAATATAACCACAAAATACATACTTTCCTTGATGCAACCACTGAGCTGAACTGTACTTTGGTATCCATGGTGACTGAGACAGAAAAGTGAGCAGTGCGAATTTGATCACCATCTACCAACATGTCACTGACTGCCTGGACTGGCATTGTGACAGTCTGAGGCCATGAAGTGAAACTCAAAGAGCAACCAGCACTGCTGGGCTCTGTTGCTGTGGAGACAAACACTGACTGGTAGTGAATCAGATCTGAAGTGGAACATTTGTGTTCTTTTTCAACATCCAGAACAATCCCAGCCTGCACATGGCAGTCATCACTGTTGTCAGTACACAGGTAGTTTGGTGGCACTGTCAACTCAACTGCAAACTGACCAGGCAGTCCTCCTTCCACTACAGTGATGTCACCAGACACCTGAAACATGGACACATTTTACACAGTGAAACCATTGTTAGAGAATAATGTAGCAGCATGATATCAAAGTGAGATATGTGTGATTATAGTGTTATACTGTTTTGGTAACAAAGAGAGATGCATGTAAAAGTGAGATATCTGAAATGATTACAGACCATAAAATGTTTTTGTCTATCCAATCTGTATTTAATCTGTGCTTATTTGTACATCATTTTATGCAGCTTTCCATAGTCAGTTCTTATATAAAATACTGGTTGAGTAGTAGCTAGGTGAACCTCTGGTTACTCAGAGCACAGGTTAGGTGAGTTAATGGATGTTGTGTGGATGGTTAATTCACATAACTAGCTCTTTACCTTCAGCTCTACAGTAAATATTTCACTTTTCTTTGGTGGACTGTTTGTGTTGGAACAACTGGAAGTGAAACATGCCCATATTCCACACCTCACCTAAAATGATAAAACATATACATAAATACAAACACACACACACATACACAATTCATACATACATACATACACACATACATACATAAATATATATATTTACACACATATACACACATATACACACATACACAAACATATACTAAATAAACACACATACACATGTATAAACACACAAAAAAACAGATATACACAGACATGAATGCATGCATGCACAGACACATAGATATACAGGAAATACAAAAAATGATAAATATACACTCCTACCTAAAAACTGTCACTGTATGCTAAATTTATTCTTTTGTCTAACATATGACATTCAAGTAAATTATCACTACTTATTCAGAGATGAACTGCAGCAAATACTTTCATTAAGTAATAACATACAAAAATTGATCTTGTATGGAATGCTACACACACCAGAAAACAGCTCACTTTCTTTCTGCAAAAATGAGGAGCAAGAGAAAAATAAAATAAAACATAATAGTTAATAGACTTAGTTATAGTACATACTGTAGAGCCATAAGCTATTCCTGTCACCAGGTTGATGCTGTATTCGGTCATGTTCACAGAGTTGCCAAGGACTTGATCTGTGATCTTAGTGTCATTGTGATACAACACCATTTTGTATGTGACATCATCACGCTGGAAGACATCGAACTCGCACCGAAAGAATAATTCATTCTTTGTTTCATCATAGCGGGTAGACAACTTTGGCTCACCTCGGAGATATGGATATGCTGAAAAAATTAACCCACAGAAGTGAATGGACATGTTTAGTGATTTCTTTATAAACACTGCATCCACTGTTATATTGAATAACTGTTATAACTTCTTTGTTATTATTATACTTTGCTCTCTTTTTTAAAAAGAATTCAACAAAGTAAAACTAACATTTCCTCATGGTTAAAAAGACTGTGGATTCAAGGTAATTTTATTCAACAAAAGTCTCACAGATAAACAAATAATAAAACAACCTTTAAAGATGCTCCACTCTGTGTAATTTTCGTGTGGCTCACAAACGAGAGAGGCGTTGTGTTTGGCTTTGTCACCAGAGTGATAACATTTATTGTCTATGAAACACCTGTCAGACTGCAATAAATAACACATTTTTCATTTTAATACCGATGATTAATACACTGTTTACATAGATTGATACATTTATTATACATTTACATACAAATGATTAGAACTACAGTCGACACTGATGTATTTAGTATAAGTCTAAACATCTGTAAACATCTGAGTGTACAATGTTTACTTATATCAATACATTTGCTGTAAGTTTATATAGGGCAAACTTCAAGATTATAAATGCCTAAGTTTTTACTTTTTTTAGACTTGCCATAAATCTTTAGAAGCCTGACTTTGCACACTGTTTACATATTTTACATTTACCATAAGTTTACAAAGGCCTGACTTTGCACACTGTTTACATATTTTACATTTACCGTAAGTTTACAAAGGCCTGACTTTGCACACCGTTTACATATTTTACATTTACCGTAAGTTTACAAAGGCCTGACTTTGCACACTGTTTACATATTTTACATTTGCCGTAAGTTTACAAAGGCCTGACTTTGCACACCGTTTACATATTTTACATTTACTGTAAGTTTACAAAGGCCTGACTTTGCACACTGTTTACATATTTTACATTTACCGTAAGTTTACAAAGGCCTGACTTTGTACACTGATGACAGCTTGGACTGTATGCTGTGAATGTGACATTTTCACTGAAGATGACGTTGTTGTTGGTGACAGACATGATGTAGCTGCCTGGTTTAGGCAGTTTGCAGATCACCTGGTTGAAGCTGAAGAATTCAGCTGCTACTATTTTCTCCTCACCAACAACTTGATAGCTTCCTTCTTTCCAGCTGTAGAATGAAACATATTCACTAATTTAATGTTTGTTGCACTACTATCTTAATATTCAGTTCATGATTTTGTGTTAACAGTGTATAACAAGAAAGAAACCTACAAATACAAATCATGCTATTGGTTTTTTCAGTTTAAATAAAAATAAATAAATAAATACCTGGATAGATTGTAGTTTACACTGAAGTTTTTCAGAATTGATAAAAGATCCTCCAAACACAATAATCTCATCACAGGAAGAATGGTCAAGGTTACAGAGAGGTGGGTACAGAAAAAATATCTCAGGTGCCTCATTCAGTTTGACTGAACAGTCAGCCCCTCCATATCCTTCAGCACACTTACAGTTACCTGTGTTATAGCAGTGACAACAATAATAACAACAGAACAATAATGACAACAACAGCAACAACAATAATAATAACACAAAACAAAAACAATAGTAACTATAAAAATAATATAACAGAACAACAACAAAAATAACAACAATAATAATACTAAGACAAGAACAACAGCAATATTTGCTTTACAAAATAACAGTACAGTCTTTTTCCTCTGGTTTAAATTAAAAAAAGAATTAAAAAGAATGAAAAATGTTGACTGATTGTAACAAAAACACACATCTACTTATATGTGTAGATAACTGGTAATAACTGACTGTTTACGTTGTCTTACCTGGCAGCAGCAGAGGACAATGGTCTGCACTGATTGAGTCTAGGACAGACATGTCAGGTTGCAGTTTGCCACTGATCTCAGTCCACTGGTTTACTTCTGACTTCACATAAATCAGACATGTTTCAAATAAATCAATCAAAGAAATGTCAGACCATTTCTTGTCACCCATTATCTAGAAAAGATGAAAACTTATCTGTAATCATTACATTATCAGTAATCTGAAAGACCATTTTTTATCATCCAAAATCAGGAAATATTAAAACTTATTTATAAATTTTGCACTATCTACAAGTGAGTTTTGTCATCCTGTAATCTGCAACTAAAAGGAGTAAGTATGAAAATATAAACATTTTCATTAACACCATTGCAGCCTGCTCTGTTTAATGTGAATATGTGGAATAGATTAGTGTTCAGTTAGAAAGTACCTGTAGATCTCTGACACAGGATGTGATCATGTTATCACTGCTACTGCCAATGATGTTGATGCATTTCTGTGTGGATGAAGAGTTCAGTTTGGACAAACAATGAGACCTGGCATCCTCCTCTGTCAGGTTAGAAAATGTTGGCCAGCTGTAAACCTGAAAGGAAATTTTTCAACTTAAACAAATAGGTTTCTTTATTTTATTTTATAAGTAAACATGATTTATATTTAAGCATATTTCATGTAAACAAACACAGACTAAACATGTTTTATATGTAAACAAATTCAGACTTAACATGTTTTAAGTATAAACAAATACAGACTAAACATGTTTATATATCAAAATTCAGACAAACAATGTTTATATATAAATACTGACTAAAAGTTTTATATGTAAACAAATACAGACTAAACATGTTTACATGTAAACAAACCTGTTGTTCATAATCAAAGTCATATTTGAACACAGACATATCTTCATTGCACTTATCTACTTTCTGTGAGTATTTCAGCAAATCAGATGTGATGTCTGAATCTGAAAGAAAAATATTTACTGAAACAGTAAATCACAACTATTACTGATATGTTTATATAAACATGACATGATACTGATAGCTGTATTACAAGATGATACTGATATGTGTATATAAACATGACATGATACTGATAGTTGTATTACAAGATGATACTGATATGTTTATATAAACATGACATGATACTGATAGCTGATTACAAGATGATACTGATATGTTTATATAAACATGACATGATACTGATAGTTGTATTACAAGATGATACTGATATGTGTATATAAACATGACATGATACTGATAGTTGTATTACAAGATGATACTGATATGTTTATATAAACATGAGATGATACTGACAGCTGTATTACAAGATGATACTCATGTGATTAATGTTATGAGGTGATACCTGATTTTGTTGATATTTATATAAACATGAGATGATACTGATATGTTTATATAAACATGAGATGATACTGACAGCTGTATTACAAGATGATACTCATGTGATTAATGTTATGAGGTGACACCTGATTTTGTTGATATTAAGAGATGATACTGATGTGTTTGATATTAAGAGATGATACTGATGTGGTTGATGTTATGAGATGATACTGAGGTGGTTGATATTATGAGATGATACTGATGTGGTTGATATTAAGAGATGATACTCATGTGTTTGATATTAAGAGATGATACTGATGTTGTTGATGTTATGAGATGATATTGATGTGTTTGATATTAAGAGATGATACTGATGTTGCTGATGCTAAGAGATGATACTGACATGTTTGATATTAAGAGATGATACTGATATGATACTGATATTGTTGATGTTATGAGATGATACTGATGGTGATGTTATGAGATGATACCTGATGTTGTAGATGTGTTCACGTCTCCTGGACAAGAAAGAGAATCAAGTGCATATTGACAAACACTGTCAACTCCCTTGCTGCACTCACAGTATAAGCCAACAGCAGCATCATCTGCATTATCATCATGACATTGTCCTCTGTATAGAGAATTGTTTTGCAGAACTCTAAAACAAAGATGACTGAATCACTATTTGTTTGATATAATATTTATCAAGTAGACATTAAAAGTCTGGGTTATCAAATAGACATTAAAAAGTAAAACTATATAAAAATTAGTGAAATACAAGAAGGAAATAACTAACCGCCATGACTGAATGAATTCATCATCAGCATTGTCTGTACTGAGGTCAAAGTTACCACACAGTCCTACAACAGTAAAAACAAACATAAAATACATACACACCCACACACACCCATATATATATAGGTCATCTGTAAACTGCATAAACACACATACACATTGAGAAACTCATTGCCTGTAATGAAATTAAAAGTTTCCACTGAAATCTACAACAGTAAAAATACACTCTTTAAAAAGCTCTTTGTTTGTAGAAAAGTTAAAATTTCCATATACCTATAACAGTAAGCACGCAGGCACACACACACACACACACACACACACACACACTTCTCTGGCATTTATTTACACTGATATTCTTGCTTATTTAATCAACTATTTTTATTTACACTGATATTTTTACTTATTTAATAAACTATTTTTATTTACACTGATATTTTTGCTTATTTAATAAAATATTTTACCTTGTGTTTGATTGTAATCAGCACTTGAAGGTTTAATCCACACATTCAGGATGTTAGGCAATGAACCATGACCAACCTTCACCATGACAACAGTGCCAGTTGGCAAATATATCTAAATAAAATACATCAACATAAATTGTCGTTACATTTAATACCAAATAATCAATCTAAATAAAGTACAACAGTTTGTACATCAACATATAACTATCACTGATGTAATCATTTTATAATACAAATTATTTAATATATGGATGGACGTAAACATATTACAATAAGTACTATTTAGCATATATACTGATGTAAACATTTTACAATTTGGATAATTTAATAGAGGTAAAATTCTACTAAAACTGAAACCAGCTGACAAACTAACCATGTATTTCAATCCATCAGCAATTCTTCTCACACGAGTACCTGCAGTTAGTTCCCCTTTCTTGAACAGTGTAACCATCAGAGGAATTTTTTTATTGGATGTTAAAACAAGTCTACACCTGTCAATCATGATGACATCATCACCTGACTTCACAGCCACAGCACATGCACACGGCACTTGGCCATCACAGCTTTGATAGAATATTCTCACCTGAAATAAAAACCAATCTCACCTGTTTTCCTTTTCAATCACAAAAATCAATTTTATGCTTCATCATTGTTCTCTACTGTTAAATAGCTGATGTGTTTTACAAAGAGTTGATGAATGTTATCTTCTTACTGTTAAATAGCTGATGTGTTTTATAAAGAGTTGATGAATGTTATCTTCTTACTGTTAAATAGCTGATGTGTTTTACAAAGAGTTCATGAATGTTCTTACTGTTAAGATTAAAATTTGGTTGTGTTTTATGAAGATTAGATAGATTAGATTATTTTATGTGTAAGAAAAACTAGAAGTAAAATTGACCGAATAAAGATATAAAAAGGAAAATACTAAATATCAAACTGAAGTGTTCAATTTGTTATAAAAGTTAATCCAAAAATCTTACCTCATATGGTAAGGTTTTGTGTCGATAAAATACAAATTCACCTTGGTAGACATTGTCGTAATATCTTATAAAATAAAATTAAAAATTTTTTTTTTTTAGAATATTAAACTTTTTTCAAATAGTTTTAGTAATGGTGTATGTTCATAGTATTTGAGCACATAATTTCATTTTACATGTGACTAAAATATTTGACATATATATATATATATTCTAAAAGATGAAAAAAAAGGCACATATATTGCAGATATTTTGGCAGATATTTTAAATATCATCAAACAAATTCTTATGTTACTGTGCTGTGGTAAACCACATTTAACAGAAATGTTTGGTTGTGCTTGTCATAAACATAGCTATTTTAAATATTCACTGACAATACCTTCCATCAAATGTTGTGATATGAGAAGAACCCACAGACTTGCAGACAGCAGTGTGATCCCTGTCAATAACAGTCACCTGGCAACAGATTAATTAAACACTACACATCAGTGTTCATATAAAACACTTCACATCAGTCTCACACATACAACTTGTCATTATGTTAAAAAATTGAAGTGTTAACTGAAGTGCTGTCAGTTTCCTTAAGTTTGACCTAAATTAAATGTTTGAAGTGTTGTTAATTACATTAAAAATCTGAAGTGTTGACTAACCTATATAAAACCTTGGTACAGTGTCAGTTTAAATTTGTTTGAAGTGGTGTCACTTTTGTGAAAAATCTAAACTGTTGTCTGACTCACATTAAAGGTTTGAAGTGGTGTCAGTTCTGACACTGAAGTGCTGGATGAATTCACTCTGTATTGGAATATGACTTCTTGGGTCTGGTTGCTGTCAGAGACAGAGTCAAGTTTGGCTTTCACAGTGATGTTCTGAGGTTGCTGCCAGTTGGATGTTGTGAACGTAGCAAAGCAGCAGGCCTGTTCTAGAGGGGGTGATGCATCAAACACGAGCTGGTTCATGTGCCCCCCAGACTGACATTGCAAGTCTTTATCTGAACTGTTTACACTCCAACGAACTGTCACAGAGCAGGACGTTGACCCTGTCTCACACAGGAATGATGGTGGAAAGTTTGACACAATGTGAAACTCTTTCCCTGGCTTTCCTTCCTCAATAGAGATTTGTCTTTCTCCAACAACCTAAAAAGGAAGACATTTTAAAATGTATAAATATTTATTAACACAACAACTGTTAACAAACTGGAATCCATAACTCATTAGTTTTTATCAATATGGTTAATTGCTGACACAAGGTTTGTATAATAACAATACATTTTATACAAAAACCATATATATTTGATAAAATAACAGCTCATTATACACAAAAGCAAAACATTTCGAAGAATAAGAACAGATACTTTATCCAACAAAAATACATATTGGTTTATACTTCTTACAAACCTTCACTGACAGTTCAATTTGATTGCTGCGTCTAAAGGCGCCAACAGATTCACTGCAAGTTGCTTGTAAACATGCTGACACACCACATGATATCTACAATTGATTAATAATGAAAAACTACATTTCAATATTTAAAAAAACAATAAATACTATAAATAAATTTAAAGTGGTAATCAAAGTGAACATAATGTAAGCTGCACATCACTAATAATTTCAGCTTCAGATGACTGTCACATCAACTGCAGGTTACAGATGTTATTTTGCTTTTCCAAGAGAGACAATTAACAAATATTACAATTTTGTTTTCTCCAACAATGTATAAAAATTAAAATATTTGAATTTACCCAGCCTTACTGTTATTAAGACAAGAACTACAACTGTAAACACAACTAGAGATGTAAACTAGTGAGAGATGAGGTGAACTGAGTGAGTCAAAGATTTTGTAATGTATTATGTTCTTAACACAAATTTGTTTAATAATTCTTTACCCTTGTTCCATATTTCAGGTTTTTCAGAAATGTTTCATTCATGTAGACAACAGCTACTTTGTCTTTGAATACAACACCACTGATGTGATCGACGATGTTGTTGTCAATAAGCCAGTCAATGTTGTAGAGGATGTCTGTGATGTTCAGTGTGGGGAATGAACACTGAAGTGTGTAGTTCAGTGAACCTTGAATGCGTGTGACCACTGCCTCTGGGTTCTTTTCAATGATGGGCAGGTCTGCACCTGAAGGAAAAAATCATCACCATCATCATTATCATTATCATCTTCACCTTTAAATAGTATTTTTAATGAACCTTGTAACAAACAGATTTAATAAATTTATGTGTCACAATAAAATCACTGATTAAGCCATCAAAATTACTAATTCTAAAATATGAATTTCATATTTTACTTTCTAAGATTTTATTATAAATGTCTAAACAATGAACTGTACAGTGGTGTACAGAAGTGTTTAAAATTTGATGTATATAATATAGAGTGATATACTCATCATTCTGTGCTATCATATGACATAACTGAAGAAACATTGTAAGTCTGTATATTCCTTGTTCTAATACTAATGAATCATGAATTATTCATAAATTTTATTTTATTTGTTTTTGTTAATCCCAAAATACTGGAGAAATCCTGAGAAAATATATAAAAATTCAAACCTGAATCACAGGTCCATTCCTCATAGTGATATCCAGGCCACTTTACAAAACTGTCTGCTGCCAATGACTGTGTCATGTTGGACAGAGAACACTTTCCAGCCTCTAACACAAACTCAAGTGATCGACACAGAAACGATGTTTCTTGCAGACACAAGCGGCGACATTCACTTGCTAAGGAAACATTGCTGATGACTCTCTGGTTGTGACCAAGAATAGCAAACCCTGGTTTGACAGTCCAGGTGATCCCATGCTTGTCACATGGATCTAACAAAAATAATCACATTTACAGATGTGTTAACAGTGAATCTAACTATAATTAACACCTTCAGTGCTGAATGACAGAGATCTCCACAACGCAGTATATATACAATAGAGTGCTGAATGATGATGATATCATCATACTTTTAAAATTACCGCACATTAGTAACATGACTTCCATTGCTGAAGTAGGCAATTATTAATCTACTATGGGCTTCCCCAGCATTCAGAAAATCATGGCATGTATGAGCAAAAACATTTTTCAATTTACATAATCCCCAAAATGCACTACTATACATGAATAAACATTTTAATGGAAAATTCAGCATAGTCAGTAAAAGAAGAACAGTAAAAGTGGAAATATAAGACAGAAAATAATAAAATGTTTATGTGTAAAGTTAACTCACTATTGTTACACATCCATTCATGATATTCCATGTCAGAGTCGACAGTGAAACTGGCAACATTTTTCTGCTTATTTGAAGTTGACAGCTGACAGGTTTTTGATGTTTTATTAACACTAATAGATGAACAGACATATGGACTGCTATATTTCTCAAGACAGGCCTGATGACAGCGTTCATAGTTTGACTCTGTTGAGTTGATTTCTTCCTGTGTAAAACCAGCAAGGAAAACATCTGACTGTGTCATCCACACGAGTTCCAGAGATTGACAGGAATCTAAATATAATAAAACATGTTAATTATAAATTAAATAAGCTAACTTTAAATCAATCATGTTAATTTTAAATCAAGTATTTAAACTTTAAATGAAATTTTTAAAATTTAAATAAATATACTAATTCTAAGTAAAATATGTTAATATTAAATTTAAAAAAAATGTTAACTTAGAATGAAAAATGTTGATCTTAAATAAAAGATCAAAGAAGATGATGATTTTAAAGGTAAGGCAGTGTCACCTGGAGCTGTCTGCCAGGAAGTTATATTTTTCGTGGGATCACAGAACTGTCGCACATTGTTTGCATTGAATTCGCCAGCTTCATAACACTCCCCATCAATACGACATCCAGTGTCCTAAAGTATATCATATCATTAATATCACAACAGTAAACTGACACACATATACACACACATTGTTCTAAAGTATATCATATCATTAAGATCACAACAGTAAACTGACACACACATGTACACACATATACACACATACACACATATAAACACACACACACACATTGTCCTAAACACACCATTAAGATCACAACAGTTGTCCTAAACATGTATATAAACACACACACATTGTCCTAAAGTATATCATATCATTAAGATCACAACAGTAAACTGACACACACATGTACACACATATACACACATATAAACACACACACACACACTGTCCTAAAGTATATCATACCATTAAGATCATAACAGTAAACTGATACACACATGTACACACATATACACACATATACACACATATAAACACACACACACACATTGTCCTAAAGTATATCATATCATTAAGATCACAACAGTAAACTGACACACATATATACACACATATAAACACGCACACACACACATTGTCCTAAAGTATGTCATATCATTAAGATCACAACAGTAAACTGACACACACATATACACACATATAAACACACACACACACACACATTGTCCTAAAGTATATCATATTATTAAGATCACAACAGTAAACTGACACACATATATACACACATATAAACACACACACACACATTGTCCTAAAGTATATCATATCATTAAGATCACAACAGTAAACTGACACACAAATATACACACATATAAACACATATAAACATACATTGTTCTAAAGTATATCATATCATTAAGATCACAACAGTAAACTGACACACACATATACACACATATAAACACACACACACACACATTGTCCTAAAGTATATCATATCATTAAGATCACAACAGTAAACTGACACACACATATACACACATATAAACACACACACACACATTGTCCTAAAGTATATCATATCATTAAGATCACAACAGTAAACTGACACACACATATACACACATATACACACATATAAACACATATAAACACACATTGTCCTAAAGTATATCATATCATTAAGACCACAGCAGTAAACATACATACACAACCACCCACATATAGACACAGACACATACACAGACATAAGACTCTGTATCGATATATCTTGTATTCTAAATTATATTATATTAAAAACACACACCAACATGCACAAACACATGCTCATAAATGCAGACACTCAAACACACATACAAATACACACTTGCAGACATATATATACACACGGTCATAAACACACACACACACACACACAGATATATCCTGTATGTGTACACACTCTCATAAGACAATACACACAGACATAACCTGTATGTGGATACTAAGAAACTCACTTTGTAAACACAGGACTGGTTGTTAGGAAAACACTGAAGACACAGAGAGTTGTACACCAGATATAGTGCTGCTGAACTTTTCTTGTCTTTGTCATACAGCACCTCGATGTAGTAGCTGCTGATGCTTGGTAGCTC
Organism: Chrysomallon squamiferum; assembly: GCA_012295275.1. Lineage (NCBI taxonomy): Eukaryota > Metazoa > Mollusca > Gastropoda > Neomphalida > Peltospiridae > Chrysomallon > Chrysomallon squamiferum. Next base: position 203,377 of record CM022672.1, on the reverse strand, counting down.
ACATGTCAACTCATTGATGCTGATGAAGTTAGCTTCTTTAATGATTCTGGCACCAACACGTCTTGATCCAGCTTCATTTGTCTGTGACAATAATACATGTAGTAGTACAGCGTATGACAATAACATGACAATACAGTGTGTGACTGTAACATGATAATACAGCATGTGACTATAACATGATAATACAGCATGTGACTATAACATGATAATACAGCATGTAACCATAACATAATACAGTGTGACAATAACATAATACAGTTTGTGACTATAACATGATAATATAGCATGTGACTATAACATAATAATATAGCATGTGACTATAACATAATATAGCATGTGACTATAACATAATACAGTGTGACTATAACATGATAGTACAGTGTCACTATAACATGATAATACAGTGACTATAACCTTAGAATACAGTGTTTGACTATAACATGATAATACAGTGTGTGACTATAACATAATACAGTGTGACTATAACATGATAATACAGTGTATGACTATAACATGATAATACAGTGTGTAACTATAACATTGTAATACAGCATATGACTATAACATGATAATACAGTGTGACTATAACATTATAATACAGCATATGACTATAACATGATAATACAGTGTGTGACTATAACATGATAATTCAGTGTGTGACTATAACATAATAATAGTGTGTCACTATAACATGATAATACAGTGTATGACTATAACATGATAATTCAGTGTATGACAATAACATGATAATACAGCATATGACTATACCATGATAATAGTGTGACAATAACAGGATAATACAGTGTATGATTATAACATGGTAATACAGTGTGTGACTATAATATGATAATGACTATAATATGATAATACAGTGTACAACTATGTCATGATAATACAGTGTGTGACTATAACATGATAATACAGTGTGTGACTGTAACATTATAATACAGCATATGACTATAACATGATAATACAGTGTGTGACTATAACATGATAATACAGTGTCAATAGTTTGCAGGTTAATCAATTAAAAATGAATAAACAAACTGACCTCTGCTTTGGTAAATACACATCTCAGTTTTTTTGTGTTATAAGTGTTGTTGTTGTAAACAGAGACAATGCGACAAAAGTCTTTGCGGATGTCACATATTCCATTGTTACGAAGGTAATACAAATTTGGAGGATCTGTTGTCTGGACGAAACAGTCAGCACCAGCTGCTTCTGTTCCACAATCACAACTTCCTAGAAACAAGTTTATAATTATTGAACACAACTTCCTAGAAACAAGTTTATAATTAGAGATCATAACTTCCTAGAAACAAGTTTAAAGTATAGATCACAAGTTCTTAGTAACAGGTTTATAATTAAGCTCATAACTTCCAAAAAGAAAAGTACAAAACAGTTTCTAGATGTGAACAAGAGAATTGATTTAAATTTACCATTCTTGCAAGCGTCTTTAATTCCTCCACAGTCTGCCAAACACAGATTGTCTGTCACTTGTCGAGGAGGACTTGCAAACTGATTACCATCCTGTACATCCCACAAACTCATGTTTCTACTCAGGTGTATCAAACACTGCGTTCTTACATTTTCTACAGCTGTCTTGGTCCAACTAATATCTTCTGTGATCTGAACACAAACATATCTTACTTGTTATTATACTCTTTTAACTTATTTAACATTATATTTGAAGGTCATTGTCTTTATACATGCAAGTCACTGTGTTATTTGTTCAAAAGTAGTTTTATATTGTCACCATGCTACCGATTATTCTGTCTGCATGTCATCATATTTACATGTCTTTGCAAACCGTTTTAACTCTTACATTCATCACCAATATACTTATATACATGTAGTGCACACATTCTCAAAAATATACAAATGACTTTGTTTTGATTGTATATTTTTACGTTTGTTGTTGTGGTAGTTGTGGTAGTTACTGACATGTACCTTTATATCCTGAACACAGGACTTGAGAGCATTTGTCCAGTGGATATCAGGCACTGATTTACATGTTTTTGTAGCCAAGGCAATTTCAAAGGCACTGTTACACATTGCTTTACCAAATGCTTCTGGATACCTTCTGTTTGCTGTAGGCCAGCCATATTCCTGAAAATAGGTAATTTACACATCTAGATACAGAGTAGATTTTGAGATAATCATTTTTAATAAGCATACTAAAAAAAAAAAACCTTTAATAAAACTAGACAGATAACAGTGTTTAATAAAAATAATAATATAACAATGTTTAAGCAAGATAATGATATAAGAATGTTTATGAAAGATAATTTTATGACAATGTTTTTGAAAGATAATGATATGATGTTTATAAAAGATAACAATATAACAATGTTCATGAAAGATAATGATATGATAATGTTTAAGAAAGGTAATGATATGATAATTTTTAAGAAAGATAATGATATAACAATGTTTGAGAAAGATAATGATATGGCAATGTTTAAGAAAGATAATGATATGACAGTGTTTTGGAAGATACCTGTGGAACTCGGTGGATATCATACTCAAAGTCAGGATGAGAGAAAGTAACTTGATTTTGTTTCAAACACTTTGTTGCAAACAGTGAATTAGCAATCAAGTACTCTGTGATGTCATTTCCTGAAACACACATGTATTTGATTTGTAGGTTAGTGTCATGTAACAGATGAATAACACATTTTACATAAAACTGACATGGCTAGTATCACATATTTTTTCTGACCTAATTTTAGAGTCAGTGTTTCACTGTTTAACATACCTTTGATGTCAGAGGTACACAATGATCTGTGATTTCCTTTCAAACATTGATCCTGTCCATCAGTCTGACACAGACAAAATATGTCCTCATGTTCTTTGTCAGCAGTGTCTTCAGAACAGTAGCCAGTGTACAGGCTGTCTTTTGTCACTCTGTAACAGAACAAGTTAAATGTAACATATACATATTTACTTTGTAACAAAAGCAATAAAGAATAACACAAACAGATAGTCTGTACAAGTACTCAATAACAAATGTAGTAATTACCCTGCAGCAGTAACAAGTGTATGAGAAAAAGAAGACAGCAGTGAATATTTCTGACTTACCTCCAGCTCTTGGAAAAGTTGTTTGGCTGATTAGCAAAGTTGGTGTTGCTGATACCTGCTGGGTATTCATACAGTGACCCGTCACGCTGGGTGAAGTCATTTTGCTGGTTTCCATCAAATGTTCCACAAAGACCTGGCAAGTATTTAAATGTGATCAAAAGATTTAAACCAAAAAACTAATCCAGTACTGGAATAGTTATTATCTCTATCTGTAGAATGTTTCTTGATAAGCAAAATATATATTTTTTTATTAAATATAACTTATAGATGCACATCTTTTTGTGTATTGTAAATAAATTCAAATAGCTCTTGCGCACTCCAAAAACAGTGTGTTGGTGTTAAAAATTAGAGTGTTAAGAGGAAGAAAGAAAAATGAGTGGTAACATTATTTACCTTCTGTGTTATTGAAATCCAGGGCTGAGGGGGTCAGCCACACATTAAGAAAGTTGTATCCTCGTATAGCACTTCTGCTCACATATACCATCATACCAGAAGGGAACATTATCTAAAGATTATCATATTGTAATTATAAAAAACAAAAACATTATATCTTATATTTACAAACACAAATACATCAGTATATTACATGAAAGCTATAAACACAATACTACCAAAATATTGACCATTATTTATAAATGCACATACCATCAACATAATTATCTGATATTTATAAAACCTACATTATCAACATATTATCATAGTAAAATTTATTATATAAATGGACATATCAGTTGTGATAACTAATGAATGAAGAATGATAACTGAGCAATGTTGTAATTACCTGATACTCAATTCCTTCAAACTGACTAAATACTCGGAAGCCAGGAGTGAGAATTCCATTTCGAAACAGTTTTACCGTGATGGGGTAAAATCCTTCTTTATTAAAAGGTCCACACTTGTCAATAATGACAACATCATCACCAGCACGTGCTGCAACAGCACAGTTACAGGAAACTCGACCTGAACAGCTGCGGTAGAATGTTCTCACCTAGAAGAATAAGAGAACATAAAATTAACATAATATTATTATTAATGGATGACTGTTTTCAATGACCTGTAACAATAACATTTTTATAAACAATAAAAAAAATAAATAAATAAATAAATTCTCACCTCATAGGGCAAAGTTTTGTGTTGATACATAATGAATTCTCCCTCATAGTAGTTGTGATAGTATCTAACCAACATAAAAGCAAATAAATAACACAGTCATATAAACATATAAACAATATACACAGAAACATAACCAATAAAAAAACTGTATGTTACTATAAGTAAAACCACTGTATTAATACTATATAATAAATTGTATTATTACTACATATTAAACTGTATCATTATTGGATGTAAAACTGTATTATTACTGCATGTAAAACTGGTATTGTTACTATATATAAAACTGTATTATTACTGCATATAAAAATATATTATTGCTAAATATAAAACTGTATTAATAATATATATATAAAACTGTTTTATTACTATATATAAAACTTTATTATTACTATATACAAAACTATATTGTTATTGTAAGTAAAACTGTATTACTACTTAAAAAATAATATAATTTATTATCATATACAGTAAGAATGTTACTTACGTTCCATCAAATGTTGTCATATGTGGATCATTGATAGACATACAGATGGATGGTCTATCCATGTTGACAATGGTTAGCTGAATATAGAAAACAAATCTGTGAAAGTTAACTAAACAAAATTAATGTTAAAATAAACATTTATCAGTGTTCTTTGATAACAATTTTAAGAAAGATTTACATGTCTAATGTTTGTGTACTACAAATCTAATAATACATGATTCCAAAACAAAAATCGATGGATTTTTAAAGTACCTTTAAAGACCAGACATGAACTATTTCCTGCATCTCCCAGAGCAGTAGTGCTTATATGGTTTAAGAGTGAAGAAAATGAAGAACAGAACTGTAGTAAACAGCAATATGTATTGTGTTTTTTATAGACATCTATTAACTTTGAATCATTTTACTAGTAAAATGAGTAGTAGTAATACCAGTGAAATGAGTAGTAGTAATACCAGTGAAATGAGTAGTAATAATACCAGTGAAATGAGTAGTAGTAATACTAACAGTGAAATTAGTAGTAAATACTACCAGTGAAATTAGTAGTAGTAATACTACCAGTGAAATTAGTAGTAGTAATACTAACAGTGAAATTAGTAGTAATACTACCAGTGAAATTAGTAGTAGTAATACTACCAGTGAAATGAGTAGTAATACTACCAGTGAAATTAGTAGTAATACTAACAGTGAAATTAGTAGTAGTAATACCAGTGAAATTAGTAGTAATACTACCAGTGAAATTAGTAGTAATACTACCAGTGAAATGAGTAGTAGTAATACCAGTGAAATGAGTAGTAATACTACCAGTGAAATGAGTAGTAGTAATACTACCAGTGAAATGAGTAGTAGTAATACTACCAGAGAAATGAGTAGTAATACTACCAGTGAAATTAGTAGTAATACTAACAGTGAAATGAGTAGTAGTAATACCAGTGAAATTAGTAGTAATACTAACAGTGAAATGAGTAGTAGTAATGCTACCAGTGAAATGAGTAGTAGTAATACTACCAGAGAAATGAGTAGTAATACTAACAGTGAAATTAGTAGTAATACTACCAGTGAAATGAGTAGTAATACTACCAGTGAAATTAGTAGTAATACTAACAGTGAAATGAGTAGTAGTAATGCTACCAGTGAAATGAGTAGTATAGTACCAGTGAAATGAGTAGTAGTAATACCAGTGAAATGAGTAGTATAATACCAGTGAAATGAGTAGTAGTAATACTACCAGTGAAATGAGTAGTAGTAATACTACCAGTGAAATGAGTAGTAATAATACCAGTGAAATGAGTAGTAGTAATACCAGTGAAATTAGTAGTAATACTACCAGTGAAATGAGTAGTAGTAATGCTACCAGTGAAATGAGTAGTAATGCTACCAGTGAAATGAGTAGTAGTAATACCAGTGAAATGAGTAGTAGTAATACTACCAGAGAAATGAGTAGTAGTAATACCAGTGAAATGAGTAGTAGTAATACCAGTGAAATGAGTAGTATAATACCAGTGAAATGAGTAGTATAATACCAGTGAAATGAGTAGTAGTAATACCAGTGAAATGAGTAGTATAGTACCAGTGAAATGAGTAGTAGTAATACCAGTGAAATGAGTAGTATAATACCAGTGAAATGAGTAGTAGTAATACTACCAGTGAAATTAGTAGTAATACTAACAGTGAAATGAGTAGTAGTAATGCTACCAGTGAAATGAGTAGTAGTAATACCAGTGAAATGAGTAGTATAATACCAGTGAAATGAGTAGTATAATACCAGTGAAATGAGTAGTATAATACCAGTGAAATGAGTAGTAGTAATACCAGTGAAATTAGTAGTATAATACCAGTGAAATGAGTAGTAGTAGTAATACCTGTGAAATTAGTAGTAATACTAACAGTGAAATGAGTAGTAGTAATACTACCAGTGAAATGAGTAGTATAGTACCAGTGAAATGAGTAGTAGTAATACCAGTGAAATGAGTAGTATAATACCGGTGAAATGAGTAGTAGTAATATCAGAGAAATGAGTAGTAGTAATACCAGTGAAATGAGTAGTAGTAATACCAGTGAAATGAGTAGTAGTAATACTACCAGAGAAATGAGTAGTAGTAATATCAGTGAAATGAGTAGTAGTAATACTACCAGAGAAATGAGTAGTAGTAATATCAGTGAAATGAGTAATAGTAATACTGAGTAGTAGTAATACTAGTGAAATGAGTAGTAGTAATGCTAGTAAAATGAGTAGTATAAACACCTCAGACTTGACTGTTACAATACTTTTCTCCAGAGTTGAGTTGACAAAGTGTTTTCTTGTTAGAGTCAAATGCCATGTTTGATCTGTGTCGTACTTGTTGTCGATGGTTGCTCTGATGTTGATGTTAAACGGTGTGTCCCACCTGTCTGAAGTGATTGCCACTTTACACAGCTTCATCTCCTCACCCTTCTCTGTAATCCTGACAGACACCTGTGGTATGCTGTTACCATCAGGGCATCTCAATTCACTGTTGTTACCAGACACACTCACAGCTAACTCCAGTGTACAAATGTCTGAATCAGACAGTCCCATGTCTCGACACAAGATGTATGGAGGAGCTGTAGCTTGCACAGCCATATTAATACCATCTTCCCCTTCTCTTAAAGTGAGACTGCCTGAATTATCAAAGTTTTCTATCTGAAAGACAGAAGTTGTCATGTCCATGTCAATTATATCATTTTTCTAACTGGAACACTTTACTTTTCTTAAAATTACTGGACAGTAAATGTTAAAACATCAGTTTTTACCTTTATCTGAGCCTTGTACAGCTCTGACATGGCCAGCAGCCCCCTTGTGTTCTCACAGTCGTCTACATAACAAACACTGACAGCACACTGAACCTGCAAACACAAACACATTATATTACACACCTGCAAACACAAACACATTATATTACACACAAACACAAACAGATTATATTACACACAAACACAAACACATTATATTACACACAAACACAAACACATTATATTACACACACTGAACCTGCAAATATAAACACATTGTTATACACACTGAACCTGCAAACACAAACACATTATATTACACATACTGAACCTGCAAATATAAACACATTGTTATACACACTGAACCTGCAAACACAAACACATTATATTACACACACTGAACCTGCAAATACAAACACATTGTTATACACACTGAACCTGCAAACAGAAACACACTGGACCTGCAACACAAAGACATTGTTACACACACTGAACCTGCAAACACAAACACATTATGTTACACACACTGAACCTGCAAACACAAACACATTGTTATACACATGCAGAAGCTGCAAACACAAACACATTATGTTACACACACTGAACCTGCAAACACATTATGTGTATGACAGGTACTGATTTATTGACACTTACTGTTGAGTTGTCTTTCAGTGTGTTAGAATATGTTTGTGACAGAACTTCATCAGTGTTCTCTGTCATCCAGACACCATCAACACTCCACAACACATCATACCGAACATTTCGTTTGTTGTCTTGAAGATGTGTGAAGTGACATCTAAAACTGTCATTTCCTGGTCCTTGGAATGTTGGGATCAGGACTGCTTTGTCAACACTGGGTCCATGACGGTCTGCAGGAGACCCTGAAAGATTTAAAATTTCATTAGAACATTTTTTAAACTGTGACTAACAGGGAAAAAGGTATAATTTTACATCAAATAATAATAAAAAATATTTTATTGGAACATTAATTGTATTTCATAGCATACATTCACTAAAAGCTCAGTTTAATACCGTCTGTACAAATTCGTTTCTGATACTGCCAGCCAGGAGCCTGGATCCAGTCAGAGTCAGATCCATTGGACAGGATGCAGATGCCTCGTGCTGGGTGAAACTTGACTGAAGTGCAGGCTTCATCAGAATCACAGAGTTGTTGACAAATGTCAGCTGTCCACACTTCCTCTGTTATTTTAACATTGTTCTCCTGAGTCACGCGGTCTAACTGCTCCTCCCATTTCTCTGTCTTACCAGCACACCGCTCTGATAAAAACATTATTTTAAACGAGGTTAGCACGATTTTTAAAAAAAAACAAATCTACTAACTATGTTTGTTAATGGATAGTTGTTTCAGATAAAATATATAAACTCACAGCATATTCTGAAGATCTTACTTTCATCTCTAGTTAGAAGATCAAAACAGAACCTGTAATTAATTATCCACTATCAGATATATGCAATAAACACAGATGAATCTTATATCTTTCTTTAATTAAAAAGTTTTCCACTGTGGGTAGACTCCACTATCTTTACATACCAATATACCAACAATGGACACTGATCATATATACAGCAAGGTACATGTCAAAGTTGTTAGATAAATACAACTATATGGCACAATGAACATAAATCAGATGTCAAATTACAATATATAAAACATTTACGTTTTTCACAGCTCCATTCTTCATAAACAATCTGGCTGCCAAAGGGGAGATAATAATGTCCAACATCAGTACGCCTGTACTTGGAAAGATGGCAGACCTGACTCTCAGAACTGAAATCAATGGACCGACAAAGAAAATATGTTTCCTGCAGGCAGAGTTTGCGACAATCTTCAGACTGGCTGACATTTGCTACTGACTTCTGATTGTGAAAAGCTATGGCACTGCTTTCTGATTTCCACTTAACCGCTGAATTTAGACACGGACCTGCAGTAAAAATATCTTTACTGGCATTTTACTTGTATTTTACATTCTGTGTAAACACTGATAATTTCATTAGTTATTGCATAACAAAGGATGAAAATGAAAGAGGAAAAAATGGAGCAGAAATATATATATTTTTTAAACCAATGTTCTCTACTAGTCACAGTTACAGTAAGTGTAGTGACTGTCTACTGTACACAGTTACAAATACATGTATTGGCTACTAGTCAAAATTACAAATAAAAGTATTATCTACTACTCACAGTTAGAAGTAAACTTACTGGTTCTTTGACTCCAGAGCTGTCTATTCTCGGTTGAATTACAAATTTGAGAAAAGTTATTTGGGTTGATTTCTAAATGAGTCCTGCATTTTCCTTCAATCATGCAAGTTTTTTCCTTCAAACAGAAATAATTGTGTGAATAACTCTACAGTAGTCTTATATCTTTTCTGTTGTAACAGATTTTTATGAGTTTAATTCCTTCTGTGACTGAGCTTGTATCTCAATTTGTTCATATATCAAATCAAATTTCCCAACTGAAATTAACTGAAATACCATTAATCCATTCCAGCCCCATAAAAACAACTCCATTTTTTCTTTTTTGTAACATGTTTTTAAATAAGAAAAATGTACGTATAAATGACAAAGATTGCATAAAAACAAAACAAAAGAGAATGTAAAGAAATAAGTTGGTTTTGTAAAGTGTATTTATGTTGGAGATCAGACAAATTATTCGGCTGGAGTTACATCCTTTCTCAACTCCTTCAGCTTCAGTATGGTATATATCGTAGAAATACTACTCTTGTATGGACATCCATCACTTCTTCTTCTCAGCACTGTCCTTTGCACTCACTTTCTTAGGATCCATGGCCAGAAAACAGAGATGCTTCTGTTGCAAGGTAACCATGAGAAGTAAATGAGTGAGAAGTGGGATGCTGGGCAGATGTTGTACTGTTTGTTGTGCCAACTAGTGGCGGCATATCTGAAGCCCACTGGTAACTCAGATTTTGGCTTGCAACTCAAAGCAAAAATTCCACTAGGCAACTACTCATAACTCAAACAACTCATAAGTTGGGGCACTCATAAGTCGAACTACCACTGTGTATTTATATACCTATCTTAAAGTATCGATAAACACCAGTAGAATGTGCTTTCATATATTACAAACATCAGTGTATAAAAAATGTATACATAGGTCTGTGTATCAGTGTATGTGTTTGTGTAATTGGAAAGATGCATTAGGGTTAATATTAGTATATATTTATATGGTTGAACAAGAGTCATTGTAAGTATGTGTTTTAATGTTTATGTAATGTATTAGTGTGCATATGTATGCACATGTATGTGTATTAGTGTATACAATGGTACCTTGACTTATGAGGGCCCCAACTTACGAGCAATTGCCCTTTTGATTTTTTGCTTTGAGTTACAAGCCAAAATCTGAGTTACAAGCTAGTTGGCATAACAAACAACTGAACATCGTCATGTGTTTGCTTCACGAGGTTATCTTGCCATGGAAGCATCTCTGTTGTGTTATGCTCATGTTTTGCCCAAATTTCTGTGGATTCATGAGTGCAAAGGACAGTCCTGAGAAGAAGAAGTGGATGATGTCCATTGAATTAACTCATGAAATAGTGAGGTATGCATGTAGTCGACTTGGCTAGGCAGTACGAGCATAGTACTTCTACGATATGTACCATAGAAACAGAAGGAGTCAATAAAGGCTATAACTCCAGCAAAAGGCATTAAAATAATTTCTGTGCTATGGGCCTCTGTCCCTGAAAAGATGGAGAAACCCTAAACCCTGTACACTTTACAAAATCAATTTATTTATTTATAATCTCTTTCATTTTGTTTTTATAGAATATTTGTCATTTATAAATATGTTTTTCTTATTTAAAAACATGTTACAAAAAATTGGGGTGGTTTTTAGGGGGCTGGAATGGATTAATGGTATTTCAATAAATTTCAGTTGGGAAAACTGATTTGATATACGAGCAAATTGAATTACAAGCTTGGCCACAGAACAAATTAAACTTGTAAGTCAAGGTACACTGTATATGTATGTGTATTAATTTGTATATATATATGTATGTATGTTTATTTGTATGTTATATAATGTATGTGTATTAGTGTATATATGTGTATTACTATGTATATGTATGTCTATTAGTGTATATGTATGTGTATTTGCATATGTATGTGTATTAGTGTGTACATGTATGTGTATTTGTATATGTGTGTATATGTATGTGTATTAGTGTACATATATGTATTAGTATGTACATGTATGTGTAATATTATGTGTATGTATGTATATGTATTATTGTGTATGTATGTATATTAGTTTGTATTAGTGTGTATATCTATGTGTATTAGTGTGTATATATATGTGTATTAGTGTGTATATGTATGTGTATTAGTGTGTATGTCTATCTCTATTAGTGTTTTTTTGTTTATGATTAATACAGTATTTTCACAAACACAGTGTTACCTTCTGTGAGCAGTTTCCTTGTTTAGCATCACACGTGTAACACACGGGGTTGTATGCCAGGAAGATGTGTGCTGCACTGCGAGTGAGAACTCTGTTCTCCACACTGATCATGTAATTCCCTGTCTTTGGTAGTGAACACTTGATGTGACTGTCACTAATAAAAAGAGTAGTGACTGCTTCATGCCACTCACCGTCAGTCTCATAACCAGATTCATTGACCTGTATTTACAATACATATATACACACATTACTTACATAGTTTTAAAAATTACTTAAACACTTATGTATAAATATGACCTATGTATAAATATATATTACTTACATACATACATACATACATACATACATACATACACATACATACATACACACACACACACACACACACACACACACACACACACACACAGACAGTTCTCATTGCTGTTATTTAGTCTCTAAATAAATATTTCATTGTATATTATCATATTATGCAATATGTACTTACATTGATTTGTCGATAATAGCATCGGAGTTGTCTGCTGTTGACAAAAGGGTGACCATAGACATGGACAGTGTGACAACTGGATGTGAGTACATTACAGAGACCTGAGTATGACAGACGGGTCACAGTGGGTGCAATCTTTGAGTTTACTGAGCAGTCAACACCAATGTAAGGTTCAGAACACACACAGACACCTGTCACAAAACAAATAACATACTACTTACTACATGACGTACAGTTCAAAACACACAGACACCTGACGTACAGTTCAAAACACACAGACACCTGTCACAAAACAAATAACATACTACTTACTACATGATGTAGGGTTCAGAACACACAGACACCTGTCACAAAACAAATAACATACTACTTACTACATGATGTACAGTTCAAAACACACAGACACCTATCACAAAACAAATAACATACTTCTACTGTAAAATAATTTGCAGAAACAAATAACATACTTCTACTGTAAAATAATTTGCAGAGAAGAAAACTGTAAGAAATTAAGCAGAAATTTATTTAATTATGTATGTGATTGTTCAAATATGTGAATGAGAAATGTTACAAAAAGTGAATTGTTTACCATTAATACATCTGCCATTGCTACTACAGAAGTTAGGACAGATCTGCTGGAGTGCTGCTGTCCTTTCTGCCTGCCATTTGAGGTTGTATGTCAGTTCATGTTTACAGCTTTCCTCCAGAGAGTCCACCAGCACACTTGACCACTGACTGTCATTGGTCAGCTAAATAAAACAGAACATTTTATTTTAAGTAACTCATATTTTTGCACAGTTTAGTAATAACATGCTATTTTAAAGCACTGGTTTTCAACCTTTTTCATACCATGACCCTTTGTGAGAAACTCAATATGATTGATGACACCCTTTAAAATTTTTGATTCAATAATATCTAGGGTTACCATATTTTCATTAACCAAAGACAGTACAAAAGGAATCTATATTCACTATGATGGGACCCAAAACTATCTATATATTTTTATTTATTTCTCCTTCCAAGTCAAGTTGAAAAAAGCTAAAACATTCCCTCACTCAAGAACAATCTCACGACCCCCAGAAAAAAAGGCAGGTGACCCATCTGGGGGTCGCAACCCCCAGGTTGAAAATCTATTATTTAAAGTAACAATGACGTTCAGTTATATTAGTTATAATGAGTTTATATAAATGCAGAAATATATTTTAGGTTTTAGAGAAAATGTTTAGCATAACAGATGTAAGTAATTGTTAAACAGACTGCTGTTGTTTAGTTAAACATAAACATAATTAATTTGGGGAATACTTAGAAAAAAGAACTCTTACATAATATCATGCTAAGATATCTTAGACAAAACGCATTAAAACATCATACTAAAATATTTTAGACAAAAACCTCAATAAAAATATCATGTTGAGATATTTTTGACAAAACACGTACACGTATGTCATTCATGCAGTTCTTTATTTTCTCTTCAATCAAAACTTGTGTGAATGATTTACAAATGGTTGCCAGTGGAGATTTTTCTAGAACCTGTGTACAGTATGCACGGGAAGAGTTGTCTGTCCATGGTGAGGGGTAGTCTATCTCAGACTGAAAATAAAACTGTATTAATTACATTACAGATTTATACACACTAAACTAACACTGTTACAGCAATTTTTCAGTTTTATTTGAAACAATATAAAATTTTATTATTACACAACAAAAACCTTCCAAATGAGTTGTATAAGGAATAACTCAGTATTCAGTGACTGTTTCCTCACTGCTCAGTAAAAATGTGAAATAAATATCTAAATTATCAGAAGCAGTAGAATTGTTTTCTAAATAACTTACACTTGGTGCCTGTGCTGTCGCATTGTAATCAAACTCATCAATTTTGTTCACTGCAGCAACACAGTTCAGTGCGTGTTTGGCATTCTTCTTCAGCAGTGATGTGATGTCATATTCTACAATACACATATTTTATTGCTCTCCTATGCTTTCATATGTTACAATATAAATGTTTTATTGCTATCAGATGATGTCATAATCTACAACATATATATGTTACTACTCTCCTCTGTTTTCATATATTACAAAAAAAAACTATTACTATCAGGTGATGTCATAATCTACAACATAAAAATATTATATCATATTTTAATACAGTATTATTAATATTAGTAAATCTTAATATAATATTAAATCTTTATATTATTTGTATCTAAGTATACTGCAGTGTTTTAGTGTGTACAGTCTAAGTATAGAAATGTGATGTTTTAATCAAATATAAGCTTACAGCTTACCTGATTGTTTATCATCTGTGAAACAAATTGTAATACTAAATACTTCTTTTACAGTTACTTAAAACTAGCTATCAAAAATCTTATTTAAATTAATTATCAATAAAACAATCTGTGAAGTAATATTTAAAAACTGTCTAAATGTATATATTTTAATGTGCTCACTGTTAACACTGTGTAGATGTATTGAGCTCACAAATAGCACTGTAGATGCATTGTGCTCACTGTTAACATTGTGGAGTTTATTGTGCTCACTACTGACACTTTAGGTGATTTGTGCTCACTATTAACATTGTAGATTTATTGTGCTCACTACTGACACTGTGAAGATTCATTGTGCTCACTACTGACACTTTAGATTTACTGTGCTCACTACTGACACTTTAGATTTACTGTGCTCACTACTGACACTGTGATTGTTCATTGTGCTCACTACTGACACTGTGTACTTATTGTGCTCACTACTGACACTGTAGATTTACTGTGCTCACTACTGACACTGTGAGTTTCATTGTGCTCACTACCGACACTGTGTACTTATTGTGCTCACTACTGACACTAGATTTACTGTGCTCACTACTGACACTGAAAATGCATTGTGCTCACTACTGACACTGTGTACTTATTGTGCTCACTACTGACACTGTGTAGATGCAATGTGCTCACTACTGACACTGTAGATTTACTGTGCTCACTACTGACTGTGTAGATGCAATGTGCTCACTACTGACACTGTGTAGATGCAATGTGCTCACTACTGACACTGTGTAGATGCAGTGTGCTCACTACTGACACTGTGTAGATGCATTGTGCTCACTACTGACACTGTGTAGATGCATTGTGCTCACTACTGACACTGTGTAGATGCAATGTGCTCACTACTGACACTGTGTAGATGCATTGTGCTCACTACTGACACTGTGTAGATGTGTGTATGCCACTCACCTGTCTGGTATCCGCTGTACAAGTGACAGGTCTGTATTCCCAGTGATGCAGAACACTGAGGCTGATCAGACTGACAGGCACAGTCTGTGGTCAGTGGCACTGAGACTGGTGTGCTTTTACCTGGACACTGCCCATTGTAGATGCTGTCTTCTTTGCTCACTCTGAAAGTGTGACTAAATTTTCATTTCATGCTACAGTGCTATAAGAAGATAAAAATTGCACATAAAAGTAATTTTAAAAATATGATCTTAAATGTTGTCTATTCAAGAAAATAAATAAATACCTCCATTTTAAACTTGTAACTTCATCATTGTCTGCATCTGCATCAAAATTGCCACACAGTCCTAGAATATTAACAAACAAAGATAAAGAAATATGCATACTTTTAATATATGCTGCAAAGATCTCACTGAAGCAATGTTTAGTTTGTTAATATAATCTGATGTTATATAAAATGGAAATGGCACTGATTTGATGATCTTTTTCAAAATAAACTTTTCACAATCACAAGACTTTAAATACAAATCAATGTATTCAAAGTTGTTCATGTTTAATGGCTGGAACATTTTTGAAGAGTCAAAGATTAAATTTTATGTTTTTTAGTTTTTGTTTTATCTACACATTTCTGTGTCATATCTTATTAAAATAATTGTTATATTCATGTTTGAAACAATTATTTCTTTATTTATTTAACTTTATTACTACAGAAATACATAAAATGTGACTAATACCTTCTGTGTTGTTGAAATCAAGTGGTGATGGGTAAAACCATATGTTTATAAAATTCATGAAACTCTCTCGAATGACAAGGAATGCACCAGTGGGGAACACCACCTAGAAAATACAGACACATGATTAGAATGTAATAATAATAAATATCAACTGATAATATAAACACTCTCTACAGTTATTGACATTCAATGACCACTATGTACAGATATATATTATATATATATAGCCAGTGATGCACTATAAATACTATATACAGCTATCGATGTACTTAAACACTATATATCACTATTTTATTCTGGGCTTTTTTTCTTTTTTATTGAAATTGGATGAAAATTGTTTTCATACGTTTGCGACAGATGATCTACGGTACATCTTGCACCAAAACAACCATACTTAGATATTACTGCAGCAATCCTTTTTTTACCTCATCATCTAAATTCCATTTTTTTTTTTCTTGTTCTTGTTCTTTTTCTTCTTCTTTTTTTTCGCCATAAATGCTACCAATTTGTTGTTACACGACTTGCCTGAATTGCAACCATATTTTCGCTGCTTTGTCATCGGCGATCGAAATTATTTTAAAAATCAAAAACAAATATCGCTGAAGGGAAGATTACCTCACTCGCACAGCAGCTTTATTATACATCATACGACAGGGCAAATACTTTTCTGAACACGACTGTGATTACAGGTGTAATGATAATAACCGAGTACTAAAAAATAATGACACGACTAAAATTAAAGTTAATACGACACAAGCACTAAATATAACAAGGACCAATAACCTTTTTAAAATGAAAATAGGAAATTCGTAGTTTGCATACATAACTGTATAGCTTTTAACGAAAAAGAGTGAAAACTTTATATGATCGCTATTTGTTTTTTATACGGCCGGCTGATGGACCTTTAATTTTTTTCAGTTTTGTTCTATAAGGGGTATCAGGCATCTTAATGAATGTATCAAGGCAATCATTTAAAAAAAAAAAAAAAAAAAAACGAGATCAGTTTGCTTTTTGCATGAAAATACCACTTTTAATATATTGAAAATGGAAATAAATATTATAAAAAAAAAAAAAAAAAAATTATAATAGTTCAAGTATTGTTTTACAACTATTTACTCGGAACTGTCCGCTATGGAGTTTTGAAAATGCATACATAATAAACTAAAATTATAATTTATTACAAGATTAATATATTAACATTTCTAATTGGCAATGTTCCCCATGTAACAACCCAAAAGAAAAGAACATTCAGGTGTAGTTTGTACCCATTAAATGGCATATTCTGCAGTCATTTTTTCCGGTGACGTAATTTGTGCTGTACGAGTTATCGGTCCTGTTGGTCCAGCTACTATATACACCGAGTAAAAGTTACACGACTGACAACACAGATTGTGAATAGCATGGGCACGACTAAAATCATAACTTTAAGAATACCTTGTACTCCTTGCCTCCTTTATATCTGAAGACGCTCGTGCCATTTTCAAGGTCTCTGTTCAGGAACATATCAACTGAAATTCCCTCGCCTGGTTTACAGCCTTTGAATACAATGACGTCATCGCCAGACTTCACAGCCGCGGCGCAGTTACACGACGGCGACGCATTGTTACTTGCAACACACTTTTTGTAGAACGTCCTAACCTGCAAAAAAAAAAAATATGTTCAATATAATTTAGTTTCATCATTTGTACAATGAATATAATATTATCTAACTTACGTACAGCCAGTCTTGATAGAACAAGTATTAATTTTATTTAGTACTATAATGTTTTGAAAATTAATATCATGTATTATACGTAAGGAGCATTAGATTAAAAGAGAAAAAAATAAAAATCAATAAATGTTTTGGGTTTTTTGGAAGATCATACTTAGAAAGCAGTAACTAATTACCTCAAATGGGAGCTTCTTGTTTCGATAGAAGATGAATTCACCTTCACTGTGGTAGTCGTAGTATCTAAAATATATCATTGAATTCTGAAGATAAAACCTATTATGCACTGTAACTATATACTGTGCAAGACTATATATCTATCTCTGTATCTATCTATCTATCTATCTATCTATATTGTGCAAGACGTATTACGAAAATAGCTTTGTATATTGTACAAATACCATACTGAGCTTATTACGTATTATATTTCAAATTAGAATTAATCACGGTATCTGTTTCATCTAAACTTAATGTTTTCAAACGTGGAATATTTATACTTACTTGTCGAATGTTTTCAAACGTGGAATATTTATACTTACTTGTCGAATGTTTTCAAACGTGGAATATTTATACTTGCTTGTCGAATGTTTTCAAACGTGGAACAATTAGATTTACTTGTCGAATATTTTCAAACGTGGAACATTTAGACTCACATTCTATTGAATGTTTTCAAACTTGAAACATTTAGACTTACTTGTTGTCGAATGTTTTCAAATGTGGATCATTAAGAGACTGACAGACAGCTTTCCTATCGTTGTCTTTTATTGAAACCTGAAAGTAGAAAATAAATATTAAAATGACTGTATTACCACTTGGACGTTAATACTCAGCATTTTATATTACACTTCTGTATTTTATATTTTCTTTTTCATTTTCATATTTTTTTTCTTTTCTTTTCGTTTTTCTTTTCTTTTTTTGTACTATTTACTTGGTACAGATTTTCTGAACACAAAATTTGCTGCAGTCATGTTTACCTCTGATTTTGTCTGTGATTCGCTATAGATGTAATCGTCTATCTTTGTAATGAGAGTGACCAGTGATGAGCGGGAACCATCAATCAACATGTCCTGGTTCGCTCTCACTCTCACACTCTGTGTTGTCTGCCACCTCGCCATTGTGATGGGAGTTGCGCATCCCATTTCTTTCACTGTAGGAAACACAATCTGAGGAAGCAGCCAGTCTGCTGGAGAACTGCATTTTACTGGATCTTTGTCAGTGACCATGGCAACGACAAACACTTTGCAGTCGAGCTTTTTGTTTGCAATAAGACAGAGTAAATTGGGTGGTGCATTGAAAGTAAATTTGATCCGTACGTCTGATTCTCCCTCTGTCAGATTGAGATGTTCATCAGAGACAAGCTGTAACACAGAAAGAATAACTTGTATTACTAAATAAATAATGTTCGCAAGAGTATTGTTAATGTATGTGAACAAAGTTCACTATTACTAATAAGCATACATTATTATTAATATGTATATACAAAATAGATTACTGTTAAAATGTCTATAAAAAGTACACAACTATTATAATGTATACATAAAGTACATTATAATAAAATGTATACAGAAAGTGCACAATTATAAAAATCAAACAATATACATAAAATATATTTTAATAAAATGTATACATAAAGTACACAGGCATTTTTATGTCTACAACACACAGACAGAACACCACTAGCGACGACGTCAACTCACCCGTATCTGTGGTCTGTACACGTCACTGACTTTCACGTCGCTGAGCTGGTCTCCACAGAGCGGCGTGTAGCAAGCCTGCACTTTACACACGTGCTGAAAATATTTATTTGTAATCTTAATTTATTTATTTATTTATTTATTATTATTAGTAGTAGGAGGAGGAGTAGTAAAAGCAATAATAGTAGTAATAGTAGTATTTTATCTGCCATTTTATTTTATTTATTTTATTTTATTTTTTTCGTTTAATCATTGCAATAACCATAATCATCACCATTATTACCATAATCGTTATTATCATTATCAATATAATAATAGTTGTAGTAGCTGTTGTTTTAGCGAGAGTAAAAGAAATTGTTATTGCAGCAGAGTACTAACAGAAGTAGTGCAATAATTACAGCTTATAGTAATAGTAGAGTAGTAGTAATAGTAGTAATTGTTGCAGTAGTAATAAAGTATTTATCAATAATGGAGGTAACTGTAGTATTAACAGTAGCTATGGTAATAATAGTACCTGCTGAGGTGAGTAGTAGTTGTAGTAATAGTAGTAATAATTGTAGTGGTAGCTGTAGAGCGGTAGTAGCAGCAGTAATATTAGTTATAATAGCAGCAATACTAGTAGTAGCAGCAGCATCAGTATTATTAGTATCAGTAGTAATAGTGATGGTTGTGTAGTAACAATATATATTTCTTACTCTTTGTTTCTGTGTAAAGTTGGAAGCCAGTACAAGCTGTTTATTTTGCATTTCACCGTTTTTCAATAACACTGAAGTGGTTTTGGTATCCTCCTGATACCATGTGACTTTGTACTGTACACTGAAGGTGACTTTATCATTTATGACACAAACAAGGTACATCTTATCCAGTGACGTATATTCCAAATAGAGGCTAGGTTTTGTCAAAGCATTGGCAGGAATCGTAACTGAAGAAAAGAACCAATTATTCTCTCTCTCTCTCTCTCTCTCTCTCTCTCTCTCTCTCTCTCTCTCTCTCTCTCTCTCTCTCTCTCTCTCTCTCTCTCTCTCTCTCAAACAGTTGTAGAAATTCATGAGAATGTTTATAAACATATAATAACACAAATCAGCGACACCTGACATTCCCTACGAAGTATACTACATTACTGAGAGCCCCAACTACATGTCGTTGGAAAGTGTAGCTTTCTTTTACTGGTAATCTACTGTTCAGATCATCATATTAGTTGATGGAGTTATAGCACGGAAACATCTGGGAAGAAATTCGAGTTCAAAGATAATATAAAAGTATTACGCGACTGTGAAATTAATTATAATTTAATTTTAACATTTGACAGAATAACAGTTGAAATAATTTACCGTTAACGTAGCATCCAGCCAACTCTAGTCTAAAACACGGCTCATTATGGAAGTCTACAACGACGACTCGAACACGTCGTACTGCATCTGATGATACAGCCATTGACCAGGTAGAGGATGCAGTGAAATTTGCCTCAAACACCTTTTAAAAAATGAAATAAAACAAATCATTACTTCGCTAATAAAAACAACAACAATTGTGTTAGTAATAAGTGTAGTGATATTAGTAATAGTAATAGTACTAGTAGTAGTAGTAGTAATAGTACCAATAGTAGGAATAGCAATAGTAGTAGTAATAATCGTAATATATTTTTGTAATACACATTTGTCTTCTATATATACATTAATACATATTATATTTAGGTTAAACATTGGCTTAATGAAAACGTAAAACACAATAGTAGGAATAAGTAACACACATACTGAATAAACGAAAAGTAAGAAGTAATTAGAGAAAAAGTAGTTAACGTAATAATATACTTTCTCACGAATAAAAGTGTACTTATTAACGATCTCGTGTCTTCTATTTTAACGGATACGTAAGGTGTATATTGGTATTAAAATCGTACAAAATATTTTTAGGTTAAACATTGGCTTAATTAGGTAAAAACGTAAAAAACACAGGAGTTTAAAGTGAAAAAGTAACACACATACTGAATAAAAGTGTACCGTATTAACAGACAAATAAGAAGTATACTGTATTAACAGTAAATAAGAAGTTTACTGGATTAACAATCAATTAAGAAACAGTAAACAAATATACTGTTTAACAGTCAAATAAGAGCACGTAAAAACAAATAAGTGTATTATTAACGATCTATTGAGTTAACAGTAAATAAGAAGCATACTGTTTTAACGGATAAATAAGGTGTATATTTTAACAAACAAATAAAAATTGTATTAACAGTCAAATAAGAAGTGTAATATAGTGTACTTTAACAATCAAATAACAAGTTGTATTAACAGTAAATTAATAATTAAGTAAGAAGAAAGTAAGTATACTGTTTTAAATAAGAAGTGTACCGTATTAACAACAACAAATAAGAAGTTTACTGTATTAACAGAAAACAATCAAATAAGAAGTGTATTGTATTAACAGTCAAATAAGAAGTGTATTGTGTTAACAAACAAATAAGAAGTGTATTGTATTAACAGTCAAATAAGAAGTGTATTGTGTTAACAGTGAAGTAAGAAGTAAACTGGTTTAACAAACAAATAAGAAGTGTACTGTGTTAACAATCAAATAAGAAGTATATTGTATTAACAGTCAAATAAGTATTAACAGACAAATAAGAAGTTTACAGTATTAACAAGTGGTTTAACAAACAAATAAGAAGTGTATTGTATTAATAAGTATTAACAAAAGTAAATAAGAACAAATAAGAAGTGTATTGTGTTAACAATCAAATAAGAAGTGTATTGTCAAATAAGTTTGTAAAACAAATAAGAAGTGTATTGTGTTAACAAACAAATAAATATTGTATTAACAGTCAAATAATAAGTGTATTGTGTTAACAGTGAAGTAAGAAGTAAACTGGTTTAACAAACAAATAAGAAGTGTACTGTGTTAACAATCAAATAAGAAGTATATTGTATTAACAATCAAATAAGAAGTATATTGTATTAACAGTCAAATAAGAAGTGTATTGTATTAACAGTGAAGTAAGAAGCGTTCTGTATTAACAGTGAAGTAAGAAGTAAACTGTTTTAACAAACAAATAAGAAGTGTACTGTATTAACAGTCAAATAAGAAGTGTATTGTATTAACAATCAATTAAGAAGTGTATTGTATTAACAAACAAATAAGAAGTGTATTGTATTAACAGTCAAATAAGAAGTGTATTGTGTTAACAAACAAATAAGAAGTGTATTGTGTTAACAAACAAATAAGAAGTGTATTGTGTTAACAGTGAAGTAAGAAGTAAACTGGTTTAACAAACAAATAAGAAGTGTACTGTGTTAACAATCAAATAAGAAGTATATTGTATTAACAGTCAAATAAGAAGTGTATTGTATTAACAGTCAAATAAGAAGTGTATTGTGTTAACTATCAAATAAGAAGTGTATTGTATTAACAGTGAAGTAAGAAGTGTTCTGTATTAACAGTAAAGTAAGAAGTAAACTGGTGTAATGATCAGAAAACATCGTATTACGAAGTATATTTCATCAGTCTACATGTAAACAGACCTGACTGTGTGATTCTGGCTCTTCGTATGTTGTGAGGTCACCAGGGGATGACGTCGACAGCTCCATCTGAATCTTGAATCGTGTTATGTAGTTGACAATGCTCGTGTTCTTTGTTGCTGGTATCTGCAGTGTGATTTGCGTAACATTGGCCGGCTTATAAAAGTTCACCTCGAACCACTCGCCAGCACTTGTATTCTTGGGGCACCAGGCACCATAATCAACATCTTAAAAGATAAGCAAATCAAAGTAGATTATTATTGAATCAATTATACAGGTTCGATCGGATTTTAGCCATTACTTTTTAATATTAAAATAGGGTCTGTAAGTTCAGTAATTAAACAAACAAACAAACAAACAAACAAACAAACAAACAAACAAATAAATAAATAAATAAATAAATAAATAAATAAATAAATAATAATAATAATAATAATAATAAAAATAATAATAATAATAATAATAATAAAAAAAATAATAGAATAATAGAATGAGACAGGAAGCCCACTATAATAATTTGAAAAAAATATAAAAAAAATGTTTCCTTTCAGTGGACAAAGAAATTCATACCACGTGCAAATGAACGAGGCCCCACCAGAATATACAATACTATAATACATTTCAATATATTCAACAAAACACAACAGGTTTGAAAAGAAAAAATATTTGGCTTGTTGCCCATACTTGCTAATATTAAGATAACAAGAAAATCAGCTTCTGGTTTCATTTGTGTCACTAAAGGAAGATTAATTTAGTTACACAATCGATCCAATTTGCTAATTCATAATCAGAATCATTAAACGTTTGCAATTACCAACCATTTTCCATGACTCTTACATATACACATTCACACACAGTTACTTTTAACTATAACCAACCCATTTACTATCTCTCTCAGTCTCTGACGTTATGTTCGGTTGTCTCTCTCTGTCTCACTTTGCTTGTCTCTCTTTTTCTGTCTTGTGGGAGGGGTGGGGGTGAGAGCAGCTTTCAGCTGCGTCACTTGATCTGCGATATTTATCGAGTAGGCGTTATTTAATGTGTACCGTGTTGTTAACACTATTATACGTTTATTTTGGAGGAAATTTACAGTAGTTTATGATTAGTGATGCATTAACAACAAGTAATTTTATCTGACCGGAGACGATACTGTGAGACGATTTCGGCAAAAAATGTAGTTTTAACGACATGACATCATAAAAAAATTATATTTTATGAATATGAAAGTAATAAGATATGAAGAAATTCCGCTTTTCGTTGTCGTCAAATATGAAAGCTAAGTAAACAGTGACTGCTCGTCTTTGTCAACAATAAACGTTTCATAAATAACTGTTGTATAAAAAATGAGCCACGTTTCTAGAGAAATATGCTCTATGAATTGTGTTGTGCACGTACAATAGAGGAGATATATGATGACAGGCTTATAATTTTACCTGCATTTGTCAAACAAGTCAAACAGGAATCAGGGTTATGTCGACACCGCTGCGAAACTTAAGTCTATCAACACTGACTAATGTATACTAAACAACACTAATGTATACTGAACTATCAACAGTGACTGTAATATATATTCGTCTATAAAACATTAATTTTCATAGAACTATCACAACTCAAAATAATTAATTAAAAATATCTGATATATCAGTATTAGGTGGACAATGTTTTTTTTTTTTTTTTTTTTTTTTTTTTTTAGTTTGATTGATAATAACTTCTTAAAATTATGTATAAACTCCTAATTAAAATTTTAACTCCTTAGCGTTATTACGTAGAGATTTTTGGGATGTTGGAACTAAAGCGTTCCTATCTGAATCTTCAGTGAAAGTGTCAGGCAATCGATTAGGTGAATAGCAGTTTTTACAAAGAATGTGATAAGAAATAAATCAGATGAGATATTTGTAAAACAGCAGTAGAAATGATACTCTTTTACAGTTGAGAAATGACAGTATAAAATAGTGAAAGTCTCGAAATGTTACAGCAGTCATTCTACATCCACCAAGAAGCCATTTAAACAAGTAATGATTAGAGTTTTTATAAACTTAATTTGCTAATTTGTTAACATAATAACTATTTCATGTGTGACAACAAGTAATACAGCACTTCTTTCTCAGTGTATTTTATTATGGACAATAACATTATATTAAGCTACGTCACAGTATTATATAAGAAGCTAGGTGTGTCTGTCAGATACTGTCTTTATCTCTCTAAAAATGTAAGAAAAATGAAGCAAATTAAAAAAACGCTACTTTTCTATAAGTGTTTGAAACGTGAATAATAACTTTTATGTGAGTTTGAAATACATCGAGCCTTTACATTCTCATCGAAATAGAGTTGTTATACTGATAAAAAATACAGTGATTATGAAAATATTTTTTGTATTTGAATACTAGTAAGGACTACGCCTAGTGATTATTATTTGAAAACGTCATCAGTGAATATGTAAAGAATACTGTTGTATCCTGTACGTCCTACACCACATACTGTCTATAATGAAACACAATATTTGCCACGCCCTCTTTGTGATAGTGTCAAATTATTAAAATATTAAAGTGTTGTGGGAAACAAAGCGGAATCAAAATGAAACGAAAAACATAGGTGAAATAAACTCAGTTACATGAATAATAAACAAAAAAACAAACAAAAAAAAAACTTAGTGTTAAGTAAACGGTATATTGATTTTTTTCTTTTTTCTTTTTATTATTATTTTTTTTATATATGAAATGCATTGCGAAAAACACAGCTGAATACAAATTATTGTCGCTTTCAATACACAAGCTGTTAGCTTCTAGTGAAATGTAAATTAGACTATTATCGACATTGACTATGCGTTTAAATCCTGTGAGAGAATCTGACATAACGACAAATAGGGTGACTACATGTTCATCACAAAATAACATATTTACAACTTGTAAAATTTAGAAATAAACAACTGAGTAAATAGTGAGTGAAGAACCTGTGATCAGCTATGAAACAAGCGCTCAGCTGACGGTTCTGTTGTGGTACAGTCAGCTAAAACTAAATCTATTTTACTTTAATTTAAACGATAGCGTGTATACTGGTTCATGGTCATTACCAAAATATACGAATAAGATCAGTTTATATCAGCGATGTATTTCTCTTCTTAGCTCTTTTTCAATGCTTAAAATGCAAAATATTCTACCATTTATATCAGGTTAATAAAGCTCTGATGTTCATACATGTAGCAAGTTACTCACTAATAGTGACCAAGCTACTCACCTGTACAACAGTTCAGTCTCGCATAATCCACACTAAGGCCGTTTTTCACAGAGGATGATTTCAGCTGCTCTGCTTTGATTTCTCCATTCTGCATACCAAAAGGATCGAGACATGCTAAAAGAATGAAAACAATACATACTGTATGTGTATATACGTGTCGATATGTGTATGATGCGTGTGTGCTCTGTTCGTATGTTTTGGTATGTATGTATGTATTTTTGTTGGTATGTGTAGGTATTTGAGTGTGTTTGTGTACGCGTATGTCTGTTTATGGATGTGTTTGTGTCTGTGTATGTGTATGTATTTATATGTATGTATGTGTATGTGTATATGTATGTATATGTACATATATCAGTTTGTCTAGATTCGCTTTGTGTTTTGTTCTGTAAGCAGGTTTATCAAGAAAGCAAAACAAGGCAGTTAAAGAAGCTAGCGGATTTCCTCTTTATAGCATCATTTTACATCATCATCATCATCATCGTCAACAATATAATCATCATCATCGTCAACAATATAATCATCATCATATCATTATACGTTTGATTTATTCTCGTTGTGTCTGTGGATATTTTCATTTGAATTTAAATCTTTGCAGTAAATTACGTGGAGAATGTTTCTGCAACTCGCACCAGTTTGTGTGAGCTCACAGTAACTTCTGCGCACCATACAAGAACGTATTATCTTCTCTTCAAACAGTTTCATATTCCATTCTAGCACAAAACCGCACCCTTTACATAAACAAACAAACAAAAACTACGTTTATTTTTATTTGTGTATAACAACTCAACTATAACAATGAACAACTAGGTCACTAGATGTTACATAAATTTCGTTTTGTGACGCAGTTTTTAGAGGACAAGTTATAGCAGCTATATTTCGAGTAAAAAAATTGTATAAATTATGGCGTTATGTATGTAGTGAGAAAACAAATGTCTGGCTGGGAAAGTAACTTACGAATTGTTATTCGGTTAAACTAGGATCTGTTGAATCGGGTCGTCATGCTCAGTCGCTGAATATCTGAGAATGGCGACTACAGTCGTACTAGGTAAAATATTTTAGTTTGTATTTTAATCAGTTATGGAAACAGAGTACTCAGAGGGATGGCGTTCCCTTAATTTGTAGTTTTCTGTTTATGTACGAGTATAGAATCAGAAACGATCATTTAGCAAAGCAAAAATGCAAATGTAAACATTTTATTATATCATATCAAATATCTATACATTTCAGACGTGTGTACCCCTATGGAAAAAAGCATCCTGAGATTGTTTAAAATACAGTCTTCAGACAGATGAAGATCAAAACGATGGTGAAAACACAGTTCAGATTCTGCATCTCTTTCTTAACAACCTCAGCCCTACGGATCTTAGTTTATTTTATATATGTATATGTTTACTGTGCTGTATTGTGTTATATTTATATCTATATTGTGTTGTGTTTAGTTTGTGTTATATTTATATCTATATGGTGTTGTATTGTGTTTAGTTTGTGTTATATTTATATATATATAGTGTTCTATTGTGTTTAGTTTGTATTATATATATTTATATTATGTTGTACTGTTTAGTTTCAGTTATGTTAGATTTTATTAGATTATTATTTTATGTTTTATTAATTTGTTCTTTCTTTTTAATTTAATTTGTATATATATACATACATACATACATACATACATACATACATACATACACACACACACACATACATACATACATGCATATATATATTATATATTTATAAATATATATATGTGTATGTGTCTATGTATGTATGTATGTACGTTTATATATTTGGTATTATTTTTGTTGTTGTTGTTGTTGTTTTAGCTTTATAATAGAAAATAAAATCATATTTATAGTGGATTGTTTTGGGCTTGTATATAAAACTGGTACTATGTTGATTTATTCTGTTATACTTGAATATAGTTTGTTATATTTGTGTATTAGCTGTGTTAGATTTATAGCGTGTCGTATTATATTTACAATTCCTGTAAAAAATAGAAAGTCTGAAAGTGATACCTTTCTATGAATATATTTACACGTGTAAAATATGTTTACTGTGTGTTCATCTAATATAAACAAATTTGAAAGACGAAGTGTCTATAAATCAGTATAATTAAAAACGTAATTTTGTATGCAATAATTATCTTCACAACCAAAAATTTTGTTCATATAAATACTAGCGAAAATCTGTATGTAACAGTTAAATTATGCCATGCAACAAAACTCATACAGTTCTGAAGTGAAAAAGTAATATTATCAATACTCCATAAAACAAACTGACTGATTGTGGCTAAAACCAAGAAAGTTCTTTTAATAAAAATATAGTACATAAACATACAAAATCTAAACGCCTGAATCATGAATATACACTGCACACACAAATCACTGCAAATAATAAATAGGTGAAGGAAACTGAACGCTTTCAGTGGAATACTTAATCTCTTTACCTGTTTGTACCGCCTGAAGCAGTTTCTAGTATGTATATAATATCGTTTAGTTTCTTTTTTAATAGTAATAAACCATACTTATTTAAATGTCTCTTTAACAATAGCAGCAGCACTAGCAACAACACAAGCAATAACAACAACAACAACAATAATTATTATAATAGTTTGAGTTAGTAAAAAAAATCGAGAACGTTATGAATACAACAACAAGAACAATAATAATAATAATAATAATAAGAAGAAGAAGAAGAAGAAGAAGAAGCAGAATTTTTTTTAAGTTAGTGAAGAAAAATCGAGATAGTTAAGAAGACTATCACTTTGTACGTTTGTACTTGTTTATGTTTGTGTATCTGAGTGTGTACAGATGACACCGAATAATCATACACGACATCTCTTTGCACTTTTCTGAGAAACAGTTGTGTAAAGTCGACTAGAAATAATTCATCTTTTTGAAATATGTTTTTCCTCTTTCTACCTGTTCTCCAGCTCATGTATGTCCAATCTGACGAAACACAATACATTCCTTTTCACCTTCTCAGATCGCCCACACACCACATTCCACACAGAACGTTATTGTAAAAACTTTATTGTATAATATACTACTAATAAGATTTACAGTTATTAATAAGTAATATATACATTATTAAATATAACATTAATTTAATAATATTTACACTTATTGATAAAAGTATTGTAGAAAATATGTGTTTCTATTTTGGAGATATGGATAAATGTATTAATTGCAGAAAAGATCTAATGTACTTGAATAATCTGTTTGTTGTCTGACTAGACACTGATAATAAAAAACATACAAATGTAGATAAAAACTGACATACGTGAATAGGGACGTTACTGTCTAGATATTGATACTGATAATAAAAAAAATAGGAAAAATTGCAGATAAAACCTAATGTACATAATAGGTACAATACCGTCTGTCTAGATATTGATAATAAAACAACATTACAACTGCAGATAAAAATTAATGTACTTGAATACTTACTTTGCTGTTGAGAAAGCCTCACATAAAATGAAAACAACAAAAGTGTGATAGCTAGATCTACCTCCATCCCTCGTCTTAATCTGCCCTGACCACACGATGTGTGCGGTTATGTCGTCAGGGTAGTGTTTTCTGTTAGAAGAGTATAACACTTTGACCGTTAGAAGGGAAAATGTATACAGGGTGTAACAGCCGGGTACAGTGTTTTTATATGAGACAGGACGCTCAGACCGGTTCCACGCAGATACGTTCTATCAATAGATCGCTGTCGGTAGGTGTGGCCTACTCAGGTATTTGGACTTCTGTGTATTATTTTGTATTAAAATTACACTTTTCAAACACAGTCTGGAATATTTAGTTTGGAAGAAGACCGTAGGCACACCACAAATGTTCTTTTATCGAATCTGGGGCGTCCTGAGTAGAAAAAAACACTTGTTCAGACTAGGGCGTCCTTAGTAGAAAAAAACACTTGTTCAGACTAGGGCGTCCTGAGTAGAAAAAACACTTGTTCAGACTAGGGCGTCCTGAGTAGAAAAAAACACTTGTTCAGATTAGGGCGTCCTGAGTAGAAAAAAACCATTTGTTCGGACTAGGGCGTCCTGAGTAGAAAAAAACACTTGTTCAGACTAGGGCGTCCTGAGTAGAAAAAAACACTTGTTCAGACTAGGGCGTCCTGAGTAGAAAAAAACACTTGTTCAGACTAGGGCGTCCTGAGTAGAAAAAAACCATTTGTTCGGACTAGGGCGTCCTGAGTAGAAAAAAACCATTTGTTCAGACTAGGGCGTCCTGAGTAGAAAAAAACCATTTGTTCAGACTAGGGCGTCCTGAGTAGAAAAAAAAAAAAAAAAAGTGATTAGTCTGGTTCATTGTGACAACTTTGATGGGGCATTCTCTGAAGATGAATACACTAATACTTAATCTGGGGCGTTCTGAGTTGATGACAACTTTAATAGTATAGCAGAGCATTGATTATTTATTGATGCATCAGCATTTTATCAGTAGTTTATATCAATTTTATATCAATAGTGTATATTAGTATTATATTTGATATAACAATGATATAAACTTGAAAAATTATATCAAAAGTGTAATTTAGTGTTATGTCAGCGTTTGTATTAGCATTATATCAATAGTTTATATCAGCGTTATATGAAGTGTATATCAGTATACCAATAGCTTATATTTGTTATAATCATCATATGCCAGCTTTATATCAGTTGTTTAAGCTGTAGCTGTTGGTTACAAAACAAGATGACTGAATCTTTTCCAGACTTGAGGAGAAATATCTCTGGGGTTTTTTTTTTATGTGCGCACATTAAAATCAAAATATCTCTTCGCCAACTC
Organism: Chrysomallon squamiferum; assembly: GCA_012295275.1. NCBI lineage: Eukaryota > Metazoa > Mollusca > Gastropoda > Neomphalida > Peltospiridae > Chrysomallon > Chrysomallon squamiferum. The sequence goes on along the minus strand of CM022672.1, from coordinate 172,129 downwards.
GCTTCAGAAAGACCTAATATTTCGTACAACAGTTCGAGTGACCGACTTTCTGCTACAGCAAAATCAACATTACATGCTTTATTATAATTACTGCTGTTGATAATGCTTTTTCATTTTTATTTATTTAATATTAATCATATTAGTAGAAGTGTTGATTGTAAAATACTACTAGTAATTGTAAAGTTTTGTCGTGAGGAATGGAGATCAGTTATCTTAATTTGAAGAAAACATTAAAAAAGCAAATAGTGTATGTTTTATTCTTCTCTCATAGCGATATGTTGTAAATTCTGTCCCAAAAACAGTTTATTTAACATCAGCATGTTGTTTAGTCACGGTATCTTAAGTAGATGTTTGTGAAATATATATGTCTGTTGTGGATGTCTAAAAAAAGCTGTCAATGTGACGTCTATGTCAAAACGAGATGTTTGTCTAAAACTAATGTTTGTTTAGTGTACATGTCTAAGGAAAATCACAGATAAAACATTTATTGGGACAATCAGGCAAATAATTAAAAAGAACAGTTTTATTAACATTAACGTTAATTTTATTAATATGAGCAGTTTTCACACGGTGTGAAATAACTTAAGATTATGCTGTCACGTTTACTCAACAGCCGATCTATTCCAACAGAGAAAACTGCCGCTTTAGAAAACATTTTAATACATCTCGTCACCTGTGTGTATTATGCCTGTACTGTTTGGCACAATATATCCAGCTATCGGATTTAAAAATAAATATAAAAAGGTAGGACAGCCACACTTGCCAGTGTTACAGAAGTACAAAGGGCTATTCAGGACATCAGCTTAGTTTTATCTTCATATTGTCAGTGGCGTGGTAAACAATCCCACACACACAGATAAACATATGTAACAGTGATTTAAGAGCTAATTACAGCCAAAACTATTATCACACACACACACACACACACACACACACACACACACACACACACACACACACACACACACACACACACACACACACACACACACACACACACTCAGTGAAATATCCACTCAATTAATCCCTTCTATTTGTAAAGATCTTATCAAACATTTTGCGACCTGTACTGTAGTTATTATAATTCAGCTTAGCCTGGAAGCGCACAACAACAACGCGAAGGTCACTAGTCACGAACCATGAAAAGACCTAACACAGCCAAGGTAATCATCAAATGCTCGACTACTAAAAGTCACGTGACAGCCATACCTGCCTCTTTAATTAAAGAGCAAATGTCAGTATGTAGCCGTATGGTTAGAGCACTTATCTGAAAGTTGTTTAGTGGATATTTCTACTTCACTTAGCAGTCTGTTGTAAATTTTCTTCACTTCATTATGGTTTTAATTAGTCCATTGAAAATTACTTAAGGATAGAGTTATGTTGAGATAAAGTTGTAGGAATTTGGGAAGACGTTTTTGTACATTGATTATAGTGGTAGGACTTTCAAATGGAACTGCAATACTTTCAGAACCAGTTGAAACGAAGTTGTAGTACTTTGAGATCAGATGTTGTAGTCTGAGAAGACGTTACAGTATTTTGAAATGGAGTTGTTGTTGTTTGAGTTGGAGCTAAGTACTACAACTTCATCTTACAATTGGTAAAGCGTCTAGATTATTGTCACCCTAGTTAAACACACTTATCCCTTCTTCTTTCATGTGGCACTATAAGCAATATTTTATTATCAGAATATATATATATATATATATATATATACCAGTCTGAAATATGACTATTTTTGGACTGTCACTTCATTTCAAGCCTGTATCTTATATAAAGATTAAATAGCAGATTAATCAGCTAATCTCCTGCAAAGACATTACGTTAACTTGATATGAAGACATGTGTATTTCACTTAGAAGCTTTAATCAAGGGGAAATAACCACAATTTTCAACATTCATCTACCCGCATCAAATAACTATGTTAATAAAGAAATCAGTAAGCAAGCAAACAGGTGTTTAGTCCTAGGGCAATATGGTATACTGTTTAGGATTTTTGAATATTTGTTAAGCTGACAAAGATGCTATAGATCAATATTTACTGTTTTACTAAATTAAAAAGCACAATATAGCTTTAATAAAAGATCTGATATCTTTACTAAATGAATGCTATATCAAGACTTATGGTCCCTGAATAAATTGAATTATTTATTGACATATTAAGATGTCGTCAGATGTTAGATGGTGATGGCATGCAATATTTGCAAACAAATCTAGAGAAACCTCTTTCTGCAGATGCTAAAGTCGGTAATTATTCAGGGATGGCTTGATGAGAGGTCAGCTCAAAGTGGCCTGATATTTAAAAGTGAGAGTGGTTATACCCATCACCTTGCGATCACAAATTCATTTCACCCTCGCATGGCTGCTGAAACAAACTCTCAGCCTCAACACACACAGATGAATAATGAATTTTGCTCTTCTCAGTGAGAAAAGGAAATCGGCATAGATATGTCTGAACATGAACGTACAGACTTCTTACTCACCGTGGAATGCATCGCCAAATACTACACACTCAGATCTACCTTAAAGGCAGTATTTTGGAAGTAACTTCTTAGGTGCAGTACTTGAAAAAATACCGTGTGAAAGTACACATGTACACAAACAAACACATGCATACATACAAAATTAATTACAGATCTCTATAAATGTCGACACACGGACATATATTTTAATCCCAACTGAACTTGGTTACATTTTATTTATTTATTTATTTTTTTTTTTTGTAGTACTTAATATCTTTTTGGATGTTGGATAAGGAACTAGTTAATTCTGGCAAAGGCAGCTATAGCAATTATTCAAGTAATGAATCTGAATCAGAAAGGGAAGATAATTTTATTTATTCATACAGGTGGAATGAAGATTCCAAAATATGTTACATAATTTTTAATAAAAAGATGAATATTAATTCGTTTCCTGGATTTATGTATGTATTTATTTATTTTTCCGATCAAGAACATAAGATTCATTTTCTGAATTACCAATCATTGACTCTTGAGACTAAGTTGATAAATGACCTGTGAAATAAATAAAAGAAGAATCAAATTTAATGTACTCACCGATAGCGTCCGATCGAAGCAGCATAATTCAGATTATTTTACAAGTTCTCCCAAATTCACGACCTTCCATTTACCTAGCAAACAGCTACTGACGTTGTTGCAATTGTTGACGTCATATTTGTATACTTCCGAGCAAAGCGGAAGCAAACGAAATCGGACACCTTCATCAGATATCATATTGATACCGCGTGGCGTGGAGTTGTTTTTATTTAAGGACCATTATTATGTACAAGCACGAACACTCGAACATGCGCAAACACACAACACACACACACACACACACACACACACACAATTACAGAAACAGTCAGATAGGAAAGCAAATCTGCATAAAAAAAAAATATATATATTTTTTTATTAATATGAGGGCATTTCTGTGCGCACATACAGGTTTGATATTTTTATAGGTAAGCGCACTTATACACATTCATAGAAACACGTATTCATATACACACATACATCATTTTATTACGAATAGTATGTTCATAGCTCATAATAGCATGGACCAATGATTTTTTAAAAATCAAAATAGGAAATTCAACATGTTTTAGAAGTTGAATGCTTTTTGTTTCAACGAAAAAGACTGAAAATACTAATTTTTAATTTTAAAATGTATAAGGCCGGTTGATGGACCTTTAGTTGTTTTTGATATATTTCTGTTGTAAAACTGATTCAAGCGTTATAATGAATGTATCGAGGCAATCATTCAAATAGCATGTGATCAGTTTGCTTTTTACATGTAAATACGACTTCTAATGCACTGAAAATGGAAACTGTCTACTATAGAGTTTAGCAGAGTAACGTGTCCACATTATGGTACCTAATGAGAATAGTCGTCTTCATATTCAGGCGCCAGTATCTGTGAAAATTATTTATTTTATTTTATCTTATTATTGTGTTATATATATTATTATTATTTTATTTTTATTTATTTTTTTCGGCTGGCGACGTAAAAAAAAAAAAAAATATGTAGTACGAAACGTGTACGAGATGATATGACGTCAAAGTTATAAAAAAAAAAAAAAAAAAAAAAAAAAAAAAAAAAATAAAAAGATTTCGAACTTTGCGGAAATTTTTAAACTTCCAAATTAAATTATTTTGCGTCCATTTTTCAGAACTTTTTATGATTTACACTGATAAAGATAAGGATGGTTGTTCATATTACCAAACCATGTCTAGCGTTTTCTACCTTTTCAGCGTAATCAAACTTTTCAAACTGGATTATTTTTGTGTAAATGCGTGCATAATAAACTGAAATTATAATGCGGAATAAGATTAATGTATTAACTTTTGTAGTTGTCAATGTCCCCCCTCTCAGAACCTAGCAGAAAAGAACATTTAGGGATTGTTTGTACCCATTAAATCGGCGAAATATCTCGTCTTTTTTTTTTCGTAACGTAATTTGTGCCGTTACGAGTTATCGTTCCTGTTAGTCCATGCTACTCATAGTTTATTTATTTGTTTATTTCTAAAAATGTTGCTAATCGCCATAAGAAGCAAGCAAAACTGTCCTGGAAGAAGATGATAGTGTGGATGAAGCCATTTCGCATGGGTGAGAAAAAATACTGAAGAGGTGTGACAAATCATCCAGAAGAAACCTTCCTCTGAAGTCGAGGTTAATAAAACGGGAGACGTAACCATGTACATCTGAAGAAACACCAGGAAAACTGAGCCGGAAGAGATTTAAATGCAAAAGACTCAGGTTATTAAGGGTAAAACAAGTAGGTTTAAAATAATAATAATAATAATAATAATAATTTTTAAAAAACCTTTCTAAACTGAGTTGTTCAGTAAACAAGTTGGTGCAGAAAATGCCTATTACAATTGTCGTTTGAAGATACTTGAAAGAGCTGTAGACATGCTACATTTTAAAGTTATATTTTCACATGGTCAGATTTCAACAACTGCTAAGTAAAATGGATATTAATGACAAAAGGCTGGACATTATCAGTAAATTAATGAATTAGCTCACTGTTAATTTTTGTAATTGACGTTTTATTTATCTATATATTTATTTATTTAATTATGTATTTTTAATATATTGTATATGGGTCATAGACAATGACTGACAAGATATTGCTTCTTCAAACTTGTGCCACCTATTGTCTTTTTAATCAGCTTGCTGCTGGTGTTAAAGTTAGTGTTGCAGAGCTAGGAACATGGAGCCTATGAATAATTACTTGGAGTTAATGTTGTTGGGCAATTTTCAACATGGCAGACATCAATGAGATACCATGCAACTGTAAAACCCTTTGAATTTCTATATATCAGAAAATAACACAGTGATGTTATGAGATCTTTATTTTTGACATTTTAGGTGCACATAGTTATTTATTTATGTACAACTTTTCAGAAGGGGCTTATTTCTTTTATGAAAGATGTGAATTTATTTGGCATATCATAAAAGTGGTGAGAAAGTATTGGTAATGTTAATTATTTTATGATTTTGATTCATTTGTATACCTTTAAGCTTCTCAATATTCACTATCATGTAGTATGTTGATGTGAGTATCTTATGTTTCTTCACTTAACCAAAAGTCTCTTTAAAAAATACTCTTCTTCTCGGTGATGAAGTTTGTTGTTAAATAACAGATGCTGGCACTTTATAGCTGTAAAGAAAATATTGTACTAGCACACAGGTATGAACAGGTTAGTGATGATTTGGGACTGCAGCATATGAGTATTTGAAAACCCACAAAACCTCTAGTTACACAACCTTACTGTCACACACACACACACATCTTTTTGTCCCAGTGTCATCTTCTTTGACAAAAAAAATAACAAATGTAATACACTTGATATTTCCTTTTGTCTGCCTTGTTTTTGTAAGTTCATATGAATTTCTGTTAGCTTTAATAGTTAATCAAGTACAGTATTTGATCACTGAATGTTAAAACAAATATGCATTTATACTGCTACTTTCCTGCTTACTGAAATGTTTCACAACTTCATAATGCTTGTTTACATTTCTTTTTGTGAGCTCTCAGGTTCCTGGAATACCGGAAGATCTGACCACATCGACTGCATGGCAAGGCTGGCTCATAGTGCATCCTTCGATGATCTTCTAGGTGTTCACGTCGGCCGAATGCTCGCCCACAAACATCACAGGAAAATTTGTAGTCCTTTCTTTTAGAATGGTTGCAATGCTGTCGTGTTGTCATCTCTGCAGTCTGTAATGACCAGAGACGTTCACTTGGTTGTTCTATGGAGTCATAGCATTTCTCAGTATTTTCCAGCAAAACAACATTTCTAAAATGAAAACAAAACATATATCGGTGTATGAATGACAGAAGCAGCATGGCACACAGGTTCATGAAACCCATTGTACAGACATACAAAGATAAAACTTATAGAACATTGTAATATACAGACACACAATATAAACTAACAACACATGCAGTGTAAATTTATGAAGTCAAAAAATGTAGAAAGATGATGTCTGTAGATACATATACACACACAGATGAATGTAATATGAAAAAAATTGGACATTATCCACACAAGCAATTACATACATATACTTTGTATTTATTACTGAAAGTGTGCAATTTATCTATTTGTTTTACATCTATTAATATAAAGTGTCCATGATAGAGACACTCATTACAAACAGGTTTGTGGTTTGCAGACATGTTACAGACACATGAAACGGAAAGAAACAGATTACATAGAAATATGAAAACAGTTGACAGATTACTATAAACATGAAGTAGGAAACATACATAATGCAAAAAATGAAGTAGGTGGGATATATTACAAAAAACAAAACAACAACAAACAAACAAAAACAACAAAAGTAAAATAGTAACAAAAATTGCATGATTTGGATCGGTAGGATTATGAAATATATGATATAAATTATACTAATAAAAGTAAACAGATGAGTTGTATTTTATAATCTGAATTCAGACTAAAACTTGTATCATTTATCTTAGAAATAATAAACAGACTGTATGAACTTCATGTTATTTATTTAGTTAGATTGTTCTGAAGTAACAAATGTTCTTTGGCACTGCTTCATGTTTTTATCATCTACATGTCTGTGTGATGTTGTGTATATGATAGTTAACTAGCAGTAGAATGATTTCTGAAACTGCAGTTTGATTTCAAATGAACTTTCATAGCATCCTCTCTGCTAAACACACGACCACACTGAGGACAGGCAGTGAAAAGCAAGCCCTGGTGAACACTCCTGTGATGACGAATCAAGTTTCGCCGCTGACGGAATGTTTTAGCACAAGTACGACAAGAAAACTGTTCCTTTACATCATCGTCAAGTGAAACATAAGGCAGGCGCTCATCCATTCTGAAACAAAGAACAGTATGTTATATACCCTCCTGCCTGTCACCTAATACATTATCCTGTACAACACTGAGTGTTGTGTACATCCTAACTGCCACCTAACACTTTATCCTGTACAACACTGTACCTCCTAATTGCCACCTACTACTTTATCTTGTACAACACTGAGTATAGTTTGTACATTCCTAACTGCCACCTACTATGTTATCCTGTACATTGAGTGTGTTAGGTACCTCCTGCCTGCCACCTACTACTTTATCTTATACAACACTGAGTATGGTATGTACCTCCTAACTTCCACCTGCTACTATATCCTGTACAACACTGAATATATTACGTACCATCCTGCTATACATCAATGATTATATTATTTATAATGTTGTTTGCCACTTACTACTTTATCCTGTACAGCATTCTACATATTATACAACTTCCTGCCTGCCATCTAATACTGTATCCTGTACAACACTGATCACATTATGTACCCTCCTGTCTTCTATCTACAATTTTATCATGTAAAACACTGAGGATATTATTTGCTCTCCTGCTTACCACCTAATACTGTACCCTGTACAAAAGTGAGCATATTATGTACCTTCCTGTCTTCTATCTACAACTTCATCATGTATAACACAGAACATTATATACCTTCCTGCCTGCCACCTACTACTTTATCCCATACAACACTGAACATATTATGTACCCTCCTGCCTGCCACCCAATACTTTATCCTGTATGACATTGAGCATATTATGTACACTCCTGGTATATATACATCAATGATTATATTATTTATAAAGCTGTCTGTCACCTTCATCAGTACATCAAGGCTATATTATGAAATAGATCAAGAAAATATTACCACATACATACACATATATAAGTTTCCAGGTACACCTAGACAACAACACTTCATCTGATACAGAGTGAGACTTCTTTCTGTCATACACACCACACATGCTGTCTCAAACTATTTCACATGATTTTAAAATACTCCATCTGATACAGATTTCAGACAAACAATTTAAACTAAGAGTTAATGAGAAATGTCCATCATTGTTTTCTTTTTTAACTTCTTTGTACACTGTCCAGATCATTTCACAGACTACTTCATCTCATATACATTACTGTCATGCTACGTGATCTCGTATACATCACTGTCAGTCTATTTTGTCTCATAGTGATATGTATGAGACAATCTCATACACATCACTGTCAAAGTACTTTATCTCATTCATATCACTATCAATATATTTATTTCATAAATATCACTACAGACTACTTCGTCTCATACACATTACTGTCAGACTACTTTGTCTCATACACATCACTGTCAGACTACTTTATCTCATACACATTACTGTCAGACTACTTTGTCTCATACACATCACAATGAGACTATCTCATATGACATGACTGTGAGACTAATTTGTCTCATACACATCACTGTCAGACTACTTTATCTCATACACATTACTATCAGACTACCTTCTCATACACATTACTATCAGACTACCTTGTCTCATACACATTACTATGAGACTATCTCATACACATTACTGTCAAACTACTTTGTCTCATACACATCACTATGAGACTATCTCATACATGTTACTGTCAGACTACTTTGTCTCATACACATCACTGTGAAACTAATTTGTCTCATACACATCACTGTCAGACTACCTTGTCTCATACACATCACAATGAGACTATCTCATACACAATACTGCCAGACTACTTTATCTTATACACATTACTGTCAGACTACTTTGTCTCATACACATCACTGTCAGACTACTTTGTCTCATACACATCACTGTGAAACTAATTTGTCTCATACACATCACTGTCAGACTACTTTGTCTCACACATCACTATGAGACTATCTCATACACAATACTGTCAGACTACTTTATCTCACACACATCACTATGAGACTATCTTATACACAATACTGTCAGACTACTTTATCTCATAGATCACTATCACACAATAGTATTTTCATACATCACAATCAGACAATTCAAGTAGCCTATGATATCGTAAAAATAAAAACAGATTTATCAGCAAAATATTCAACTAATACTAAATTTTATTTATTTATTTATTTTGTTTATTTTATTTTATTTATTTTTTTTTGCTGTGCTTAAAATAAGGAAGGTATACAGGTATTAAAGGAAAATGACAATGTTGTGAACAAAACAATGAAATGTTCAAATTGTTTTCATGTTTATTTTTGTATTATTTATTTATATATTTTAAAATATTTATTGTTACATATATTTTCATTAATTTTATTTAATATTGTATTTATTATTATATAATTGTCTTCTTGTGGGTCCTTTTGTGTGATTTGGTTGGTTTGGCTGTATGTTAGAAATTAAATATTTCTGTGGAAAAAAAGAAAACGGAAGAACGTGAATATACTTACTGTTGTGTCAGAGTCAGCTCATCTTTATATTCTTCTTTAATTTGCGTCTGTCAAAGTAAACAAAATTAAAGTAAATAAATAATTACTTGTATGTTTCATTTAAATATTAATTATGAAGGAGAAAGCAGCTGTCACACTGAGAGCTATTAGAGTGTGGTTAATTAATGAAATAAAGTAGTCTGATAGTGATGTATGACATGAAGTAGTCTGATAGTGATGTATGAAATGAAGCAGTCTGATAGCTATTATTAGAGGAAGCAGTCTGATAGCGATGAGTATGAAATGAAGTAGTCTGTAGTGATGTGTATGAAATGAAGTAGTTTGATAGTGATGTATGAGATAAAATAGTCTGATAGTGAAGTGTATGAGATGAAGTAGTCTGGTAGTGATGTGTATGAGATGATGTAGTCAGACAGTGATGTATGAGATAAAATACTGAATACAGAGAAATACATCTTTGTAGTTTTATTTTTTAAAAAGCCAGCTGAGGATATAATGACCACACCAAAAATATCACAGATCAAGTAACACAGCTGGTCATTTGGTACTTTATTGGCTTTTGTGTGACAAGAGAAGAGTAGTCAGTTCTTAAGACCCATTTGTTTGTTTTTGTCATTTTCTATTAAAGGATCATGTCTGCTGTTGATTGATAGAGATTTCTGCTGCTTTAGCAAAGAAATTTATTAATGTATGATTGATAGATTGGGTTAAGACACCTATAGGTAATCCTTTTGAAACTTCACTACAAACTTCTTGCCCCTGGTGGGATTTTGAACTAGTACTTCTGCCAGTATGACTTCTTTTAAATTTGGATTTGTCTCTTTTAAAATATTATCATAAGAAATTTCATGCTGTCAGCAGGGCAAATCTTCCACCTATCAGTCACACTAGATAAATTACCCTAACATAAGCAATCAAAATTGAATATTTTTCAAGTTGGAAAGATAAAAAAATAAAAAATAAAAAAAAAGAAAAAAAAAAACACCAGAGAGAGCAGATTACTTTTATTGTAAAATATAAACATTATAACATTAGTATGTGCAGTTTGTCATAAATATCTAATATTCAGGTTTATCAACAATTTACAGTTAATTGAGTATAATCATTCCTTTACAGTAATGTGAGTTCTTTATAATGTACTTGTTGTAATACTTCCAGTTCTAGCCAGAGCTGCAATAGAGTGATTCCTTATAAGAATTGATGAGTAATGTTGTAAATCTCAGTCAACCAGTTTCTTTCTCTAACCACTATTATATTATATTTGTGTGACAGATGGTAAGTCTGAATACTAAAATGTGTTGAAATGTCTTCACTCATTCTTATTAGTTTTTTGTTCTTGTGGTAAAGAAGCTGCAACAGAATAAAGCTTTATAGAAACATAAATAGAACTGAAAACACCACGAGTATCTTAGTTTTGGTGATGACTGAACCACAGGGCTCACCAATAACAAGTCTAATTCTCAATGAATTAGTTCAGCTTGAGGATTCCTTATTCATAACCTTTCTTGAGCAGCCCAGGTAACTTGAAGGTTTCATATATTGTTTTGTGTGCTCAAATTTCATTTTATGCCCAAAGTAGTTTTACACATTACACAAAACTGCCTGCAATCCATCACTATATGAAATATAAATGAATTTCAGGTATAAACTGGTATCTTATTCTTGGCCTTTGTTTTATATTCAAATATCCAGATTACTATATGGTTCATATAGTTTTCAGTGGTTATTCATCATGGGTTAAGAATAAACACAACGCTTGATATGTCGATACAGACTTGATTTGAAAGAAAAGCTGGCTCCACATTTACGACAAGGAAAGCGAGATGCACTGTGTTTCTCCATGTGCTGTCTCACATTGATTAAAGCATGGAACTTCTTACCACAAACTGGACATGTTGGGTTGGCTGAACCCTGAAAGTAAAACAATTTGATGTTTCCAATAAATTTACATTAAACCCTGTAAATAAAACTGTAATGTACTCTGAAAATAAAACAGAAGAATTCATTTAAACACACATTTATATGATCCATCACTGAAACTTCTGCCATTTATAAATATGACCATTAAACACAATGTTAATTTAAAACAGAAACAATGTCAACTCAATGTGTAGAAACCTTTATTATCATCATAATCAAAATCTGAACTACAGCTATTTATATACAACAATGGATTAATTTATGAGACTCTACTATCAAACCAAAAAATTGTTTTCAGTTCAAACTGCTCTGAGAATACAGAACTAAAAATGTTTTATACCACTACCCCACCTACCTAAGTACCACTTTAAGTAATGCCCCAGCAACATATTTTAGATAAAAGATATCTTGTTTTATAAGTTTCATTTGTGACAACCTGTTAACACCTTGCTGATGTGTCAGATACTGACACTGTATACTGACTATTCATCAACCTATTAACAATGTTGATGTATCATGTTGTACCAATATACTGCCTTTGTACTTAATATTAATATTCTACTAATGTTGACCTTTTATGTTTTACTGATGTTGTACCTGTGCATTAACTTTGTACTTCATGTGTTGTACATTCTTCCAATGTACTGACTTTGAATGCTGTATCAACAATGTACTAATGAACTGACGTTGTACATGACATTGGTGTACTAATGTCATTTATAAAATGGACATTAAATATAATGTGAAAAGGAACTGATAATACACTAGTGTTTTATACGGAATGGACAGGTTGCTTTTTGGTGACGATGGAGACTAGATTTAAATCTGAAGTTTGCATGACATAAAACACAGGAGAATCCCAACTGGCTGTGCTTCTGCATATGTTGTTTTAAGTTATAAATGGCAGGGAATAGTTTGGCACACAGAGAACACACAAAGCTGCCATGAGTAGAAGTCTCCTGAAATACAAATAGAGTTTTATATAGTGGATGTCAATCTGTGTTTCATGTTTGTTAAATAAATAGATAAAAACAATCATACAACAAACATATACTTCATGGGTTAATTTGATTACTAAAACAAAAAACAAATTTTTGTACCAAAATGGACAATAGCTTGAGTCTAATATTATCATAATTATATCAATATCAGTGAAAAAGTTTAAATCACTGATAACAAAGTTTAGCAAGACATGACAAAGTTTTAAAATAATAATCATGCTGGATTCAAATTGGTAAAATGGTTGGAGACAACATTATTTTTCCAGTTTGCACACGTTTTGCTTTTTACTGAAAATTGTTTGCCAGTTTGATATAACATAAAAAAGAAGGAATATAATGCCTTTTTATATAAATGTGAACAGGACCTGATATTTAATAACAAATATTTCATATTTTCAACAAATGTGTGGGTAATTTATCAGTTAAAGAAGGCTTTTGCATGACATCCTGTTAACTAATTAATAAATAATCTATCTTACTCTATCACTAGTGTGAGAAGAAAGTGTACAGGTAAATGTTTGTATGAGGCTATGTCTAAGTGTCTAAGAGAAACAGTGTGGACAGTTGTTAGATTTCAACAAAATCAAAAGTGCTTACCAGGAATCTGTCCAAGCCTGATAAAAAATAAAAAACTTTAAGTTGTGTGTGTACTAAACGTCAATAAAAACATTCTGGTTCCAAAGTCATTGTGTTATTCTCTATAAACATTAAAAATGAAACAGAAATATGAATAAAATATTTTCCTGCTGTATATCACCAACAATTCAGAATTTAAAAAAAAATTTTTTTTTTTTTTTTTTTTATATTTTCTGCTAATGTTTTAATGATAATCTTTAATGCACTTGCATTATGGTAATTTTTCTATTCACATAAATGTATTATACATCTGAAGTCTTAAACATTAACATTTCTGCTAACTGAACAACTGAGATCGGAAACTACAGTATTTTAGCATGTGTCTTTTTGCAGCAGCTTTGAAAGAAAACAGTTTTCCACACAAGATACATGGAAACTTGGCTTCACAGTGTTTCTGCATGTGTTGTTTCAGATTGAATATAGCTGGAAACTCCTTCCTACAAACACTGCAGGTCAGCACTTCCACCTGCCTATCCACCTGAAAGTAAACAATATACCCTGGTTTGATCTGCCTCTTTTTCAGTAACTGCTTTGTGTGTGTGTGTGTGTGTGTGTTTGTGTGTATGGTTGTGTGCATGTATATAAAGTATCAAATACATTACGAGCTGATATTTATTTATGCATGTAATATATAATTAGCATGTGACAGTGACAGTAATACGTATTTATATATACCTGAGAATTGTTTTTCATGTTTAGCAGACAATACTAGTTTTTATATGTAGCAACAAGTGTTAATGTTATATTACATAAAATGATGATGCTCACAATTCATAAATAATAGTGGCAGCTACTTATACATAACCATGATTGTTATTATTTATAAATGACACTGACAGTTAATACTTATGTATACACAGCTAATACTTGCATATGACATCTAACAGTTAACATTAGTTTAACCCATCAAGTCTTTGTGTTTTCTCCTCTGTAGTAACACAATTCTGCTACATGTTAACATGGTTATCAGGTTATACTGAAGTTGACTGTAATGATGTTTCCTGGCAAAGTGGCTAAGGAAGATAATATTCCTACAGAAGTTTTAGAGCCATCTCTATTATTTTGAATTAGTGCTCTATGGCACTGTTTAAAGAATATCAGCTGTATCTGATTTTATTTGAATTTTGTCTCTCTCCACCCTACAAATAAAATGAGTAATTTAAATTTAGTTTTATGAATATACATATCGGACACAGCTTCATGGTTACCCAAAATATTTACAGAGAAAATATTTTGAAGATTAGAATAACTAAAACTAATTAATTCACCCAAAGTCTCATTATATTTTAAGAATTTACACATAGATGGGGTTTATTAATCGTTTTTATTTTGCTCTTTGTTCGTTTTTTCATGAGGTTTTCTGTTGTTGTTTTTCTTCAACAATGCATATAATGAGTAATAGATTTTTTTAAGTTTAAAAAAATTAAAAAATAAATAAAAAGAGATATTTGTTATTGATTTACATTAGGAAATAATGCTATGAAAGAGAGTGGCTGTAACTTTTTAACATTAAGTTAAATAAAATAACAGAAAGAGAACAAGTTGAATTCCCTAATCTATGAAATATGCTTTATCCAGTAAGCACATATACACACATCTTTAAGAGCTTCAAATGTACAACTGGGAATCTTGGAGATGTATTGTAATTATTAACTGCAGCTTTCACTGATTTTTAAATTAATGTCTTGGAACATGCTTTTGGTTGTAGGGGTAAATTTTTAACTGTTATTGTAGCACTTGCAATGGTTTTTGGAACTACAAAATCTATTATCACTGAACACATTTATTTCTCAAGCTGACAGTTATTGAAAAATCTGGAGTAAAATGATGCAAATTAACCTGACAAACTAATAACAAAAACAAATCAAAATGTTTCTAAGCATGTCAATAAGAATGTAACATGTAACAAGTCTATCAACAAGTGAAGAAAGCAGACAAAGTCTGTTCAGCTCAGTTCACTGACTGTAAAAATTAAAATAAACACAATTGCACAGACAAAACTTGAAAAGATAGTTTATTTAAGTTACTTCATACACATGACATGTAAATAACAACTACAACAGCTTTGGAATTTCTATTTTAGTTGAATAAATCATGGGAATCCTGCGAAGTTCAATTCAAAAGAAACTTTCATTGGTTCTCAATTTTTCCTTCTGTGCACTTAGAAATTATATCACATGTAATTCACTGCATGACTGGACATAGTAAAACATGCTAGAAATTGTGGTCACTCATACATACATCGTGGTTACTGACATGTAATAGTGTAAATATAAATACACCAAAACTTAATGGCTGGCATATCTCTATTAATATATGCTTTCATGTAACTGAACATGATAGTATGACTTACGTTTCATCCACTTTCAAATTAGGTAGCCTGAACTTTATCAAAAATGTTTATCAACATTTTTGATAGTAAATACTTTTGTAAACATACACGTCTTATTGAATTGTAAATATCAAATTACTGTAATATTATGCTTGTTTGAACATTATTATTTATGTAGTTTGTATCTTCTGATTTGTTTGGGATTTATATTGTTTCATTTATTTACTTTTTTTTTATAGATCAATTTCTTAATTTATAGAATTTTTATATACATGTAACAATTGGGACATCACCCATCGAGTTTAATGTCACCATCTTTGAATTTGCTACTTAACTAAAAATATAACTTGTTTGGAGTTTTGTATGTTGTAGGTAACATCTTGGTGTTTAATTTAGACTTTAGATATTTTTGTGGAAATGTGGACCACAAGATCAAATTTAAGATCAGCAAAATTTAGCTAGCTTACCCAAATGCTAAGCAAGAAAAGGTTTTTCAAGACATTGATGAATTTATCCAAAAAGAAATTAATGACAGATTTGGAATCTTTATCAAATTAGCTTTCAGTTATTAAAAATCTAGTGTTTACAAAAATAGAATGGTATTAAAAGTGGTGTTCACATCCATTTTAGAAGCACAATTCCAAAATTTCAGGGCTCTTTAAAACTTCAAAACTACTGCACCAGTTAAGATCTGTGCTAGTTATGCTATGTTGTACCAAATTTCAGAAAAATATAAGATGGTGAGATTAAAATGTGGGGGCTGATTTGACACAGAATGAGCTATTTAGTAACTGTTATTTTGTATTTAATCAAGAACAGAATTCATTGTAGAATGCCTCTTCCAGACACATATCAAAAAAAAAAATTAAAATTGAAAAAACTATATAAAGTATTTTTCTCAGCACCTCCCTCTCACTATCAAATAATAATTATTAGTGTCTCCTTTTTATTTTATTTGTTTTTAACTAAGGCCTACAACTGTCAGTAAAAAGTCATCTGGCCCTCTTCATCAATGTCTTGAAAAACCTTTTCTTGCTAAGCATGTTAGATGGAGGGTTCATCAGCTTGAAATAAATTTAGAAATGGATTAATTCATTGCAATAGTTCTTTCTCTATATACTATGAAATATTATAATGCTTATTTGGTCTATAAATTTATTGAATTTCAGAGATCATTTGAAATAATTAATTTATGAAGATAAATTAGCTGTTGAAAACTGAAAAGGGATAAAGCTACTTCACAAACCAATTTCCAATTTGAACATAAATGTCTGTACTATCTCAAACTTTCCTAGTTCTTGATTTTACAGAAAAATACTATTGAACATGATAGGAATAGTTTACATTTGTAGTAAAACAGACTGTTACCAAAAATGACTCAATTAAACATTTTTGATATACAGAATTTCTGAATGTGTCGTTTTAGTGAAGACTTGAATGAAAAACGTTTATTGCATGTTTCACAGACGTAGCCTCTCTCATTGTGTTTTTCCATGTGCTGATAAATGTATGTTCGTTTAGATGGAGGGAACACTCTGTCACAAACAGGACACATCAAATCCAATCCCTTGTCACTTTTAACCTGAAACAAACAGAGTAGAACCTACTTTAGAACTGCCATTAAAACACTGCCTTAAAATAAACAGGTGCAACTACTTTGGATATGCCATGGAAATTATAATAGCACAATCAACAGAATCTTCATCAATACTGCAAACAGCAACTCCTGTGCAAAATTGTGTATCACAGTAGTCTTAAAGTGTAATGTGCTCCAGTTATATAAATATCACAGAAATATCATTTTTGTATGATTTTTAATTACATCTTTAATTAGTATTTAGGATTTTTCTGTATCTGCTTTCAGAAAGATTATAATATAAAAATGGTTATGTTAAAGCAACAAATATAATAACTGAAAAATAAATCTTTATAAATCGCAGTATTTATTATCAAAGTAAAAATAATGGGAGTGGGGGTTTGTAATATTTTAAGAAGTAAAACAAACCCTGTCAGCAAGGTTCATTGCCATCTGAAGTTATTCATCTTGAACTTGAACTGTTCCACCCACCCCATAAATTGTAAGAAGAAAATTTTATAAAACATTAAACAACTGATACTACATGGAGTACTAGTCTGTAATCTTCTTCCATGCACACAACAGTCTGTAATCTTCTTCCACACACACACCCACAAAATTGTACCAAGGTGAATGCAGGAAATCTTTATCAGGGATTCAGTCCTTGAAAATGCAGAAAATTCAAGTTACAACTATCAAATTGAAATTAGCACTGAAGTGAACACAGTGTAAAGTAAGTCAAGTGAAATTACTAGTAACAGCAGTAAACAAATAAATTCAAAAACAGTTAATTTGAACTTACTACCGAGTTGTTATATTTGTTTTGGCAATTATATCCATTAATAATTATATTTTAACTGGTTCATTATCATTATATTTTTATGCTACTTTAATTAGCAATAGTTGTATGGTCAATGTTTTGCAGCAAAGATATTCTCTTGTTCAAAAAAAAAAAATCTTTAAACAGTCATCAGTAAAACAGGAAAAAAACGTCAAACACAAGTTAATGTTCCAAAATTCTCTTCTACAGAAGAGATCTTCTGTTTGCCACTTTAGTACACAATATAAACTGATCACAGGCTACAACAAAAACACAAATATACAAGTCTACACAACAATGAAAATCACTACACATTCACACCACAAACTGAACACATCATACAGAAGCTTCAAATTTAATTCTATTCCAGGATTTCATTTTCAGATGAAGTTGACTCAACCAGAACTTGCTGTGGTAATGCATTATAGTCTCTTAAGAAAATAAGAAACATGAAACCACTGGGACATATTATCAGAATAATACTTCTAATGGTCATCAAAGATTTATAAAAAATGTGTTCAACAAAAATAACCTTTAGAATATGTGGTATTTTGTAAAATACTTATTATAGTTACTATAATTATCTATAATGTTAAGAACATATAGGCAAGATTTGCTTGCACTAGTAGACATGAAATACAAGGCAGGTATATCCAAATAAAAACATGAGGAATGGGAATATTCAGCTTAGCTGAGAAAATTTTTCTCTCAAATGCTAGGCCGTATCAAGATTTAACAACAATTACATTTACAGTCATCCAAAGAACAGAAAGTAATGTGTACAAGAAAATCCTCACATAACCCACGAGATAAACGTCCAGTGAACAAAAACTGGCACTGTTAGAAACACAAGTTCTACTGAGTCTTACATCTGTGGGAATGAGCTTCGTGCTGGACAAGTCTTCTGCTGGTGTCTCTTGAGGGCAGATTTGAAAGAGAAACTGAGACCACACAGCAAGCAAGGATAACGCTGGTCGTGCTTCTGCATATGCTGTTTTAGGTTTATTGATGCAGGGAATGTCTTGCCACAAACATTACATTCAACAGACTGTGAAGTTGGATTCAACAACCCCTTCTCGTAGGTCTGAAAAAATAGAACAGAAATCATTGGGATTTTTCTTGGGTTTATTCTCTCAATAACATTTTTTTTGCAGTTACTTCAGCAAACAATATAGTTGAGCTCTGCTAGTTACTTCAGTTGTCACATCAACACACTGATAGTGATTTACAAACCATGTGACTTAGATAAATTCAAGACAAGCTATAGTGTAGCAAGAGCCAAAAAAAATCCAAAAAACAATTCCAAAAAAAATCAAACTTCTATAAATTACATCAGTATTCAGGGTAAGGTTAATATAAATTACACACTGTCAGAACAGTATTCAGGGTAAGGCTAATATAAATCAGATACTTTGTGAGACAGTATTCAGGGTAAAATAAACAGAAATTACATTGTTTCCATGCAGTATTCAGGGTACAAAAAAAAAAAATAATAATAATAATAATTTTGGAATTTGTTTTAAAATAGTGTGTAAGAGTGTTTTTGTACATTCATTTATGCACATATGCTACCAACAGTAAAGTAATTATTGCAGTTCATGAAAATCAAGTTTCAAGATCTGACTGGCATTCATTTTATGTTTTGTCTTCAGTAAGGTACTGTATTTGTGACACCGCTGTCTTGGGTATATCCATTCCTCCTGCAGACATTTGACTTCATACAGTGGAACAAAAGAATTATTTTCTATTCTCATAGTTAAAAGTTTACTGTTATTTGGTGACTTAACAATCTTAATTATTACTGACATTTTCTTGTGACTTCTGGTTTAATTATAATACAGTATAGTTATAATCAGTAGAATAATTTTATTTGCTCCTGTGTTATAATTGGTAGTTAACATTATTTGTCCTGTAAAAATATATGATTTCTTAATCATGTCTTATGTATGTGAACAGAATGTATGTGGTATTAATGGCTTTTTTTTTACAAATGTGGAACTTCATAATGTTTACTATATATATACATTCCTATAAGCTGTATAGCACATAGAACAAACACTATGTAATTCTACAGTTTTAATAACATACTGATGTACATATGTATAAATGAAGTAGTTTTAATGCAGTGATTCACACAGCTCCAGAACATGATTTTACTCTTAATCAAACTGCAGCATAAAAGAATAAAACATGTTATTTTTAATTTTTTATGTTGTACAGTTTAAAAAAACAGTTTCACGAGATATAAACTGAAGTAAGTTGTGTGGTTTGTTTCAGTCTGTTCTTTCTCATAAAGAACTAACTGGGTAGAATGGAGTGCCAATGGCAGGCAAATTCCTCATGCCTCTTTGCCGCAGTTTTGAAAGAAAACACTTTACCACACATTTTACAGGGAAATCCCCCTTCACTGTGTTTCTGCATATGCTGTTTCAAATTCTGGTAATTGTATGTCAATGACCTGGGGAAAACTTTGCCACATATCGTGCAAATCAAGTCCTTTTTCCTGGAGGCAACTTTCTGAAAAGACACAATACTGATTAAGAAGAAATATCCTCATCTACCCAGATCTATACTTTAGTCCTTCTACCAGAATCTACCTGAACATTACACTGAGATTCAAAGTCAATACCAATCAACCAAAACAAAACAATATGAAATATTCTCTCCAAATACTAAAATTTCATTTTTCTGTAAGTACAAAGTTTCTGGTGTCGAAATAAAGATGGTTTGAAGAGGTAGCTCTTGCCACACATAGGACAAACAAATCTGGAATTGCTGTGTTTCTGCATGTGTTGTTTCAAATTCTGGTAATTGTATTTCAGTGAACTTGGGAATTCTTTTCCACACACTGAACATGACAGGTCCCTTGGTCTGCTGCCACCCGTCTGAAAATACAAACAGCACCTACTAATCAGTTAACTAATGACAGCACTAGTAAGAAATGAATGAACACAACACTAAGGATACCACTAGTAATAAATGAAAGAACACTAACTAATGATAGCACTAGTAAGAAATGAATTAACACTACAGTAACTTTTGATATAACCAGTAAAAAATCAAAACAACACTACCTCATGATATAACTAGAAAGAAATCAATTAACACAATACTAACTTTTGATAGCACTAGTAAGAAATCAATTACCATTACTAAATAATGATACCACTAGTCAGAAGTCAGTTAATTCAATACTAATTCATGATTATTAAACTGTCAATCACTAAGCTCCAGTGTAAACTCTATTTATCCCAATTTTTACTGTTTCATTACAGTTCCATAATTTGTTAATTGTACATTAACACTGTGTATCTAACAGCAGGCTGTTTAATTATAGTACAAGCAGACAACGCCCAAGCAGAGTACTGGTCAATGGAAAAGTTCAACAGTACATTACAACCTGATGGATTGTGACAACTACAACAGTCACTACAGACATAAGAGAAGTAAAAATTGTAATATTATTATTATTATAGCAATAATTACTGATCCAGGATCAGTCAAAACTGTGACATTATAGCAACACTCTGGGCAGAGAAGATGAAATTGTACCGATACAGGAAAGTCAATGTTGAGACCAGTGTAGCAGAGAATTCAAAATTATGACTACTGTAACAGTCATAAAAGGCATACAAACAGTTAATACAGTTTGAAGATTTTTAGATTTTGAAATTTTGTTTGATGAAAATTACAGAAATAATTCAACAAAGGGATCTAAGTCTAAAAATGAAATTCATGACACATAAACACAAACTGGCACCATTTCTACATTGAATACCAGGTGTAAATTCCAGAACAAAAAAACAATGACAGCAACTGGCACATAATTAGACTTCTGCATCAGATGAAATGATCATGCTTCTTTGAAGGCTTAAGAAACAGTGGTCATTATTAATGTGTGCTGAAATCTAATTGAATTCACTTGTTTAGATTTAGTGTCAAAAGCAGAAGTCTGCATAAATGTATATGATGCACATTTTGCCTTTTCTTAATGAATTTGTTGTAAACAGAAAAATTTTGCTATGCAGTTTAAGACATTTTGAAAGGTTGTGACCATTATCAGCAATTGTATGAAAGCAACATTTCAGGACAGAGAAAATGAATAACCAAGTTTGTGTATGCAAAACCATCTGAAAACAGTCATTGTCTCAGTGGCTTGAAGTAAGTTTTGGAGTTTGGAATTTTTGAAATGGAAATCTGCAATCTGTATCTGAAATTTCACATTCCAGCAAGTGTCCTTTAACCAATTTATCTAATACCAAACCTGTGAAGTGGAAGATGCATACAGAGGTTCTCTGATAAAGAAAACAAATATCTCATTAGTTATGTAATACTACATAACAGAATATTTAAACATATATTTTGTGTTAATAAAATATTTCTTCCTTGTTTTACTTTTTTCAGTACAATACAATCAGTAGTATTATTCTACAACCAAATGTCATGTAGAAAGAAGAACCATGTAATACATCACCACAGATTTATCAGGAGTTAGTTCAGTTATAACGCAAGTACCAGTGCAGTAGATTACCATATCAGCTACATAAATTATCTAATCAATACTACATCATAATTTATTGTCTAGACATCAGTCTAATCATTTTTTAATTCAGTATTTTCAATTCAGTATTTTCTGTAGCAAATGTATAATAATATCAGTAGACGTTATCGTTTTACTTTATAAATGATTTAACTACAATGTTTTCATTAATACTGGTGTAATATTTATTACAGGCTATCATTTCCACTACTTTTACTGTTATCTTCCAATCTTATCTGCTGGTTTTTAATCATTTATCTAAAAAGGACATTTATTACAATCTATAATTACCAAAGGACATTAATATTTTTCTTCTGAATCTAATTTTTTTCCCCCAGTTCATCATGGTCTATCCACATGGATTATTTTTAACAATTAAAATGTTTTATATTCTGTGGTATTAGTCAAACTATATTTTTATGTGAAATGGCTTTTCTTATCACTTACAATATACAAATTAATGTTTTCAGATAATTGTATTACAACTGAGCAAATTTTTTAAAAGATATTTGTCATTAATAGGGTCAAGGGTCTTATTCTGAATGAAGGTTAACATGGAAATTTTTTTTTTTAGCTCTAGTACTAGCCATTTCTCTACCAATGACATGCCTGTAACACTTTAAATACATCTACTGTTAGTATTATTAACTGTATTTACCCATTTTTATATATCTTTACATATCAAACAGATATTATTCAGTTAATTTTGCAAAAAAAATTCAAGGTTAAATACTCAAACTGTTTAAAAGATTACAACAGAACATTTATTTAGCTAGATTTCATCTCATTTACAATTTCAAAAAATCTGTCTGTATGAGCACTAACTGTCTGTGGCAATACATATTAACTGTTTTGAAGGAAAATTACAATTAAAGGAAACAAAAATGTTCAGTGGCCATACACAGCTTATGTTGTGTGGGAAATGTAAACATTCCACATCAGTGGCATTTATTCCTCTGGTGTCGACAAAGGGCAGCCTTGAAGGTGTAACTTTTTCCACACGAAGTACACTGGAATCTTGACTGGTTGTGTTTCTGCATATGTTGTTTTAAGTACATGTAAGTGCTGAACGTTTTGCCACAGATACTGCATGGGTAGGGCTCAAGTGCATGCCATGATGTTCCCATCTGAAAATATAGCAGATGAAACTGTCAAGCATGAATGACCATGCAGACAAAAAAAGGACAAATAGCCTCTGTTACAACTTGTCATGATAACCAAACATATTCTGTGCTGGTAGTGCATCAATGTCTTAGCTAACTAGTAATTTGGCAGTGGTTTCAGAAGTTTTTTCCACTTCTGATACCTTTACAATGTCTGGAATGCCTTGACAAACCAGATTTAAATGTGTACGTTTTGCCACAGCAACTGCAAGAAAATCGCGAATCACTGTGCAGCTCCATGTGCTGTCTGAGATAACGACTTTCAGTGAAGTGTTTTCCACAAAGTTTACAGTTGAGATATTCTCCTGTGATGTCCACCTGAAAAACACAACATGAAACATCACTTTCTGCTGTCTTCCAGTTAACTGTGTTGTCATTAGATCTGCTCATCAATTGTATGTTGCCAACTGCCACAAGTGCATAATCACATTACTCTATGTTTATATTTTAGTCACATTTGTAATGAAAGTAACAGCTACAATCATAGTGGAAATGCTAGTTATAATAACAATTGTCTTTAAGAACTGCAGTCTTGCTTACAATGAAAGCAGTTTTACCTCGCTTTCTACTAGATGTTCCAAAATGTTACTCTGTGTCTTAGTATTAGACACTTTTTTTTGTAACTCTGTAAATAGCATCCATGTTTAGAGAATAACCATGTCCACAATATTAGATGTAATATCTACAACAATAAAATCTGTAAAATTAATGATAAAATGAATGACGAATCAGGTCTTTGGTTTAGGCAGGTCTTAAACCCATTTGTTAGGAGGTAATGTTTGTAATACTAGTTTTCAAAGGTCACAATTAGGAAAGCTGAGTTACCATTAAACATTTAACTTAATAACAGTTTTTTTAAAATACCACTGAACATAAAGCAAACACAGCCTACAAGTCAATGCCAATTTTAGGACCAGAAAAATAAACTATATTATAAACAATAAAATCACATTATTTCAAATGTATGTCCAAAATATTTGTTTCAACTGGAATACATTTGCTACAGATGAATTTTGATCATTTGTTGAACTGATTTTCAAACTGGCAAATATATGTGTGCATGTCTGCACACCTGCATCTACATCTATATGTTAGGAAGCGTATCTGTAAATTTCTCGGTAACAATTAATAATTTACTATTACTAAATAAAATTCTAATAATATGAATTTAAATGCTGGTGTAAATCATTCTTTTTAGCTGGAATGATCACTGTCACCAGAAAAGTTTCTTCAAAAAGAAATTAACTTAATTCTTTTTAATATTTTCTAAAGCTATTATTTACTCGTCACTTTTGAAGTTAAAGAGCTTTTTGCACACACACACACACACAATAAAAGTTATTAGCTTAAACAGTATTGAAAACATCACATATGGATTTTCAAAAACAATAAAACATAAAATTATGTTAAGCAGAAACCCATCTAATTTTTCTGTCAATCTGCCTTTATGTTCATTATGCTCTTTTCATAAAGGAATTTGATTCCAGTCAATTATTTTCAACTAATATTTTTGCCACAAATATGCAATATCCAAAGAGTAATTTTATCAATTGCCAGTGACAGCACGGATTCCAGGACAAACTTTTAAATGATGACTTAGAGCAGATTTCATTGAATAGCTTCTACCACAATTTGAACAAGCATATCTTGTCTGACTGTGCACTTCCAAGTGTTGTCGAAGATACCGCGCGACAGCAAATTGCCTGCCACAAATTGGACACTGTGCTGCAACTGGCTGTTCAATAGAATTGTTCGGCATCCTCTGAAAGAACAGAAGAAATACGGTGAGGATAATTAGTTATTCACTTGATTTCTGCAGCACAAAACTTTCATAAAGTGATCTGATACTATTACTTGAAAAAGTCTGCTGAAAATAACTCCAGGAATATTAAACACTTTCCATGGTATTTTGTGTTTCAAATCCTAGAAACGAAGACAAGGATTATTTTGGTAAGTTAAGTCTGACCTCACAGATCTTCATGTGGTTACACAAATTAGATTTGAAGGTGTAACTTTTGCCACAGTAGTGACATGGGTATCTTGACTTGTTATGAATCTCCATATGTTGTCTGAGGTACCGACTCTTGCTAAACTGGCGTCCACATGTAGCACAAATGACAGGCCTAGCTGACGACAACGTCACAACAGACGTCATCGCTTCAATGTTTGTGTTTGGTAATGTCACCTGAAAGTACACACAACACAAACATTTTAGTGTGCAGTTAGTTAAATTCTGATTTGTCACTGCTAGGCACACCACCTGACATCCTCACTATACATGTCCTCTGATGCCTACAGAGAGCAGACTTCATAGAATAATGTAGACCACACTTATTGCAGGTAAATCGGGATCGGCTATGTATTTCCATGTGTTGTTTGAGGTAAGGACGTTTTGCAAATAACTTTCCACAAACAGGGCATGACAATTTGCTTGGGCTGCCACCAGTGTCAGATGTCATCCTACCCATCTGAAATAGGCAATTATATTAACAAAATGTTGAGTGGAATAAACTTGTTTCTATTCACTGAATCCAGCACATCACAATTCTTGTTTCAAACATAATACTAGTTATTATATAACAATGATGTTTAGTCTGGCTCTTTTATTAAAATGCTAAAATTGTGATTTAAAAAAAATAATTGTAAAGATACACATCCAACAAATGTTTACAAATACATGATGGCACATGACTATGATCTGTTATTAACAACTGTCTGTTTTTAAATGAAACAATTTTGACAAATTTATTACACTTCCTCTACACCTGTGTAAATCTGCAGCAGTATGAAAAATCCATTAAAACCATAAACATCTGTGATTAATTAATAAATACATGCCTTGAAATAATTACAGAAATCAATAATTTTAACTTTAAAAACAAAACATCAACAAAAAAAAAACTGTTTTAAAAATAATAATCTACTCTAGACATAAATTACTGTTTTTTTTACACTTGTATTTATAATAGTGATGTTATGAAATATCTTAATTTCATTAAAAAATCATTCATTTTCAACAATTGTGTTTTTTTCTTATTTTCTTTTATAGATATATTCTTAAATTTAATTTTTTTTTTTCTGGAGAAATCTAATATATACTTCTTGAAAGCTGAAATAATGTTAAGTTTGGAAACATCCATAAATAGTAATTAGCATTAAATCGATTTTTTCTCTTCTAAGAAACAGATCAATGAGATCAATTTAGAAAACTATGGAAGTTTAATAAAATATTTCAACAGTCCTAGTTTAAATGAGTGTAACATTCAACAGATAGTAGCATCTATTTATACTGAAAACCACTTTTTCCACTGTACAGCAGATACAGCGTGCCATCATAGATCTATAATATCATTTCTCAATTTTCAACTTGATTAAGGCCCAACATATATGCAAGTGATGCTATCTGTCAAATGAACAGCAGTTAACCAATATAAACAATAAAAGTGGAACAGCTGAACCTACGAAATAGTTTTTGACATTTCAAATGTTTTATGTATTTAATAAGATTTCTGTAACATTCTAAAGAGACTTCCTAATTCTATATCTCTTTAAAAAAAAATCTTTAATTTTATGTCTAGTTTTGCAATGAAATTATGATTTACATTTAAGATTATAAAAATAACAAAAGAGTTAATTAACAAGCTACAGAACTATCTATGTTAATAAATAAATATTTTTCATAATAAAGTATCTTGAGAAGAAATAAACTGAAATTATAGAGTATTAACATTAAAGCCTACATTGTCATTCTGTAGAATCCCACTGCTGGAATTTGACACGACAGATTTTAAGGTGGTTACACAAATTGGTTTTGAATGAGTAACTTTTTCCACAGTACTGACATGGGAATCGGGATTTATTATGTATCTGCATGTGCTGTTTTAAATAATCACGTTGACTGAATGTTTTCCCACATATAGGACAGGTAAGCCTTTGTGATGCAAATGTGGATAATAGTTCTGTGCCAACCTGAAAATAAATACACAGCTTTAACCAAGACAATGTAGTTTAAATAAAAACAAATTTACTTGTGACAAAGCTAAAAAATTAAAAACTATAAAATTTTACTTTTGTGTGTGTTCATTTGTTTTTGTTTGTTTGTGTGTGTGTGTGTGTGTGTGTGTGTGTGTGTGCGTGCGCAATTCTGATCTACAGGCAACTGATTTCTGGTAACAGAAACTGTTTTTTAGCTAATGATTTTTGTTGTTGGCACCGTTTAGTATTTTGTCCTCCCTTTTATTCTAGCTATAATGTAATGACTAAACAATACTGACATTACACATCATTTCATATAAATGAAATGATCATGCAACACTATTTAATGAAAATTACTAGAGCATATATTTGTTTTGCTATTCACTGTAGTATCAAACATATTTTTGTTAGTTCTGTGTATATATTATGCTTAATTTTTTTTTATTTAGACAGAAAACAGTGAATATAAAATAACCTCTTTTATTATTTATTTAAATATTCTTTCAAATTTCATTAGAAGTCCAGTTCACATTCCTTCAATTCACACAACTGTCACAATCAAATTTATTTAATGTAAACATTACAGAGTTTGTTAATGTGGTTTAAAATTATTACAAGCAGTATAACTTTGTTTAATATGGTGCAATATCATTACACACAACACAGTTTGAATATGGTGTACACTGATACACTATTTATTTAATGTGCTGTATAACTATTACACATATATATACAATTGATTGTGGTGTGACAGTTACACACATATCTATTGTAGTATATTGTTGTTGCACAAAATATACTGTTTACTTAATGTGTTTGCAATGTTTTATGTGGCGACACAGATTTGACTTCAATGAAAAAAGACCACAAAATTGATATGCGAATCACTCAGTCTTGTGTGTTTCTTCATGTTGTCTGAGATAGCAATATTCACTGAAGGTTTTTTCACAAACAGCAGTAAAATGTTTGTCTTGACAGTATTGCCATCTGAAAGTACATACAAATATATACTATATCAAATAACTGCACTGGGCCATTCTAACTGCAACCCCAATTTTTTAAAAATGAAAATCTTGAGGTTTGGTTTAAGAAATCGTATGTGATCAGTGACGTAGAAGAAATCCTCTCCAATTCCCTTATTATTAATTTCCTCCTATGTTTGGCCTTTGAGGACAGGTTTTGGCATGTCTACAAACATTTGATCTAAAGGTATAAGTTCTGCCACAATAGGGGCAGGGGAACTTAGTTTCCCGGTGCATGTCCATATGCTGTTGTAAATACAGCTTCTCACTGAAGCATTTTCCACAAGTAAGACAGGAATAGTTAGCCATAGCTGGAGTGAGATTAGCCTGAAAGTACAAAAACAAGCCTCTGTAAATGACATTTCTAAGTTTAAAATAAAAATATTTTCACTTCTTGTTTGTCATTGGGATTCCATGCACAAAAACAAAAGAGCAATTGTTCAGTGTTTTCAAAAAAGCTAGTTTTTCTTCCACCTACAGGTTAGTCTTCTCGTGATAAGCTTTTATCTGACAAAATCTGTTATGGCGGAAAAGATTAGATTTAAATGTATAGCTTTTCCCACAAAATTCACAGGAATATCGAGCCTGGTTGTGTTTTTCCATATGTTGTCGCAAATTACCACTTGCAGGAAAATGTCTGCCACAAACAGAGCAAGAAAATGTTGCCTTGAAACCAAGCTCAGCTGGAGTGGAGGCATCTTGTTGTGTTGTGCCTGCCGGTGGCAACACACTCAAAATTGTACCCATCTGAAATGACAAGAATAACCAATCAGATGGTGCAGCATCCACTGATCTGCAGCATGCCATCGAACTTCCATCCAACACGGTTTTTATCTGCAACATGCTACCATGGTTTCCATAGTTTTATTTATCCTTATATGAAGAAGTTAGAAGATGAACAAATATTTCACATTAATTCAAACACTTATGTGCACTATCTGCAGAGTCACTCAGCTACCAATTAACTGATGGTGTAAGGCTTCAATACAAAGTATCCATATGTTTATTTTCAAATAATCTACCACAGAATCAACCTTACGATTTTTCTTAGCATTCACAATTATTGCTGTAGAATAAAATTATATTTCGAAAATAAAGATAAATACAAAAATTAAATAAATTTACTTATCTTCTTAAATAGTTTTTAAATAAGAAAAATGAATCTTTGTGTCATTTATTTACTTCATTCATGAATATTTTTCAAAAGTTTTACATTTTTAAGCATACACTTTTGTAGAATGTTTATATTATTTCAAACACAATTTCTATATCAACTACTGAACACTGTCATTTCTGTTATTGATACTTTACATCAAATAAGTAACAGTAAATGATCAGAAAAAATAAATAAATAAATAAATAAATTAAAAAATAACATTTTAAAGAAACTTGTTCATGAAATTCTGGGGCAAAATATAAAATTTGTGTAATGCAGTTATATCTGATCCACTAACATATACTGACCATACAATCAATGTGTTAAAAAATACACCATAATTTTAGAATAAAAAAATCATCATTTTTTTTTTTATCATGAAGATAAAATATTTTGAGTCCTATTATCAGACTATGCCCTTAAAAGACATCTAGGATAAGATCACAGAATTATATGTAGTATATACAGGTGTTGTGTAATAAGCATATAAATAGAATGTCAGTATTTTACACTCACACACGCATATGCAGTTTTGCAGCTTGTAAATACAGATTATTATGACTGCTGATTACATCACACAGAGTACCATATCTTGAAGTAAAAGTAAAAAACATTTCACAATAGTTTGAATAAATGGAAAAAAATAATTATATAATATTTCTGTGTCTTAATACAAGTTCAAATAATTAAACATTATTACAGTGTCCCTATGATTGTTCACATTAACTACTGCAAAAGTGGGAAATTTTTGATATGACAAGATCGTTTGTGCCGATTGAGAGCAGATTTAAAAGAATAGCTCTTTCCACAGAAATTGCAGGTCATTCGTTCATTATGTTTTTGCATATGTTCTTTTAAATATGTGCTTGATCCAAATGTCTTGCTACAAATGAGGCAAATTTCACTGGTACTGCTGAGACTTGAATGACGAATAGATGTCATCTGAAAATATATGATAAAGCACTAATAAACATCTCTTCAGGTGTCCACTAAGCAGAAACATGTTTAAACCATCCACTGTTGTAACTTCACATATCTGCTAATAATATTAGCATCTCATTTCAGATATTTACATTTGTGTGTGTGTATATGTGTGTGTGTGCTCATGCAAGAATGTGCTAATATATAAGTATATATACATATGTTTTTAAAAGAAATTTAACAGCGTCCTCTTGTAGAGAAAGATTTTAACTATTGAGAATTTTCATTTTTCTAAAATAATGGTGAATTACTTGTAACAGTGAGATAATTAAAAACTAACAAACTAACTAACTAAAATAAATAAGTAAATAAATTAAAAAAAAAAAAAAAAAAAAAAAAATTAAAAAGAAGATAAATTTATTTCAAACAACAAAGTAGCTGTCTTTGTTTATTTAGGACAACACATGTATCTTAGTAATGTACATTTAACAACGTTTGAAAAATAAATAAAATCACTTAAAAATGATTTCCTTCAGATATCTAAGAAATAATTTTTATATTTTTGTTATCTTCTTATAACTGTTTTTTGATATGGCATCTATTTTTAACATGTTTGTAGAGACTTGATTTGAGAGTTAAGCTCTTTCTATATAAAAGGCAGGGATGATGACACTGGTCATGCTTCTGCGTGTGCTGTTGAAGATAAAACACAGATGTGAAAGTCTTGTTACATACAGAACACATACAGTGTGCATCCCCTGATGCTGGTAAACACCTCATCTGGAAATGCAACAAAAATGCCTTTACTCATCTATCCCTGCTCACACCATCAGCAGAGATATAGATCTGCCTGCCAATAAATTATTTTCCATATTTTTCATTTAACTCGAGCAGCAAGTCCATCAATTCTTACAAGAGTTCTCCCAGTTCAACTGATATTTGCACAAAATCCACATTATTCCCAGTGTTAACAACCACAATAATGTTGTTTTGGATTAAAAATGACCCTGATTCAGAAACTAATTCAAAGTTATTTCACCATACACAGACAAAACAGTATTATAGTAGATGAAACAGAAATAGTCTTCATGGTCAGCTCAATGTCATCAGAAGATTTCCACTTAATGTATCCCAAAATATCTAAATACAACACTGAAGGAATGGTTTCTAGAAAATGTACAATCTAAAATCTTTGAGAACATGAATGTTTGTGTCTCCTGAGAGATGATTTGAATGAGTAACTGCGTCCACAGAATCTACATGGGAAACGGGTGGCACTATGTTTCTCCATGTGCTGACGTAGGTATACCTGGCTATGAACTTCCACTCCACATATCTTGCAGGTTAAGCCATCTGCAGACAGAGAAGCACTGGAAGAGAAATTCACCTGAAAGTATAGAGGACAATTTTACAGACCTCCGAGGTGTTAAGTTTGAAACAATACAAAACACACCATTTAACCATGTATAAAGTTTGAAACTTTCTACAGTGGATGTATATATAAAGTAATTTTAAAAAAATGTATTTCCTCATTTTCAGTTTTATCTTGTTTTGTTTCTCTGAAGACACACAAATCCAGGCCACTGATGTTCAACTAGATCCTTTGTGAATGAACATGTCTAGCTGATGCACATCATTGAAGGTTATTTAAATGCAAGTTGTTTAACAGGACATGTTTTTAGATGTCGACTCAAAGCAGATTGAAATGAGTAACTTTTGCCACAGTGCAAACAAGGAAATCTTGACAAGTTGTGTTTCTCCATATGATGTCGATAATTAGACTTGCCGACAGACTCCTTTCCACACACTTCACACCTATATTTTATTGTGGCTGAACTGGATTTGATAACCTGAAAATACAATTTGTATCAAGTCATCTCTTAAAGAGCACTATCATTTTCTCTTTCTATTTCATAACAAGTATTATGGGATGTAATTTAGTTAGATAATCACACACTGTGTGAAATCTGAATGCAACCCGAGAAATATCAAAAACTTGCTTACCCTTACATTTTCTTAACACAGTAAAACTACTTGTATATCTTTGACTTCAAGAAAGTTTACATTAACCCAATTTCTAACTGACTGACTGAAACACAACCAATTTGCTTGAACTGACCATTTTACTAAATAACTGAATAATATGTAGACAGTTTCTTAACTTAATTTCTATTCTAAACAATTAAAATCACTTACAATCAATTTGTTTTATATAGAAAGAGATACGGTTGAGAAGAACTCCAGTACTTGTTTGCAAATTAATGAATTTTAGCTGTAATTTACCATGCTCTTCATGTTCAGTTTATTCCTCTGCTTTGCTATGATTCAAAATGCCTAAAATCAGCCTCCACCATGTAAAAATGTGGGAATGCAAGTAAAAACATTTTTACCATTAAACAAAGTTATGGATAAGATAATTAAATTGTTCACATTTTTCAATGCCAACATTTTTTTAAATCAACCTCCTAAAAATTATCATTAACCATTCTTCTAGACTGTTTTAAATTTATTTCAATTCTAATTAACCCAACATAACTTGTAACAATTTTGTTTCTTTTGTAGGTAACTGAAATTTACCAAAAATAAAATGAAAACTTTTCTAAATGAAAGATAAAAAAAAAAAAAAAACCATCTGCAAATGTTACCATTCTAAAATGTTCATTTGAAAAGTACTCAAGCAATATGTTCACTCTGACTTTTGTTTTATGCATGGATATCAGTAACAACAAAACAGACAGACAAGCAAAAAGACACAGTATGTCAGCTGTATTTGTAAATGAAATCAATACATTAAAACTGTTTTTAAAAAATAATAAATATATTTAAAAAAATTAAATAACACCAGCACATCCTCAGTACTGAATAACGTAACCTCTCAATACTACCAACCACAGTAATTCAGCTGTTTTGCATGACTAAATGTTAAAAATTAATGAGTATTTTTAATCAGCTAACTCTATTATCTGCAAATAATAAAATTCAAACCTATTTCATCTCCTTAACTAATTATCTACTTTTAATAAAGATCATAATTTCAATACAGTTCCCTCTTTGATAAATGGTTTTGAATGTGTGTAAACTTCAAATTTATATTAAAATGTGTCTAGTCTCTGTGCTTCTATATTTTTCCTTCGTCGGAGAATCCTAAACAGAGTGGCTTTTGGAACACCACAGACCTTGCTGGCTTTACACAGACTACAGTGTTCAAGAGAAACAAGCTGAATACCAAAGTTGATTTGTTCTTGACTATAGTTTCTGAATGATCGGCGATATCCAACAGGTGTGCTCTGAAAGGTATGAAAAACAATCAGTTGTAACAAGTAATTGTTGAGCTTGTCCCTGACTTAACCATAAAAAAAAACTTATCTAAAAATGCTGTTTTGTTGAACTCACGACAAATTACTGAGTAAAAATGACTATGATTAAAAAGATCTTCATCCTTGTGTGACTTTTGAGGACATAATAAAAACAGGATATAAAAATCTATTACATACGTGCTTTACAACAGCTAGCTCTGATTAGCACGTTAATTTTGTTCGTTCATTCATTCATCTATTACATGCCATCACAATGCTTGTTTCATTCTGTTTATTTTTTTATTCATTTTATTTTGTGAAATCTTGATATAACTTGACATCTTATACAGAAACACTTGAAAAGCAGGACACCTTTCGCTATACTGATGACAAACAAAATGGCTGACCAGTCACTTCTGCAAAATATCTATATTTGTTTTACTAATAATTCTTTTTCTTTAACTTACAATAAATAAAAAATAAATAAAAATAAATAAAAATAAACAAAAATAAAAATAAATGCTTTTGGAGTATTTTAATTTTTTATTTTGTATGGTGTTTTATCTAGACAATCTGACATAACCAATGACTGTATCAGAACTGTTGATTTTTTCTTTCAATAGCTACAACTAAAAACTATCAATAAGCATAAACGCCAAAGGAATGACACAGATACAATTCAAATAAATGTATATAAAATACTAAATAAACAGAATCTGTTCATAAAAAAACATTTTATGAAAATGTTTTAACTCGGATTCTTTTATGTTGATCCCAAAATTAATTTAATGCTTGAAATTATAAACTGAAAACAAGTAGTTCACATGAACAATCACTCTTCTCAACAAATAACTGCTCTAATGCATTAAACCACTGAATAAATTTTATTATGGAAACTAGACAGATTTTCTGCATAAAAACATTATGGTCAAAACTAACAAGTTAACCTCTAAAAATGCAACAACAGAAGATAAAATTGGTTTGAAATCAAACAAATATGACAGACCTAGGCATACAAACTGACAATGTTGTTTTGCACCTAGCATCTTCCAATAAATTAAGAACACTTCCTGGTGGTTATTAAGTGTATTGGATCAATTCACCAATTAAGAATTTCATAGAAGTTGGTAAATATTTGTTTTGATCTCAAATGCCACAAAATCAAATATTATTTTCATTTGGTACTTTTGGAAATAGGGCTTTTATTATCATACTTTGATTGGATACTGCACTGAAGATATATGCATGAAGTGGGTATATGATAAATGATGTATCCAATATACATTTAACAATGTTCTGCATGTGTAAAATATACAGTTATGCCTCAGTTATACACACCTTGTGTATTAGACTAATAAAACATGTTATATCTTAGATTTTTTAATGTGTTTTTACTAAAACATTACACTAAAATTCTGACTAAAGGTCAGTCCAAGGGCATATGATCCACAAGTTTGAATACAAGGTGAAACAAAACATCAAAAGATTATGACCCTTTGAAATGGTTCTATGATAAATAATAAATAAATATATAAATAAATAAATAAAATAAAAAGTAAAAATAACAAATAATAAATAAATGCTGATCTGGATTACTTATGGAATTTTCTTTCCAGCAACATCAACATTATTAACATTTGGTCATTGGTAGCTGAGATAATGGGTTATAAAGATCAGAGGCTATACAAGTTTTGACTAAAAATATCAAAATTCTTAGGCTCTGATGTATTGGTCTGATAATGGTAATATTTGGTATTTGAGCATGAGACCAAAATAAAACTGTAAGCCAGTCATTATAAAAATCTGAATCAGCAGGGCCATAACTTTCTGTTTTATTGGGTAATTTGTCAATTTACTGTTTTATTACAAAGTGATAATTTTCATTTATATACACTGATATACACTGCTGTAAAAACAAATGGATTCATTAGCCACAGTCATCTCAATACCTGACCTTATGTATATAAACAAAATATACTTCCATAAACAAAAAATAATCTAATTTAGCATGCTTATACCTAGAGTACATACATGTATACTTATGATTCAAACAGTTTAGACATTATAAATATTTGCACAATTCATTAATTACAGCAATGGGCACATGCACTTGGAATGTGAAATACCTCTACTGATTTGAAATCATGGAGTACAGGAAATATTTTATGAAAGCATATGACATGAAAGGAAATGGAAATTTGTTCAGTATCTCTAAATAACTTAATGAACTTAAATAGCAATGGTTCTCAAAAGAAATACACAACAGCAAATTGCTGTTCTTTTATACATTATAGCTTCATGGTTAAAACTAATTCACTTGTTAACACCGAGGTTTTGGATATATTGGAATATTATGGTCAATTCTGATTTCTGAGTTTTCCCAACAAAAGTAATAACAGTATTTATAAAATCCTTACAAACTGAAAATCCTGATCCTGCTGGATCTCCTTTCAAATCAAATACATTTTACAATCCCATGATGATCTGGTTTAGTCAGGTTCCATTGTACATAGCATTCATTACATATGTATCTGTCTTTAAATGTTATTATTGAAGATCACACAGAGGCCTATTAACTGAGATGATTGTAAAAAACTTATTCTGTATTAAGACAGATTTTCATGTTTCTTTTCTCCCACATAGTTAAATATCAACTTTGCTCAAAATGAAGATTTTGCTATCCATACAAAAGTATTTTAAGTGTTATTAACTGAAATCACAGAGTACTTTGGTACATCTGTAACCAAATCTTCATTTTATTCAATTATATGTTAAAAGCACCAGTTATTGTAGATAATGGATTTGGAAAACATTAACATTTGTCACTCATATTAGTTATTTTGTTATGTCAATGTTTTTTGTTTTTTTTCATTTATTTTGATTCTCCGCCTCACATGTCTATGGAGTGTGGCTATTGGAACACCGCTGATCTTGCTGGCAGTACTCAAGTTTGCCTGCTTGTTGACAACAAGGCTGACAGCCATATCAATATCCTTAAGGCTGTATGCAGAACGGTAAGGGCGTCTGTGCCACTGAAACAGACACAGTAGACAATGAATTGTAACGGAATTTTCTGATAAAGCCTACAACTTATGAGAAAATTTCAACTAGAAACAAACAATTCAAACCTTTATGATTTTTGACAAGTGTTTATTATTTCAGACTCTTTGCTTTTTAGCATTAAACAAGTTTATGAAAATGCATTTATTTTGCATATCATTAAAATTGGATCACTGTGTTGATATTAATAAAAGATAGTTATAAATCTTCTGAAAGCTACAGATTTTGCTGTTGTATCACATATATTTTTATAATTTGGTCAGTAAGATGATTTATAGCTGACACAGAATGAGAGAGAAACAAAAATGATAATTAAACATTACTGATATACATTCATCCACTCATGTGAAAACACTGTTTGTAAAAGTGTAGTAGGATGTCCATTAAAATGACATCTGATTACTGGCATTCCCTTTGATCTATCTGTAAATGTCATGAAATATGTACAAAACTAGATAAGCCCAAAAAAGAAAAAAGTAAGAAAAAAAAAAACAGAAAAAAGAAATCAACCTATTTTTAATATGTAAATAGGAATGTTATGTTATCCTATCCAGCAATTATAAGAATGCTTAAACTAGTTAAATTATTACATCAGTATAAACAAAATCAGATAGTAATTATTAAATCTTTGACAGTGTCAAACTCACATCATTCTCATCACAAATTATTTGACATGTACCTCAAAACAACATATTAGTCAATATAAGTATACAGGCTCTTAACACTGGAGACTGATAATTAGATTTCATTATGGTCAAAATCTTCAAAACTTCAGTAACTTTGCAAAACAAAAAAACTGTAACAAATGGCTGAACTAATTTTATCAGCTGACATCCAAAACCTGAGCAACAGTGTTGGCTGGATACTCTCTGTGAACAGAAAATCCTTATAAAAAAAACCACATCAAAGCTGCAACACATTCTATTCATGTACAAACAAAAAAGTCTGAAAGGTTTAAATTTTGGGTTCCACAAAAATAATACTCTGACATTTTTTTTCTTTCAATGTAGACCATATATTATTTTTCTTCTGGTCATTCAGGGTTAATCCGAATTGGCATCAAATAGCTTAAATAAATGATATAATAAGCTTGTCCTCCTTCTAAACTGTTAAATATAACAAACTCACTGTGGTTGAGATTTACTACAGCAGCAAAACCATTTTCTTAGCTAAATAAAATATAACAAAAATGAAAATGACATAAAAATGTTAGGGTATTTCTAATACCTATTCTCACATATGGTCACATTCTATTTTGTAGTTAGTGTTAAATCAACTTTCAACACTGTATTGAAAACACCTAAATGCATTCCACACACAATACTGCAATTGTGCTTGTTTTATTTTATCAGAATGGTTACATAATGAACTGTTACAAAACTGCATTCCAAACTAGGTTTGCATTTGGGTAATAAACAGAACAAACAATATTAACATCTAATCAAAACCTAACAATAAAATAAAATAAAATAAAATAAAATAAAATAAAATAAAATAAATACCTGTCTCTGGAAGTATAACTTTAGATTTCTGTGAATGTTGGTATGTATCGCAATAAAAAACCAAAAATTGTGAAAACAGTTGAGTTCCTGCCATTTAAAAAAAAAATGTTGATGTTTAATATCAGGTATCTTATCCTACTTAAAATAAATCTACATTATATCCATTATAAAATTTTATTCACATCAAAAAAAAAAAAAAAAAAAAAAAAAAAAAAAATTAAAATAGAAAAAATCAAATAATAATAATAATAATAGAAATAATAGAAAGAAAGAAAAAATGAAGTATTGGTAATATTTAATAACATTCTGTATCAATTTACATGTTCAGATAATGGTTTAGATTTATCAATACTAACAACATTTAAATATATATCAATGTGACTACTTAAAAGTTAGTGATTCTGAGAAATACTGTTAGCCACGATTCTCAGGCAAAAATAAAAATCTGTACATTTGCTCAAACACATTTCACACCCAGTCAAATCATCAATTGCATCACCAATTACACATTTTGTTACAGTTATGGCTGGAGTTAACTGATAAATAGTCACCTCCCCCCATATTAATACTATATTATATATATTGTAAAATGAGTTTACCAGTGACAAATAAAAGAACAGCTACTGGGAGGAAAAGTTCAAGTATAATAAATAATTTTATTCTGCACAGACCCGATATAATGGGAGCAGGATTGAAGAATCTGAAAAGTCAAAACTGTTTTAGATTAAACTTCCTTTTAAAAACTGCACTTTACCCAATGGACAGTTTGCTCTATAGAGTTTTCCAAGTTTTCGAATACCCCAAATTTATCAGCATGTATTTACTCACCAACTTAACTGGCTCGAAATACTAGAAAAAAAGTTTTGATCATTACATTTTACTCATGACATTATTTTTGTGAATTTAACAAAACTCTTAATAGTACACACATTTTAACTTACATTTTAATTCATGGTAATATTTATATAAATGATAATCAGATAAGTGTACTACTGGGTTCATGCTTGGCAGCAACAATGGGCGAAATACTCAAACTTTTGTTTTAAACTTAACTGTATTTGTAACCCAAGGTGAAGTTTATTTGGGAAAACATCAAGGGTCTCAATGAATAAATAACCACAAACATTACAAATAATGCTGTCAGCTTTTCCAGTTTCAGTCACCAAAAAGACAATGTAAAGATCATTAATAGGCCTTCTTTGTTTCCTCTGCAAGCCTCACTGAAAATTAATAAAAACAAACACAAATCTTCTCGCAAAAAATGTATAATCACTGACCACCTAAGTACTGTGTTCACTGAAGTATATAACAATCTGTGTTTTGTGTTTAAATATTTTTAGTTTTCAACACATCTGGCTTACTGTCAATTTTTTCCTCACAGAACCTAACTTCTTCCTAATGTGTTCAGATGGAGAAGTCCCATCTCCCTATTTTTAATTCTAGGTTGAACACTGCTGTAGTTCTTCATTATGCACTAACAGACCAGTAACTAGAACACTCAAAGGAAAATAATAATAATAATAAAAAATAAAAATGTTGAACTTGATATAGTGTTAGTGTACAAGTTCAAAAAATTACTGTTCAATCTACTGCTTGTTTTCACATTATATTTTTTCTTTTTTCTTTTCCATTTTATATTTATTTATTTATTTAATTTTAAATCCACTATTTAGCTTCTCTAGAAATACAGACAATAAATCTATTTCATTACACAAAAATTAATTTTATTCTGAACTGCAGACAGTAAATTCAATATTAAACATTGCTTTGTAAATTTAATAAATGCTGTAACATATATGGTGGAAGGAAATTCATGAGTAGACAGCATATCTCTATTTTCATTGCCATGTTAATGATTTTATAGTAGGTAAGAAAATGACCCTTGTGCAGCATGAACTGGGACAGGTTTGACAAACTGGTGAAATACACACATATATTAGATCAGGGATGCCCACACTTTTTTGTTTGCAAGCTACTTTTTAACTGATCATGTCAAAATGATCTACCTACAACAAAAATGCAAAACATTTATATATTTTATTTATTTATACTAAGTATACCTATTTTCAATATATGTTGGTGTACCTTGCATAACAGCATGAACCTGTATGGCACAATACAAGTCTGTACATTTTTGGCCATCACCTTACTCTGATGACTTGCACTTGCAGCATAAATGATAGTCTATTGTTTAGTGTCATGTGATCTACCCATACTGTCTATGTAATCAACTGGTTGATTGCAATTGACATTTTGGGCACCACTGTATTAAATACAATAGCAGTTCTGCTTATTGTTTGAATTTTAACAATTATAGGATATTTGTAATGATCAAGTTACTTCAAATATCATTGTATTACATACAATATAGTAAACTTAATATATCACAGTTTCCTTAAATTTCTAGAAAACAATCCATCATATATCAACAAGTGACATTTTAAGTCCTTAATGAAATAATAGCAGGTGATAAAAAGTATTAAGAATTAAGAAATTATGTTCTTAAACTTCTTATATAAAATTTGTATTTAATTTTGAACTATATGTTATAACCATGACAGAATTCAGTTTAAATCAATGATGCAAAGGCACACAATTGGTATCATACAGAATACACATCTTTAATCTGGCCATCTAATTTTGATTTCCATAATTTACATAATTTACACAAACATTAATGCACAGAAAAATTGTTTATGTTTGCTATATCAAACTGGATTCAGTTCAAAAGTGTAGCAAATTTTAATACTGAACA
Organism: Chrysomallon squamiferum; assembly: GCA_012295275.1. Classification (NCBI taxonomy): domain Eukaryota; kingdom Metazoa; phylum Mollusca; class Gastropoda; order Neomphalida; family Peltospiridae; genus Chrysomallon; species Chrysomallon squamiferum. The sequence continues at coordinate 130,664 of CM022672.1, read as the reverse complement.
AATTACAACACCTACGCAAAAATTCAAGTCCTGATTGAAGTGATTAAATTCAATTTGTTTTCTTTCTATTTTTTTGAGGGGGAAGGGGTGGCATTTATTTGAACATTTATCTTTAAATAAAGTAATAAAATGTAGGAAGAAATTTTTTGTAACAGTTTTTACACAAATTATGGACTTTTACTTAACAATCCAAGATAACTCTTTTTGACATACCACTATTTATCAGACATTTACTAAGAAATGTATTTCTAAGAAATGATAAAAGCTGCCATGTAAGCTGATGTGAAACAATTAAAATTTCTTAAAATTGTTTCAATATGTTTTTTTAACAATCAAGAAAAGAACTGATGAACAAATTAAAAAAATATATAATGTTATTAAAGTATATATAGGCTCATGGATCAATTGTTCAAAATACAAAATAATTTTTAGGAAAGGTGATTTATTCCTAGAATATTCATGTATAATAATCAGTAATTTATATAAATCTGCTCTTCAGTTTCTGACTGGAAAAATTAATCTCAACAAAGACATGGCAACTCAAACATTTCATATAAAATCAGGATCATCTCAAACACACATTGTTTATAATTCATACATTTCTGTACTTTTGTGAATGATCTGGTTAACATTTTGGTATCAACAAATTCATGAATATTTTATGATTTACAGAAAAAAGAAAGTTGGCACCAACTATGGGTTATTCTTTCCAGATAGTCAAAAATAACCTTTTATTAAGGCAATGTGCAGAAGCAGAAAACTTCACAAATTTAAGTTTTTTGCAGATTTACATCTCTGAATGTTTTAACTTTTGGATTCCATACCTTAATTTAATTAAAATTTTCATTTCTGAGCACTAAAATAGCATTTACTGATACAACTCATTCATATTTGCTTTTGTTTGCTCCAAAAAGTCCTGAAAAAGTGACATATTAAAACCTTTGAGGCAACTATTTCTTTACACTAACTATCTAGTATTACATATGGGACTGATCTACAGTATTTCCCGTATACTATTTCAGAGAGTTTTGTCATAAGGACAAGGTCATATTTGGATAATAACTCATTTTCTAAGCCTACTATTCAACTGATTATTCAGGTATGGAATGTGAAGCAGACAGCATTTATCCAGCTCAGCAGATTGGATCATGTGACCAATGCATCTCTAAAATATGGTGACTGTTTAGTTTGGTAATTGATTCACAGCTTGTAAAGAACTCTTACACAGAAACTGGGTCTGAAATTCAAGTGATCATGAAGAAAATATCTATCTTATACAAAATAAGTGCAGGTAAGCAAAGTGACATGGTAGCAAGAGTTGACAATGAATCAAACTGCATGTCAATCCCTTTACACTGGTAACTTTAGTACTGGAAATGTTTGTTTTGGACAAAAAATCTTGAACATATTTTAAACAGGAAACACATGACTTATTCCTGAGTGAAGTTTTCAAGCAAGACAAAGAAATAAAATAACGGACAAAACATGTTTCTCTTCTTATTCTTGCATTTTTCTAATTTTCCATTTTTCAATCTGCATATGACTCTGAAATCTATTCAGTTCTAATGAAACTTGGTACATTTTTAAATTAGTGTTCTTGCTGACATCACAAAAGAGATATTTGTGACTGTTTCATAGTGTTTACTTTATAAAGATTGCTTAACAGAAACAAAAAAAAGAGCTACATATTTTTGGTTTTTTTTATAAATTACAAAAAAAAAAAAAAAAAAATGAGCAAAAAAAAAAAAAAAAAGAAATCTCTCTGTTGTATTGTCAACATATGTACAATGTACATTTCTGCAAAACACTGTTCCTCTGTGATGCATTTTGTAGCTGAAAAATCAGTTCATAAAAACCTAATGTAATCTGGCAGTTTATGTTGATTTCCTCTGCAATGGCAAGCGATAGACTTGAACAGATTACATTTTTTGCATTTAGGGTTCATAGTATTATCATTTACTATCCATTAAACTTGTTTTCTTTAGCTATTCTAAACTTTAAAATTACTGCCACACATTGTCTTAAGATATTTTATGATAACTTCAGCATGATGCAACAATTTTTACTTTAAGTACTTCTTTAACAATTTGATAAACCAATATTCTGTATTTTTTATTTTGTAATTTACATTAAATGTGAAATTCATGAGATGATCCTGACTACAGAAGATATTCGTTAAAAATGAAGACCTATTTACCTTGAACTGTGATATATAGGCTGAAGATGATGCTGAATTTTCATCAATTCCACTTTGTGAACTATTAGAATAATTTGCTGAAGCATCCAAACCAAGTGACATAGTTTCTTGCAAGTTATCACCAATGTCACTTTCTGTTGTATGTTCCTCTGTGTTATCAGAGGTTTCTAATGTTATCACTGAACTTATGCCTTCTTCCTTCACTGTAGCTGAAAGTGGCAAACGAATACTTTCACCTGTGTTCTGTGAAGTGGATTGTGATGAAAATGGTATTGTAGATGCTGCTATCTGTTGTGATTCACTTGTATCACCTGAATAAACATTTCTTGGATCAGCCAGTATGGAAGTTACTGAATCGCATTTATCTGCAGAAAAAATAAAGAAAAAATAAGGTAAAACAATTTTATTTCATTCACTTTCATCATCAAATTACTATTAAGTTTACAAGGATCATTTTTGACCAAGAATGAAATAAATTTAATTACTATTTTGTGAAGAAAACTTTAAAATTTGGCCAATAAAGATATTTTAAGGATACTGATCTTGCTGCTTAATTTCAGACTAAGATTAATTACTATGATTAGATGGCAGAAGAGAGATAGGTTTCAACCAATAATGTACAAAATCAGTTGTCTAACATGTAACTTGGTTTACAATCAACCTGTAACATTATGAACTGAATAAAAATAAATATGAAGATTTGTTCATGAATTGTATGTAATTTGTTTGATCATGAATTGTTCAGTGAATTCATACTCCACATCTAAAATATGCAACAGGCAGTGCATGCATCATGCAGCTGCAGAATTACTGCTACCACTGATCAAATGACAATTTTTGTGTTCAAATTAGCACTGAGTGCAGATTACACACTGACAAATTTTATCTCATTTCTTGATTGAATTCAGCATCAAGAACTTTTTGGCTATTACTGAAAGCTAACAGTTTTATTTATTATAAAGATATTGAGCGTAAATTTTCATGTTACATATTTCGTACTCAGATAATCTAAAAATTTACATATCTGTGAACATCTAAAGTTTAGTTTATGATTATTTGTCATCGATACAAAGAATTGATTGTTTTAAGTACGTACTATGGATGTTTCTTTATGGGAACGATTATTTGAATCCAGTAAAATATTAATACGTAGTTAGGTCCAAAGTTGAGAAAAAATTACAAAATGCAAAAAAATATGCATGCACATCCAGGGTAATCTGACAATGTGGGCAATTACCTAGCTTTTGATATGATTGATTATTATCTATTCAATATATGTGTACCAATGTTTGACTTTATGGCTCAAGATCTTGTTATGTAAATAAATTTGGATTTCTAACTGCTATTTCAAAATTCAAGAACAAAGGCTGCACTGTTTATGAGGTCAAAAAATCTGCAGTTACACACCATATTAAACAGATTTTTAGCAGTGACCATATCTTAATCACAAGTGTTCTTTTTTATGTCATTTTATATTTTTTTAAATACTGCATATTAATCTTTGAGAAATTCTGAGGTACTTCTTGTAATAGTAAAACAGATCTCAATATATGGTCATGCATTTGTTAATCAAATTAAAGTGTGTTATCAGTGGCTGAAAATGGCTCATAATCACATTTGGTGATGCTGTTACATTATGTCAGTATTCCAAACATCATATCCTTCCAAAAATAAGTAAGCTAATTTTTGTTTTCTGTATATGCATTCAAATTTCTATTTAAAAAAAATATATCATTTGTATCAGACAATGCCTGTGAACAGGCACTTACTTTTAGTTCTTGTATCTTGTCAGATTTACCATCAGAAAGTGTAATCATAATTATGAAAATAACCATGAATAAATACTTGAAAACTATGTTAATAAATAATTTTCAGTAACAGAAATTTTATTGATTAAGCTCTAAATTGTATTCTGTACTTACCTTTTTTAGCTGCAGGTGATTCTTGTTGGTGATTTAACTCACTGCCTGGACGTTTTTGAGCTGATGAAGGTGAAAATGATGAATTATTTCTTGATGATGAATCTAACGAGCGAGGCTGTATCTGATTTGGAGTATGTCTAACTTGTTGATCAAAAGGATTTCCTAGCTTAATTATTTCTCTTGTATGACCAGAAGAATAACCTCTCTGTGAATGACTGAAAGTACTGGATCGTTGATTAGAAAACCTCTGATGCCTCTGTGTGTTCACATGAGATACCATTTCAGGGCTGTCACGCAAAACAATGGTTACCTCTTCAGGATGCGCTTGCGTAGTTCGGGGTCCAATATTTTCACTACCTCTTGAAACTGAGGGTTCTTTGCGCAGTGTCTTGAAAGCTTTTGTACAGTAGCTTTCACTAATAACATTTCCTGAACTCTGCAACATTTCACTTAATACATATCTTTCTTTTTTATGATTATCTATCTCAACTGCCAGATAACCACTCAGCTCAACACACTGATCAAATTCTATATATTCTCGACAAAATTTCTGCATTGCTTCAACAAACGATGTAAAGAATTTCACTGAATATTGTTTATCCATTGTATATTTCAACAAAAATCTGGAAGAGAAATATTTTTTTTAAATTAAAATTTAAATAAAATATCTTGTATAAAATAATAAAAAAGAAATAATAATTAAAAAAAACCAATCACACACACACACACACACAAATACTGTCAAGGGCCTAACAAAATATTTTATTTATAAATTCAATAAATGTGATCACCTGTTTAGTTCTAAATAACATTTTCTTTTGCAAGAAAAAAATGAAACAAAACAAAATAATGTTAGTAATGAAAAATTTGATAGCAAGTCAACTAAATTATTATTATTACTTTTTTTTAATGCATAATAGAGTATGTATATCAGAGAAAAGAAAAATGAATTTCATTCAGATCTATAAATTACGATAATGTATATTTTAGGATTTATTGTTTACAACGTATCTCTTCATTCTGATATATCAATTGCTATAGCTGGCTTTTTTCTGGAAGTGACAACCACCCATCATTGTAATTATGAGAATTCATAACATAACTTGATCTAGGTGACTGCTAGTGATCTTGCCAGTAATTCAAGTTATGAAAAGGCAGTTTTTAGAGCTTAAGGCAGGACAGGTTTTAAGACAACGTGTGGCAGCAGAAAATATGCAATTTAGTCAATGTGCCAATTTTTTGTTTTCTGCAGATTTACATCCCTGATCATATCTTCTTTCATGTTTCATTTAAAAGATCATTTTTGAGCAGTAAAAAGAAACATTTACTAATGCTACCCTTCATATTTGCATTAAATTGTTCTGAAAAGTGCCTGAAAAAGAAAGAGACATTTTAGACCAATTTTGGCAGACATTTTATATATAATTAACAATCAAGTATCACAAATGAAAATGATCTACATTGCTTCCCCTACATTTTTCAGATTTGTTTTGTCATAACAACTAGATAAGCTTTAGATAATAACTCATTTTCTAAGCCTACCATTCAATCGAATGTTCAGTTACAGATTGTTAAGTGGAAATGCGTATCCAGTTTTTCAAATTTAATCATGTGACTGACACATCTTTAAAAATGGCAATTGTATACTTTGACAAAATGTGAGCTGAATATATTGTTTAAGAAGCACAAATATAATAATGCATAAACTTGTAAACAAGACTGTGAATGTGTAAATTATAGTTGCAAAGATCTGTCATCTTTTATGAATCATCTTTATCAAATAACCATGCTTCACAACTTGGGCCTTTGGACCCTTCAACAACAAATTTTAATTTATTGAAATCAACAAAATATACTCTAATAAAAAATAAACAGAAAGCAGCAGAATGTTCACATTTTACACACACTTTTGCAATTCATTAATACTGATGGTATTATACTGTGTGCCCACGATGGGAGTTCAGAACTGCCTGAGATCTCCTTCCTATGGCAGTAATGACATTACGAATTACACCTTGTGGAATGGTGGCCCACTCTGTCTGTAGTAATAATGCCAACTGAGCACAATTCTATGGCTGTGGTTGATGCTGCCTCAGTTGTCTATCTAACTCGTCCCATAAATGCTCTGCAGGGTTCAGATCCGGAGATTTAGAGGGCCAGGGCAGGACCTAAATGTTATTGTTGTGTAGGTACGCTGTTGCGAGTCTGGGTGTATGTAGTCTTGCACTGTCGTGCTGGAATACAGTGTTACCATTATTCATAATTGGAGTGACATGTGGCTGCAAAATTTCATCTCAGTATCTCTGTACCATTAAGTTGCCTTGGATGTGAACCAGGTCGGTCCTGCCAGTGTATGAGATTGCTGCCCACACCATCACACTACCACCGCCAAATCTGTCTGCTTCCTGTATGCAATTTGCAGCAAAATGTTTATCACAACATCTGTAAACTTGACATCTTCCATCAGCTCAACGAAGCAAAAATTGAGCCTTGTCACTTAACCAGACAGTTCTCCATCGTAACTGAGGCGTGACTCTGTGCACTTGACACCAATGACGTCGTAGTCAATGATGTTGCTGAGTCAAAACCACTCTTCTTACAGGCCGTCTGGCTTGAATACCTACCTGCCTTGCGTAAATTATGTGCACTGTCTGAGCCAATATTCTATGCAGACCTGGTATTGCTGAAGCAGTAGAGGTTGCCATGGTGGTTCTTTCCCATAGATGAAGTACCTGTATGTAGCAGTCCTGGGCCCTGGTGGTTACACGTGGTCTACCTGATCTGGGACGATCACTTGTTGTTTGGTGTTGCTGGAACCGATACCACAATCTCAAGATGGTGCTTGGGGATACATGGAACACCAGTGCTATGTCCGAGAAGGATTCACCAGCTTGTAAACGGCCGATGGTGTTGTTTCGTTGCAGTTCACTCAGATGTTAGGTCAGAACAAAAATAACGAACAGAAGTATTTGAAAACCTTGCATTTTTATAACCCTCATATTCAAGTTTCATGTGCTGAAGGTGCACATGCACTGGTAATGTGGTTTGCATGCGGGAACGTTTTGGCTATTAAACATGATCATAGCCTTTATTTTGTGTTACCTGCTTTTTGGCGACTGTAACAAAAGCTATACATTTGAATCACCAAACGTCATTATATTTATAGTTTGTACATCAATATGTGTCACTTTACAATAGTTATCTAAGAAATCAACCATTCTGCATTTCTTTTTTTGAGAGATTATATAACTATCACAATCAGTTTCAGATCACTAAGGCAGAACATGCTTGGCTCTGCCATTGGGACAAACAAACAAATCCCTTCCAACTGCTGAACAGACCATGAGAGAAGCATTTATTCAGTTTTCTAAAAACAAATTAAAGACATAAGTGTATTATTCATATTCTATTTCCAGTTAATTTTTAGTCAGATTAATTAATACTTTTCTGTCTGATGAAATGGTTATATCACTGGTCAAAAACAGGTTAAGACAGACACTGCTGTAATATTATTCTTTTCATGTGACATGATATTTGTTATAATATTAAGTTAACATAAATTATGCTTGTAAAATCTGATTAACCAAAGACATTAGAGAGCAAGCTGCCAACAGCCAGAATGTGAAAAAAATATTTTGTCCAATTTTGTCCACTTTCTTTAAGAAAAAACAAGGAAGGAAGCTGGAACATCAAAGAAATATACAATAACATTAAAGTCTGATGGAAGAAACTATTGCATATGGATATCTAGTGGAATAAATGTATGCAGCTGATATTGTGTCTGGTAGAATAAACACTCAGACATAAATACATGAAGAAACAAATAGAGTGGTGCCCCAACTACAAGCAGTAGCCCTGTCGAGTTTTTGCTTTGAGCTGCAAGCCAAAATCCAAGTTATGAGTGAGCTTCAATTATACTGCCACTAGTTGGTACAACAAATAAAACAACATCCGTCCAGCATTCCGCATCTTCATTGTTTAAATTTTACCTATGAACTAATTTTATTTATATATAGATAATAAATTAGATAATGTACTGGCTATGGATTTCTAGTGAAGGCTAATAGTTTTTGTAACTGAGAGAATTAACATTCTGGACCAATTCTTAACACCAGTACATTTTGCTTTTTAGGGTAGCAAACCTGATAATAACTCAGAATAGGAATACACGACTAAGAACAAACTGTTCTATTAATACTGAATCATTTAATTAACACGAACATAATATATATATGTTCGTGTTTAGTTGTTTTTTTAATACATATATTATTATATATTAAAACAATTAAAATAAATAAATTAAATTCTAGATTAATTAAAAGGTTATTCCTTTAGAGGGCAAGCAATTTTTTTTTTTCCTGCTGGACACGAAATAGATTATTTTTTTAATTTAATAAGGATCGACTCTTAATGCATCCAAAACATTAATTTTCGGGAAACGTGTTTAGTGGATATACATTTTCTAAATAACCTCAATCAAGTCTAGCGACTTCAACAAAGAGTGGTAATTTATTACGGCAAACCATTGCACCAAAATCATCTGTAACTGATTTGAATATTGTTTTATTATAAATATTTAATATACACCATATATCAGCAAGATTCATTGTATATAATATCCAATTAATACTTACTTCTAGCAACTAAAAACATTCAATTATTTGCAAATTTCACCATTTGTCGCTTAGCGTGGGTCACTCTTTGCACGATTTCTTTGATGTGTCTTCCTCCTTTTCCGGACGCACTTCGAATATGGTAAAATAATTTAACGAGAAAATAAAAATAAACGGCATCTTAAATATCGAATAAAATGTAATAAATTTTTCATTTTTACGAAAAGATCTTTGCAGTTAAGGCTGTTTCATAAAAAGGAAAAAGATATTTATTATCTATTAATTTCATGCCTTATCAAGGACGATATATATGTTAAAAGATGGTATTAGAACTAAAACCGTATACTGAAGAAAAACAAATTGCGATAGCTAATAACTTAATAAGCTCAATCTTTGTTAATTTTAATGTTAGTTTATCAGATATTTGTCATTAAAAAGATACTTGGATGCATGAAAAATTGTTATGTCCATCATGCTTTTTTCCCCAGCATCTATTACAAACTTATAGTAGTATAATCATTTTGTTGTTGATAAATAACAAAATTCATCTGTTAATAGTTCTGTGATCTTTTACGAGATGACGAATAAGAAAACGCGTTCTATCAAATAATAACAAACAGACAATTAAATTAATTAATTAACACAATAATAAAAGAAGTAAAGGAAAAAGAAAGTCTGTAACAGTACGACTATGTGTACAAACTCCCATCTACATTTGATTAAATAAATACAAAGAAAAACATTACTGCCGATGTATAAATTATACACATTGAAATAATGGTATGAATAAAGAATATCATATTCATTCTCATTTCAATACGTTTTCAGCTGAACCCCTGCTGAAGTTAATTGCTTTTTTTAAAGATTATATTTAACACATGGAATGGGGTCAAACTTATATCAGGAGTGAATGAACTTTACTATTGACTTCTCCCCAGATTTGATTGTATCGAACTTTATATTATTTATTTAATTATGTGTTTGTTGAATATGTAATTTTATAATTATTTTACTTTTTATCTAAACATCAACGTTTTTGTATTGGTTTAATTTTTTAGTTTTGCCACTGCAGAAATTTTATGATGATTTGTATTAATTAACTATGGTTTTATGAACCTGGTCAGTTTGTCCTTGAAGACGCCAGAGTTACCTTGTTGTATATATTAATATTACTATATTAGGGATTCCCAAGTGTTAAAGCTCTTTAATTGGAAACCCTGTCTTGTTTGTTTATTCCTTAGTGATATACCAGCCTATAGGTAGCTAACAGATCTGCTTGTTTCCCCTTGTCACAATAATAATAATAATAATAATAATAATAATAATAATAATAATAATAATTATTATAATAAATAAATACGATAATAAAAGATAACATAAATTTTTTGTGAAGTGTTAATTTTATATTAGGCAAATACACATTCATGCAATGTTTAAAATCAACTTTCCTTAAGAATTCATAGATCTAGAAGAACAAATATTATTCAGCTAAATAATAATAATAATAATAATAATAAAAATAATAATAAATCAGTATCTCCAAAGTCAACTATTACACAAGCCATGAAAAATATAAAAAGGATTATTTTTCAGAAATTTATGATTTTATATATTTGTTAGTGAAAGCATAAATTGAGCAGCCAAGGAACTTAAATACTGCTTCAGTATTTTATATATATGGAGTCAAGACATTAAGGTCTCAGTAAATTAGTATTATCTTGGCATTTTATTAACGAATGAATTAAGCTAATCTGATATGAAAAAGAAAAACAACCATCTGTAGAAAATTATCGATAAGTTGTTATGCTGATTTTAGCTGCATACACATATAACTGTGACATACCGTTAAACTGACATGTATAGTGCCACTATTTTGTCACTAAGTTACAGGGAATTACCGTTTGACTTGTTTAAATTTTCAGAAGATAAACAGTAAATTCAGCAAGATGAAGGAAATCTGGTAGACTGAATATTGCTGTTTGTAAAGCTATATTATTTATTGCTTATTCGATTTAGCAATATCTCCAGCTTTGGGTTATATATTAGTTATGATACATTTCACAACATTTAGGGACAAACATCTATTTTTAAATTACAAGGTGTTTTTTTTCCTTCTTCATTGCAACTTAATTACTTTTTTTTTTTTAGCTTTTTTTTTTTAAATCTGTTCATTCCTAAGCTAAGATGAATTGAGATTTGAAAAAAAAAAAAAAAAAAAAAAAATGGAATTAGATGTTTTCCTATACGAGAAAAGAAATGTCAAACCCTGAATGTTTTTCGATGTTCTTTTTTAACTGATACTTCAGATTACTGCACTGACTTTTTATTTATTTATTTATTGTGTTTTTTAAATTAATCTTGTAGATGAATATATTTTAGCATTAAATTCAATTTTGGAAATGGTAAGCCACTATTCACTTTTCACAAGAAATAATTGCATGTACGGTATTATTTTGCTTGTTAGCAGGGAAGGTTATTTTGTAGGGCTTACTGTTTTAGGTTCCATTTGAAAACCTTTTTATAAAGTTCTTACCTTACTGTTTTCTTAAGAGATAATGTATCAAAATCACCTATATCAGATAGATGCATTGAGAGAGAGAGAGAGAGAGAGAGAGAGAGAGAGAGAGAGAGAGAGAGAGAGAGAGAGAGAGAGGTGACTGATCTGGTTTTGGACAGTTGATGAGACAAGAAAGTAAAATTATATAGATTGAAATGTTTGTGTTATTTATTTATTTATTTATTATTATTATTATTATTATTATTTATTTATTTATTTATTTATATATTTTTTTGTCGTTAGTAATTTGCATTTGCTTTATGCTGTATAAGGGTATAAAACTCTGTTAAACATAAATAATCTCTATCACATATTAGTACTTAACAAAGTCTTGTGTCAAAAATTTATAGTTCCAAATTTACAAACTTACGTTTTATGACACAGAATTCAGTGTTGTTAAAAATTTAAATTTTCAGTCAAAACCCATTGTCAAATGCAAGGGAGGTAATTCTTGGCGGTTAGGAACTAAGCGAAAAAAAAAAAATCGTGTTATTTATAGTTTTTGCTGTTAAGTAACATAAATGGTTGACATGCTTCTTAGATTATCGTAAGTGTATATTTGTCTAAGTATTATGTTCAGAATCATTTAAAGACTATAACAACACAGAAAAATCCTGAAACACCTCATCAGGAATACATTGCTTTTCACGATGTAAGTAGTTGTCTTAATGAACAAAATGGCTGCCTTCGGCCTTATCATATGGTTCAATTAGTTACTGAATTAAAACTGTTGCTCCCTAGTTTTATTAAAGATCACACATACACACATATACACAGAACTATTAAGTTTAGAAGGAAATAAAAGATAAGTACTTTTTCATTCAATTTCATAGGAATTTGATTAATTTCTTGTTACCAAATATTTAATCATAACATAGACTTGTTTTAGTCAATTGTATTTTCATTTTAATTATTCCATGATGAATAATGTTTAAGTTATACTTTTTTAAAGCAGTACAAATGATACATATCAGTGGTAAATTGAATAAGTAAGAATTTTACATTTTATTTTTCTTTCAAATTAACAATAAATTCTATAATGTGTTAATCATTCCTTTGCTGCCATACTTTTATGTATGAAAAAACAGTATATATCCGCAGACAGTTGCAATAATCATTTATGTATCATATTCATAATTCAAAACTGATTGAATTTATTTCATATCAGATGTTTGTAGAATTAATGCACTGTTCACATTTAAACATCAAACTGCACATCAACTTAGACAAAAACTAACTCAAAATATATAATAAATATATATTATAAACCTGAGAAATTGGTCTCTCTCTCTCTCTCTCTCTCTCTCTCTCTCTCTCTCTCTCTCTCTCTCTCTCTCTCTCTCTCTATTTTTATTTTAGCAGACTGTTAACAAAAAATGTTGACTAGTGTTCATCTTGGTTTGAAGTTAATGTATGCTCCTTCCATCCCCTCTCCCCCCAAAAAACAATTTACTCTTGTAAGGAAGTGAGACATAATAATACAGTTTTTATATTTAACTAATCAGATTTCATTTATCTGTTTTCAGATCTTGTTAAGTCCAAGTAAAGGTATTTTGGATGATGTTATTTGTTTTTTCTTGTTGAACAGTTTTTTTGTAAATGCACATTGCTGTTTGACTCAATTGTTGCAAAGAGAGACTGACACTCTGTGACATCATGGATAAACAGTATTCCGTGAAATTCTTTACTTCATTTGTTGAAGCAATGCAGAAATTTTGTCGAGAATATATAGAATTTGATCAGTGTGTTGAGCTGAGTGGTTATCTGGCAGTTGAGATAGATAATCATAAAAAAGAAAGATATGTATTAAGTGAAATGTTGCAGAGTTCAGGAAATGTTATTAGTGAGAGTTACTGTACAAAAGCTTTCAAGACACTCCAAAAAGAGCCTCCTGTTTCAAAAAGAGATTCTGGAAATTACAGTAAAAACTGTAGCAGAAACTCCAGTATTCTGTTTCCTGTCACTACTGCAGAGGTAACTAACAATTGTGAAAATGAACTATCATTAACATTCCTCGATAATCATTCTTCAAAAACAAATAGAAGAAAAAACATTTTACATGATAAGCAAAAATTGAGAAAATCATCAGTAGTTAATTCAAATGAATCAACTGGACATCAAAATACTTTTGTTCAAATTGGAGCTCGGACAGTAGATCAAACTGACAGACTGAAACGCAGGCTTTCAGACAGCAGTCAGACTTACAGACGGAAATGCAGGTTGATGGACAGCAGCTGGACAGATAATAACATCAGCAATAAAGGTTTGAATTCATTAGAAATATTAAATTATATATAAATAATGAATTTGTATTTTCATAATAGCTTTGTGTTTTATAAATTTATTCATCTTTGGTGGGAAGGAAGGTTCCCATCTCTGGAGCTTGACAACTCCATCCCTCTTCAGTCTTATTTCATGTTTATCCTTAAGATTTCCTTGTATTATATTTCTGAGGAATACAGAAAAGTGAAGAAGTATTTTATATATTTTTTTAATTTCTGCTCTTACAGAATAAACTGTTGATCACCAAATAGTATTCATACTGAAGAGAGCACCTCCTTCCCAATTCTTGTGATTATTCAGTTTCATATCAGTATCATTCCTTTTATCTTTGTATGTGATATATGAAATAAATGATGTCTGTAGTTAGCAGCTCTTCTTTACAAAATAAATATATACTGAATTGTTCCTATTAACTTAATTTTGTTTATACCTAAGGATATTTGTCCTTTCTTTAAATTGTATTAATTTAAAACAAAAAATATATGATCAACATCCTTTAGAAAGGAAACCACATCCCTCTAGTGTTCTTCATAATCCAATACTTTACAGTGCTGATATAACTACCTCCTTGTCTGTCCCCTTAATTTACTCTGAATGCAATGTGTCTGACTAGTGACACATTTATTGTTTGGTGCTACTTTGGTGTGTGATCTGTACATCATGAAACTATTTTGGTGTGTGACTACTTAAAGGGCACACTCTAGCCAAAAATAAATAAATCAAAACAAATCTAGAACATTTCTTTAAGATAAGAGCATGATGACAAAGGATAATTGTATTTCTTTAACAGAAAATGTCTGTTTATAGCAGACAGGTCAAGTAATGCAACAGATTTGACCTAGTTTGTTTCAGAAATAGATTAAATAGTATCAGAAATGGATTAGATAGGAAGATATTAAAATCCGTTAGGATTAATGCTTGATGCATCTATAAAAACATCACATCCAGGCAGACTTTATTTCTGAATAGATGTGGTAGTTAATCTACATTGCACTCTGTGATTTTACTTGTTCATTTACTTTAAAATTTCTAAAGAACCCTTAAGATGTCGGCTAAAGATTTTTATCAACAAGATGAAGGCAGTTACATTTTTATGAAGAAATGGCCTTGTAGATGATGGAGAAAATGTTGAACAATGTCATTGTTGTGGTGGTGGTGAAATGAAGGAAGCTCAAAGAAAAGGGAAGATCTTTTTCTTGTGTTTCTAGCAGATGTTAGCTCAATTCATTGATAAAATTATTCAAATGTATATACCTTTTAGCCCTTGTTCCTATAAATTATGACTTCATAATAAAAGGAAAATTTGGATCATTTATGCTGTGAAAAATAATTATTCAAATAAGCATCTAGCTGACACACCAGAATAGAATTTGGTCAGTGTAGATCACTAGATTGTGTAGATCACATGCCAAACTAGCACCTATTGTTTGTAAAGAAGAGCTTAATAATGTGCACAGTATTTATTAATTATATAGTTATATATTTATTTGAAGTTTTCCTGAGTAGTGAGTATGTATATTTGTTAGTTTTTATACTTAGTATTTTGCCACTAACCTGCGAACAACTGATCCATAAATCATTGAACATCAGCTGCCGTTTACAACCGAATACCTTGATTGCATATAAAATATTGGCTGGAAATGAATGTGTAGCTGACACAAGAAAATATAGTTTACAATTGATTGATTTCTGTACTCTGTATTAATATGAGAATATGCTGGGTTTTTTAAAAAGTGTGTATTGAATTGCATAACCTTAAATAAGTGAAGGAATGAAGAAAAAAGAAGGTCCTGTCTGTTGATGATTAGGTAAATACTGTTATTGATCTGTTTAAAATATGTCATAAACTGATATTTGTGTTGATGACTAAGTAAATACTATTATTGATCTGTATAAAATAATTCAGATAAACAGATGTCTGTGCTTGATGATTATGTAAATACTGTTATTGGTCTATATAAAATATTTCAGATATACTGACATCTATGTTTTATGACTAGCTATGTTCTGTTATTGGTCTATATAAAATATATCAGATAAACTGACGTCTGTGCTAGAAGATTATATAAATTCTCTTAATGGTCTAGATATAAAATATTTTAGATAAATTGATCTATGCTCTAGATGACATGGGTAGTTAGTGCATATAGAGGTTGCAGGCTTTAACCTTAATTTTTCCAACTGGGTATAAATTCTGGAAGCCCTCAATTAAAATTAGTAGCACCATAATAAATTTGAAAAATAAGTTGCCACCCTAAAAAAAAAAAAAAAAAAAAAAATTAAAATTATTTATACTTAAATATATTTTTATCATGAGCACTAAAATATTAAAATCATTTTTTTAAACTTAAATAAACTTTTACCATGAGCAATATATAGCAAAAATTTATTTGCATTTGTGAAAATTATCAACTAATACATGTTCAGCCTTTGATAAAAATCATGAAAATATTTACAGGATCTTGCAATCTGATATGCTGCACTGATCTTAAAAATCTTTCATCATGTTTAGTTTGTCAAACTTAATCAGTGAATAATCTGGCATTTTGATGACTTGAGAAATAGATAATTTAACTCTTTAGTGTTCATTTTACTTAACAATTGTAGTGCTTCCACTGCTTTTGTTGTTTTTAGTTTTGCTAACATGAATGTAATTCATTTTTCATTTATTTATTTTTCTTTTTTTTTCAGTATTTCTTTCTTAAAGTTTTAGTACCCAACATGAAATAATCCTTTTATACCTCCAGTCTGTGATTTTGACATGGAACAAAAACTTAACATTGAAATAAGCGTTACTGACTACATTGTTTTAAATAAGTCTCCAAAATGGCATTATATCTAGAAATGTAAACAATATTTTTAGCTTGGTAAATGTTGATATTGGTCTATATGAAATATTTCAGATAAATTGACTTCTGTGTTAGATGACTTCTGTGTTATAAATACTGATGCTGCAGATGAGACCTCAGAAGCATTGGATTCAAAATGTGAAACAAATGAAATGGAAATTAAGAAGGAAGAAGACACTCCATACCTGGTGATAGATAATCCACTTACAGATGGGCATGACAGTGTGACATTAGCTTCAGACACTGTCTTTTATTCTAATGCTGATGATTTTGATTCTTCAGAAGTGTTTCACAGTGATGTTTCAGATGCAACATCTCAGGTATGTCACCATATAACCAATGAACTTTTACAACTGGTTTTATTTTTCATAAACAATAATACTATACTAAATATACAGCTCCTTATCTTTACAGTTTACTGTGTGACAAGCATACTTGTAAGATACATATTACTAATTAATCCTTCCCAGAAAATGTAAAATATTAATGTAAGATGTTTCACTGTTCCTTGTAAAAGGATGATTTATACTTGAAGGAGTTCATTTAATTTAACACAACAGATGGATTACTTATTATCTTTTTATTTAAATACATGAAAATTATAATTAAGATTATGAATATAATGAAAAGAAAAGTGCATTTGTTATGAATTTTGTATACTTTGAAGTGTTTTCATTGTTTAAAGTATAAATATCCAAAATAGTAATGTATATTTTTCAAGTACATATATTTGTCAGCATTTGTCACTGTTAACAATAGGTTTGTGTTGAGGCTTATTGTTTCAGTGAGTATGATACATGTATTACAGTTTATTGTGATGACTTGAATATGTATTGTTGTGGAAACACTTTTATTGAACAACATTAAATTCTTTGACTTCTTTATGCTGTCAGGAATTTCTAAGGATTTACATTTCCAAAGTTACGAAAATATTTTAATTAAAGGCAGATGATGCTGTTTTCAGCAATACCAATTCATTTAATCTGTTTGTTACAAATGTCTATTCATTAAGTAAGTAAAGTTAGCATTTGCATCCACACATTTTGTTGAAATATTTCAAAGCTTATCTTAAGACGTATGTCAGACAATATTTAGTTTTCACTGTTGTAATGGTTTTGTATGCTTTGAATTGTTGAGAAATACAAATTTGTAATTTGATTATTTGTTGTTTGGTGGAAAAATGTTGCCAGGGATCCAGAAGAATATACTAGTTAATGCAGAAAGTGGCTGTTAGAGAGGAGCTGCTGATGTGTGATTTTTAACTTCCAACAGGTTGGTCTTGTTATGCAAGACACTAATCTTCACACTGACTCTTCAGTAGCAGTAGGAGAAGATGTCTGGGCCAGTAGGTTAAATGATAGACGCATGATTCTCACACAGCAAGAAGAAAAACAGTTTTGCTCTTTGTTGCTATCATCAGCTGCTAAAGGTGTCAGCCTCAGCAGAGCTCTTGTTCTCCAAATGGCATCAAAATTTGCAGTGAGTTTTGGTAAGCGAGGTCATAACCAGGGAGTGAGCAGACAGTGGTATTATAAATTCCTGGAGAGGTGGCCTGAGATGAAAAAAGTGATAAATAGCAGAGAAATGAAACAGTCCGTAGAATTTGGATCTTAACAGTTTCCCTGAAAGACACTTATTTCACATAATCTCTTATTTATATTGTACATACCTTTTTTTTTTTTTTGTTTGTTTTTTTTATTAAATTGTACTTACATAAATATCTTCCTCTTTCTTTTGTACTACACAGATATAATTTTTGTTTTGGATATTTTTTGTGTGATGTGGTCTACCTCTATCTTGCAATAAATATGATTATTTTTCTTTAATTTTATAAAAGTACATATCTTGTTCTGTTTTACAAAAGGAAACATTTATTTTACATAAATCATATTACCTGTCTTATATTTTGCCATAAAAAAATCCTCTTTTCTTTTTGTTTTAATTAGGCAACATATTCTTTTATGAATTTTACATAAATGAGATCTTCTCTGGTATCTTAAATAAACATGTGTTTGCACCACAGTCCAAGTCAAATTTAATGGTGAAGCTTATTTATAATGAAATTTGATAAAAATATATTAATACATTATCATAAAGCATTTATGTTCTTACAGATCTGATAATGTAGTAGATTTGTTCAGTAGCTAGAATCTTTAAACATTTTGACACAAGATATTCATGGAGATGTGTTTAATTGTTTAAGAAGTTTTAAACATTTTGGCATGTGCTGTTCATATAAATCTGTTTAAAACAGGATACATACTATTTTTTAACTGTCTTTTTTAGGACTTTTAATGTCTTACATAACCACTTTTTAAGGACAATACTTAGAGATTAAATGAGTAAACTAAGTGAATATATCTGGCAAAACCGGATGCTACACAGACTAGGGAGCACAAGTGACATACACCACAAAATTAATATTTTGGAACAAACTGGACTTATTCAAAAGGCAGTGAATTTTAACAAAGCAAGATACCCATATAACTATGACAGCATTTCCACATTGTGTTATATTTGTAATCAAGGTTCAGTCCTATACCAAATTTTGTTTATTCAATATTTTCATTTTTGACATTTGTATAGCCATGTAAAATGAGAAGACATTAACTTTGTGTCCAAACCCACAGCCTTACACAGTTCATAACAAACTATGGACAACAAAATCAATTCATAGGGATTCCCTATGGGAAGCTGTGAGATTTGCTTTGGTGTTTAATGGAAAATGTCCCTTTAAACAAGATAGGAAATAACAAATACAAACTAGTTTGCATGTAAAAATTTATTTTAATAATGTATAACACAGAATTTATCAGGAGTGTTGGCAGTCAGTGACAAACAACTTTGAACAAAGTTCCCAGAAGTACGTCAGTAAAGTAGTTGAAAATTAACAGAAGATTTAACATGGTTGGAGCTAGCCCAGCTCTTAGCTTATTCATATCCAGTTAGACAAGTATCCAAATAAAAAATCTACAGATCTGTTCCCCCATCCCCCCTTTTATTTTTGTTTTGCAGAGTTCTTGAGAGCATTCGATTTTATCAATTTAGTATAGTTAGTTTTGCCAATTTTTGCCTGAGCCTCATCTGCATATTTTCCTAAAAATGTGATCAGATTTTTTGAGTCCGATTCTAGAACATTTTTCTTATTTTTTAAATTTTATTTGGATGAGTTCTTGCCATTTGTTTCATTTCTCTTCTTTAAGATATTGATGGACTGTCAGGCTTTGGGAACTAAGGATAGTTTTTGTATTCCTCCTAGAGTCCTACCAATTCAGAATATTCAGTAATCTGTCTCCGTGCCATAAGCATGTTGTCCTCATCTGGGAGAGAACCCCCCATCTCAACAGATTTCTGACCTTGGGAAACTAACAACAACATAACAACTACTTAATACAACTTTTCAAATTGCATTTTTTTACCCATATATATACATAGAATAACAGAGCAACTGTATTACCTTCAACCTTGAAGTCCTAGAAACTAGTCTTCAGTTCACGAACCTGTTACATCAACAGGTGTTAGAATTTTTACTTTGTGTTCTTGATTACTCGCCATTGACCTGGAATTCAGACAAGACTTTTCCAAGATTATGTCCAACACATTTCACCAAAATTGCCTACTGATTTCTCTGAACAGAAACAACTGTCTGGCTGAGTATCTTTAAACAGATTGTATGGAGAGAAGGTCATTAGGACCACAATCTATCTTGTTTTCTTTGTCTGGAAGCCCACATGAAAGACCTGGAGGCCACAGCCCCAGTATTCAATAGGCCATACCATTCTCATTCTTGTTTTCTTTGTCCAATTTTGTCATAAAAAGTGCAATTCACTGAAGGGCCATCTATACAAAACTGCAACAAATCATTTCTAGGTAGACCAGAAGTTGATACATTGAAGTATTCCAAAACTTTTGATGTTAGACGTCTACTATGGACTTAGTAATGTCTAATTGTTTGCCATTAGTCTTGTTGTAATTGCTTTTGTCATGTGACTCAAACCATCAAACATTTGGAATGTTTTGCCATGGCTCAGTCTAATATTGAACACACGGGATGCTTAGGAATCTACATTGAGCTTCTAAAATAGTAAAGGTTAAACTTATAAAGACTATTTGATTCCAAATTAGAATTTGTAATGAATCTATAGTTATATTAACAATTGTGAATGATGCAGGTAATTAGACATTATACCACTTCAAGATAAGAGTAAGACTCATTCAAAACTCATTCACAAAGTAAATGCCAGTGATAAACACATAATGACATCAAACATAGGCTGAGGAGCAGGGATAATCCAAGGTCTAGGGGTAGGTGCTGGATTTGGTTCTGTATCAGAGGCTGTCAAAGTTCCAGTAAGGAAATAATCTCCAATTTCAGCCAAAGTTGAGCCTGCAGACTTCATAGCTGAAAAACAAAGAAGTACATAATTAATAGGTACTCCAAAGTTCCTGATTAGTCATCAGTCATACTCTCTTGACATATTTTTACTGACTTTAAGAACACTTGATTTATTCTCTTGTTTCAGGTCCTATCTGAATAAAAACTGCATGAATGGAAAATCTTATCTTGAGGTATTACATATGTGTTTATACCAGGAATGTTACATCATATAGTGAAAAAAGCATTTAATCTTAATAAAAGTGCCTTGGAACCCACCACCTTTTTATAGGAAAAACCTTCTTCAGCACTACTATTTAAACTCATGGCTAAACTTAAAAATATTGACTAGACAAAACCTCTGAATCATAGCCTCATTTGTGTATTAAATACAAATGTCTTTTCTTCCCAAAAGCAGTAACAAACTTTGATGAAATATTTCTGTAAATAAATTTCTGGTTAATAAATCATGAAGCTTATTTACAGACATCACTTCTGGGCAAAATGTTAGTTATAAACTGTACAGACGAGTCCTTCGGCACAAAATATGTGAACATTTTCAGCAGTTTACTTCTGATGCATGAAAAAGTGAAAAATCTATGGTCACATGACTTTAGTTTCTCAACTGTTGTATTTTAGGTAAAAATAGCCTCTTTTATATTTGTTTATTTAATAGTATGTGGCAATGCCTTTGAAATAATTATTGGAACAGATGATGGCATAAATGTAGGAAAAATTTAGCTTGTTTTGTTTGAAACTTCATTCAAAACATACTGCATCCATGATAAATAACAATTTTCATTTGACATTTGCTTCATAAAGTCCACATTCAAACAGGGTTTCAAAAACATCTTTTTAAAAGTCAGTTCTTAAATCAATCAAAGTATAATTCAACTTTTCCATTTGCATTCACCACCCATATACTATATGTGAACTCTTTAAGTATTATTAGTTTAATTCATTATCCATTGTTTTTGTCTATGTGTTTTTAATATACTGTTATTGTAAATTGTTTTGAGCCCCACTCTCAGTTACATTGTGTAATCTGTATAATAAGAAACATCAGTTACATTGTAAAATCCACCTAAAATGAAACACCAGTTACATTTAACATCCTACAATCTGTATAATATAAAACACCAGTTACATTTTGTGTTCTACAATCTATATGATATGAAACAATAGTTACATTTTGTGTTCTACAATCTGTATAATATAAAATATGAGTTACATTTTGTGTTCCACAATCTACATAATATAAAATACCAGTTACATTTAGCATTCTGCAATCTACGTATGAAACACCAGTTATATTGTGTTCATCAACCTATGTAATATAAAACACCAGTTATGTTGTATGTTCTACAATCTACATACTATGAAACACCAGTTACATTTTGTGTTCTACAATCTACATAATATAAAATACCAGTTACAATGTGTATTCTACGATCAACATAGAATGAAACAGCAGTTACATTGTGTGTTCTACAATCTACATAATAAGAAACACCATTTATAATGTGTTCTACAATTTACAAAATGTCAAACAACAGTTACACTGAATTTCCTACAATGTCCATATCATTTTTTAGGTAGATGTAAACATGTATAGGTTGAATTGTTATATACTTAAGGAAAATAATTACATTTTCATTTGTGAATTTGTATATATGTAATGCAGAATATTAAATATTGTGCTCATTTGCTTTCTTTGCAGAAGTCTTTGTTAGAAATGAAACAGATACCTGATCAGTGGAGTAGTGAGTAAGTAATTATTTAACTAAATCTGTTTTAGTCATTTTTAGGTAATATTTCTTATAATCACATCTTTACTTCTTTTATTCTGCCATTAGGTACTCAGTGTTATCTTTTGTTTGTAAGTAAATATACACTAGCATGTAACCATTTGTTCCTACAGATTACAAATGACAGTTTCTCCACAGAGGCTGATTATCTCTTGTACACTGAAATTCAAATTACAACAACAACAAATACAATACATTCAAGTCACGGAATGCATAGTTACAAGATGTCATGGGTACCACACCATAAAATATGTTGGATGTTTCATTAAGACTCAGTCTAGGTTAAAAGGGTGCTTAAATGGCCACCTAACAAGGAACTTAAAAAAATAAATTGACAGCAATCTATATAAATCAATAATTCTATTTATCCATTAAAGAAATAAACAACACAAGTGAAGATACAAGTTAATTATTTATTATACAGATGTGATAATAATACAGTCAGTAAAACATATATTACATATATTCAAATAACTTTGTCTAGTGATAATGAGAGTTACGAGTAAGGTCATATGGGGAACCAAAATAAAATAAGAATCTGCATGCAGGGCAGATTAAAGAATTTAAATTGTATGTATATGAAATGTTACTGACACAGGTTAATTACACATTACATCCTATCAAACAGAAAGTGGCTTACTATACTTTTCAAAAACATTGGTTCCTTGCCTGACTGAATGATACCACTTTTGGTTCTTGTTTTGGCTTTTTCCTTTTCTTCCGAATTACCAATTACCAGCTCTTGTAAAACAACTCCATGGAGTTGAGAAATTGCGTTTGTCACAGAAAATTAAGTTAGTTACATAAAGTGAATCCATGACACTTGACCATGAGTAAATTTATTATTTTTTCAGATACACTTATTTACAATACATTTATTTGTATTCTGAACATATATATATATATGTTTTATTTTATTTTCAATATGTATTTGTATTTTTTTGTTTTTTGTTTTGAATATATTTGTTTATATTTTGAATATATTTCTTTGTGTTTTGAATGTATAGGTTTTTATTTTGTTTTGAATTGCATTATTTCTACATGTTTTCAGTTAACATGAAGAACATGTGAAAAGCATTAACTGACAGTAACCAGTTTTCAGTGTGTAGCTTTTGCCTAAAATGTGGTCCTAAAAGTACCAATTTTTGGTTGCTTTGGAGTAATCAAATATTATTGGCAGTTAATAACTCTTTGATACATCTACTTTTAACATGTAGTGCATTTAACATCAAAATGCCATTTTTGTACATTAAAAGTTGTTTTTACCAACCATCCCGTGATTTTTGCCACTTTGTTTCGTAATACCTGCAGGTGTGATACCTAGCAAAGTACATGCCTCTATAATTATGGCCTTTATTCTGTGGTATTTCAGAGCAGAAAAATCGAGAATAACTTCAGAATAAGTACTTACAATGCATTTCCATTGAATTCGAAGGCTCTGATTTACTTAAACTGGTCATTTGATCATCATGATCTCATGATGAAGCCTGAATGGAGGCTTCCTTTGCTGAAAATGATTCACAAGAAGGTTTAGATGTTCTATCTTATTAATAATGAAGTATTTATTCATTATTGAAAAAAGAAATCCACTCAAAAAATTAACACAAAGTCAACAATTATTTTTCATAAGTCCATAAATGATAATAACATCTTGCATTTAAAACAATTTGCAATAGGAAATGCATGTATCTAAAAAAACTTTAAAAACTGCATTATCAACACAAACATAGTAATTTGGCTCTCTGCAACTACCAGTACTAAAACACTTGCAGTCTAGGATGGTATTAATTCTAAACAGTAATGTTTATTTTTATGCCCTCGCATGGTCTTGGTACAGAAAAATACCATTAATCCTAACATAACTTGTTGAAGGACATAACACTTTTATTTTTCAAAGATCATTTTGATACTGAACAACAACAAAATATACTTGTTTGTTGATCATACTTAACAGTTGTAGTAGTTCAAAGTAGAAATTTCATGTACTAATTGAATTATCAGATGTCATAATTATACATTATACACAATCATCATTCATAGTTTCCACAGTTTTAATGTTGTTCTAAGACTTACAGATGCTTTTCCTCAATGTTGCCATCTTTTCTTTGATGTACCTCATTTAAAAGATTACTCGGCATATTTATGAAAGAGCCCACTATATGAAAATGTAGTTTTTGTACTAAAATTCCATTGTCTATAATATCATCAAGAGTAAAGAAATAGAGGAAGAAATATCTACTTGATGGCAAACATTTTATTTATTTTTTAAAAATGTTTTGATGTTTTTAATAATAGTAATATGAAATCCAAGACAACACTGTTAAATGATCAACATTGTAGTAGTTTGGTTGTTTTTTTAGTCATTAACTGATTAAGTGATTATGCAGTACAGTTGCATAAATTGGTTAACCTAAATGGAGCTTTTTCATTATCTGTAATAATGGAATCATCTGTATATATGATAGTACAGTGTAATTACGACTAACTTTTACTAAAACATTTTAGTCTCATTTATTGCACAAAACAAGAAAACTGTAAGAAAGCTACTCCCGAAATTACAGCTTCTAAGTTGACAAGGTCAGGATTCATTGTTGGTTTTACTGGGATAAGCTATGCACCACTGACAAGTATTGTGCAAGTATCAGTGCAGCAAACTGAGCAGGAAAGGATGTTGCTGACATAGTGATTGCATTTTATTTCCAAAGATGAGCAAAATAACATTTAACACAATAACATTTGCTCAATGGAAAATGGGTTACACAAGAACGGTTCTGCATGTTGCATGAGAACTAAACAATAGTTTATACAGTCTGTGATCTTAATTGTAAAATTAATTGTAACCATACATTTGTCTGTGAAAAGTTAGAGTAACCATACATTTGTCAGTGAAAACAGTTTGATATAATAACCATACATTCGTCTGTAAAAACAAACAAGTATCACTCATGTGCTAAAGTCTGATTGTATATTGACAAATAACACAATCAAGATTTTGTATATTTACATCCGTACATTAAGTCAGGTTATATATTTACACATACACTGAAATCAGTTTGTACCATGAAGTTTTTGCAATTTACAGAATCCAACTCAGTTTATGAAAACGTCACAGCCTTATATTCCTTAAGCTGAAGACAAGCTCTGCAAACATTTTCAACATGCCGGGGCCTGCAGCTTGCACAGTACAAAGACCATCTTGCTAATCTTTTCCATAGCCTTTGAGGTACTGGTTGTACAGGTGACATCATCTTTACCACTGTTGTTATGTGTATGTGACTTGTGAATTACCACTGATGCAATATATAGCCCAAGACTGTTTGCTGATCAGCATTGTTAACATGCTCGTCTTGACAAATTCATCTCTAGGGAGGTCATTTGAGATTCAGTAATATCTTGAAAAATATAACAGATTTGAAACCACATTGGTAATAGTTGTTCATCTAGAGCAGTCCATGTATGTAAAGCATCCAGTTAAAATGATGCCAGCATCACACTGACTTGTATTTGATAAACATGTCAAATTCTAGTTCTTATGAGTTACACTAGTGTGTCATCTCCACTGCTGTATTCTTTCCCCTGCCTCCTTTGACAGTAGTGTAAAATCCCTCAGTCAGTCAAGAATGTTGATGCACCTGGCATTACTCTGTTTATTGCACAATAACTATTTATTTAAATTACTTTCCTATATATACATGTGGTTATGAGAACATAGTTGTAATGTTTTACACACAAGTAGAGCACATTTGCTCTTATGATATATTTGCACTAAAACTTTGTTGTGCAGTTATATGTTTGGAATATAAAAGCCCTGGTAGCAGATTACTGGTATGAATAGCTTCCATACTAAAGATTTGTTTAATAACAGAGAAAGGTGGAGAATATGCATTAAAACACATTTTAACAAGTAATTTTTCTGTGACATTTTGCCAGTCACTGATTAATCTTTTCTAAAATGAAACGGTTACATACATTACTTCTAAGTGATATCAAAATTCCACAAAGTTCGCTTGTAATTACTGAAATTTTAAATATAATACATTGAATCTTTCAAAATGCTAAAATATTACTGAACAAATTGTTTGAATTTATCGTTAATTTTTGCATACATTAGCTTAAGGTTTTTAATTTACAAAAATAACAGTACATAAATAATCCTTGACACGTTTATAAAATTCTAAGATAATAAAAAGAATTGTGTCTATTATATGTATCAAACACAGTCTAGCTGCTAAAAGTGGTTTCTCTTTGCTTACAGAAGTGTGCAAAGATTGTGTAGCCAAGTTGACAACTCTCCAGTCTACACATGTGACATGTGCAACAAAGGATTTCATTACCGCCATGTTCTCATTCGTCATATTCAGTGTGTCCACCATGGAGGCTCTTCTTTTTTTTGTAACATTTGTGGTGCAAAATTCAACCGGAAAGACAACCTAAATCGACATTCTAAATCTCACAGAATTAAGTAACAACAGATTTTTCAGTAATGAAATTCCAAACTTGTATATTCTATTAAAGAAACAGATGATGTAACAACTATTTTAACAACTATTTCCTTACTGGTACACGTGTAATAAAGGCTGTAGTACACAGTTTTTGAAACAGTTTGTAGTGGAAGGGCTGCTTTTTCAATTAATGTCCTTCACCAGATACTGATTGTTGTGCTGGGTAAATTAAACATTTTATTTTGTTTTGTTTTTTGCAACCAAATTACTAAAAGCAAAATATTAAAGGTTTACAAATCTCTGAACACTGCACAATAATACATGACACTGTGCCACATAAATAATATTAAATATGCCAGTGATATTTAACCACTGAAAGATAACATAGTCAAGTGTTAATATTTTGCATACTATTTTGATTGGATTATTTTACTTGGCAATTCAAATTTGAGAGGTAACATTTAACTAGATAATAATAAATTGACTGGTGATATTTTACTAGATAAAACAAGTTGAACATGATTATGTCACAAGTTTATATTTATGTTACAAGGTGATATTTTATAAGATAATACACATTTTTCTGGCAATTCAATTTTGGTTTTATTTTGCTTTAGATAAAACAACCTAGATGGGTAAAATTTAGTGGATAATATATTTCAGTTCTGATACATAGATAAGACATGGTTTTCTCTTTATTTTTGGTTTTTGATTTCAGAAAGCCACAGCATTGTGGAGGTGGTATCAAACAGCCCAGATCAGACAAGCTGTGGTGTCAACAATGTAACAAACGATTCACGTATAAATCAGCTTTGACACGACACAATCAGAACTTCCATTTTGGTTCTGTTCGATTGAGATGCACTGTTTGCAATGGAACATTTAGTAGAAAAGACTATTTCCGTCAACATCTAAAGCGTCATGTGAAAAGACAATAATCTCAATACATTGGTAAGCTTCTCAACAACAAACTTGTAACTGTAAAAATGTCAGCATACAACAATAGTTTGTCACCAGAGTTTCTGGTATTATGATACATGGCAGTAGTTTGTGACTACTGTTACTGGTGTCATGGCATATGATGTTAAAAACCATTCACTTGATGGGCAAATAAATATTTAAGTTTTTTCCCCACTAAGTGTTCTGCTTTTATGTGCCCATCAGTTGTGGTGTCTTCTACTAGTAATACCTTTGTCATTAATAGATTCATAAGATCATAGTAACAAGATACTAAGTTAAAGAACATCCTTTTTGAAGAGCAATTAGAAGTGTTTCAGAGTGAGCTTTTGTCACAGATCCACATACTTAATAATATAGAACATATGTAGTTGCATACACTGGCCGAGTATCCTTTATCTGAACCACTTGGGACTTGAAGTATTTTTGATTTTGGAATACAGGTTTCATTTATAGTACAATTTATACATTAGTGGGTTATTTTTTTTATATAATTTTTAAATAATTTGTTGAATAAAATTGTGTATCCAAAACAGTCTCAAAACCGTAACATAATACTATTTCTGATGATCAGAAAGTTTTGGATTTTGGAATTCTGGAAAGGGATTGTCAACCTGTATCATACGTATACAGATTACCTAAAGCAAGTACACAACATGCAAACACATACCTATATCCATCTAACCATGCAGACATATAAACAACATGTAGTCAAATGTTTACACATTTTTATTATTATTCCATATATTTATGTATTATTAGTAGTAAAACTGTGATTGTATGCTCTTAATTTCAAAAGTGTCAACTTAAACTTAACAATTTAAAAGAACATAAAAATATTTAAAATTTGATTGTTAGTAATTTTTAACTTCAGCAGTAACAAACAGTAAAATTTTTAAGACTGTCAACTCTGTATTTAATCTGACAATATTATTAAGCAACCACTAATACCCTCCTTCAGGCAGATTAATACATTAACTAAATCCAATTTACTGAATTTTGAAATAGCTGTTTTCTCCAGAACAAAATCACTGAATAAATAATAAGCAGTTGGAGATGTATAGAAGTTGTTATGATTTAAAGAAATAGAATCAGTTATTTTTTTTAGATTATTATTTATTTAGTTTGTTGTTTCTTTTTACAGCTTTTCTTGGTAAACTAATGTATGTAGTTTAATTCAGTATTAAAAATAAAAAAGTAGAATGAATTGGTCTTACAAAAAAAAAAAAAAATATCCATTTGGTAAACAAACAAATAATTAAGCACTAACACTGTATGTTAAAAAACCCCACCACTCCTCCTAAGTGTCAGTTTACTTTTTATTAATGGTTTGTTTTTCTGGTAATAACTACTCCAAAAACAGATTCTTTTTTTCAGATCTTTTTATTCTAATGTCATATTTCTAAATTAGTCAAATCAGTGATAAAGGTTTTTAATTAAAGCAACTAATTTAACCTGCAGTTTTTCCATTCTCCCTGTCCTTGGGTGAGGGAGGGGAGAAGGCTTTCTGGATCAAAGTTTGTTAGACATTTCCAAACAATTTCATTGCTCAGCATTTTTTTTTATACACCTCCAGTTGTGCAAATACTTTCAGATTAGAAAATACATACATGACAGACATGTTACATTTTACAATTAGCACAACTTGAGAACACACTGCAATTTTTTGGTGGGAAATACGTGAAAATAATTAGTCTTAACTGGAAATAATTTAGGAGAAACATTCCGATTTCATTTCTAATTTAACCAAATACTGTATAGGTAACTAGTGATGAATATGTCATTTTTGAATTGTGGGGTTTATATATCTTTAGAAATAAATCCATAAATCAAAATTAATGATCTTCAGATTGCATTTGAATTACTGTTTCTGAAATACAAGTGGCTGCTGGTTGACAACTTTAGTGCAAAATAAAAAAAATTGGTTATAACTGTTAAATATTATTTTATTTTCAGATCTGCTGAAATGAACATACCATCTCAACTAAATGGTCACACATGTCGCGTTTGCCAAACAGTGTTCACTCAGCGATGTACCCTTCTGAGACATGTTCGATGTGTACATCAGCGTCTTCTACGTTTCACATGTCAGCTCTGTGGCAAGAAATGCACCCGACGTGACGCACTCAACCAGCACGTGAAGATACACAAGAAAATGGTAGTCACAGTGACGAATCCAACAGCACACAAATGATTTAAATGACAAATTCAACACAAGAAAACGGTTACCAGCGACTCTGCCTGTCTCACACAAATGATGCTTAATTGAACAGATATGAATTGAGAAATACTGTAAGAAATAAATGTGCATTTTTGTGTTGGGAGTCCCAACTCTGATACATTGTTTCCAGTTATGTGAAAAGATGATTCTTGTGGTACACCTTAATATATGTGAAAACACGAAAACACTGAAATTTGTGACAACTAATGCCATTAAATTGTTTGTTAATCATTACAACAGTGAATGTTTATTAAGCCTTTGAATATTTAAAATAAACTATGAAGTGCATTAGTTTTGTGTTGTAACTGTTCTACTGAAAGGATTGTGATCAGTTTCATAATTCACTTAATTAATGACTAACACAGTCAGTGTATATAACACATTCAGTTCAAACCAAGGTGGACGGCTATTAGAAACAAAATGCCTACCTGCAAATTTTTGATAGAAAGCTTTCATATACGTACTATCATATTCATAAAAATTACTGATTATGTTTATTTTTAATTTTCTGTAATATTTTATCAAAATTTCAACCCATAAATAATAAACACTAGAAAACAATGTCAAAAATAAATGTTTAATATTTCTAATGTGGTTTAAATTATAAGTAAATATTTAGTGGGAGATTCTTTGCAGTATGTTTTCTGCAATGTGTATCTAATAACTGCATCACCAATGTAATGATCTATTTTATTACTCCCTCCAAAACACACCATAAATTAGGTGCATGTGTATAATTAACAAAATAAACTAATGTACACAGAATTAAAATAATAATAACCCCAGGAAACAGCATAAATAATATCTTTCATGTTGAAATTTGTTTTATCTCTGTATTCTTAATAAAATAAATTTATTTAGTAAAACTCAGTAAAAAGGAAATTTTCTGATAAAATAATCTAAATTTATTGAGTAGTAAAATATTTGTTTATAAAACATCATACATAAAGATATTTACAAAATGAAGTGGTAAAATGTTTACAAAATGCAGTGTAACATGATGATTAGTTGTGAATGAATCCATGGAACAATGTAAAAAACTGTCAGTCTTTCTTTGATTGTTTCTCTTGGGGTTCACCATCTGAAATAAAATAAAACAGCATTAAAAATCATTTCTAAGATAAATAAAACTTGTATGAAACACCTATTAGCACATTTACTCACCTCTGTGGAACTTCTTGCCATGACCTCCCTAAAAAACAGAAACAAAGTTGTTACACCACAGATTATATGTTACAAAATCATCATGTTTACTATTTTTTTTTGTTTCATTGCTTCTACTTTCAGCTGGTATTATGCCTCAAATGCTTTCAGATTAGAACATTTAAAATATATACTACTGACTGATTTCAGTTAACACAAGTAGTTTAAACATATATTATTCTAAGTCTGACAATCCTGGGAATTCAAGTTTAATTGTCGTTAATCATACTGCAATTTAAAATTCACCTGTTTAAATTTCC
This sequence comes from Chrysomallon squamiferum, assembly GCA_012295275.1. Classification (NCBI taxonomy): domain Eukaryota; kingdom Metazoa; phylum Mollusca; class Gastropoda; order Neomphalida; family Peltospiridae; genus Chrysomallon; species Chrysomallon squamiferum. The sequence continues at coordinate 98,977 of CM022672.1, read as the reverse complement.
TTTTGCCCTTGTTATATGGTTGTGTTCGTTTTTTGTTTCTACCTTGATTTTTTTTGCTAAAAATGTTTTGCCAGTGTTCAAGCTCTTCATCACCTGAAACAAAACTTCATCAATTAAACTCTTTTCTGTTCAATATAATCATAGATAAACTATATATACTATCCAGACGCTGTTAAAGTTCACATAAACTATAAATAAACTACTAGTAATATTACAAACTTTGCACTCATACAAAATATTAGAACATAGAAAATCTATAGACAATATCAGTAATCTGCTACATATCAAACAAGTGTTGTTCTTAAAAGGATTCCAAATCCAGACTGGTGGTTTCACCTGAATAATGATCACTGCTGTTACAACAATTAATGCAGTTCACTGTTTACCATGTCTTTAAAGAGCTGCAAACATTTTAGTATTCCAAAGTATTTACACAAACCAAATGTATCTAAAACATTCTAAATTACTAAAGTTTGTACAGTAACCATATACGTGTATGTATGTGCAAAATATCAATATACAAACAGCTACTTATAAACGTACTTGCCTTCAAGAACACGAGGAACCAACTCTGCATTGTTAATCTCTATTTTACCATCGTTAGCCTCTTGAGCCTTTTCAACAGCTAATTTGGCACCATTCTCTTCATCAAAGCGTAACCGAGCCTACAATTAATGCATCAGTTAATGATTGAAGAACAAATATGAAATCTGCAAATAAACAACACAGATGTGCTAAATATATGTATTTTAATTACCTTCTTGTCTCCCTTATCAAAGTCAACCCAAGCTACTTGACAAAAATCAGAAAAGAAATTTTTGATGTCTTCACGTGTGGTGTCGTTAGGAAGACCTTCAAGATGAAGAATGGCTCCTTTTGTAATTCGACTCATCAGTTTCTGAAACAGTCATTTACAAGCATGGCTCTATTAAATCTTAACAATGCTTTTAATAGCTAATAATTAATGTTGCAATCACAAGACACACAAGAAACTTCAATTAGCCTTCTGATGTACGTATACTTAATTTAGTTTAACTGCTTAGGGTCATAGTGGAACCAGTACAGCATTCAAAGGGTTAAACACTAAAAATGAATTGAGTAACTGACCAAGCTCAACTGACAGCTTGTTTACATGAAGAATTCTGGAGCAGACACTGCAGAGCTATATATTTTTCAGATATATGTAGTCTTGTTTATGAAGCTTGTCATTTAGCCCAATATCAAAATCAGTGCTTGCATAATTTAATTTAGTGATAACAAGCAGATCTCTTCAGTCTGCTATAACAATCATTTCAACTGGAGACAATACTGCTGACTTTTGATCCTCACTGTTGCAAGACATGCCATATGATCCTGACAACACATTTGTGCATTTTGTTGTTGTACTTGTACCCCTGTTGACAGAAATCATGTCCTCTTAATTCAAAACTTTGTATACATATTATACAACTGTCAGGTATTTCACAACAAATGTACTCAGTATTCAAACAAATGTGTTACCTGTTTCTCTTCTTGTAATTTATCGTCACTGAAAAAAAAAAGAATTTTTTTTTTAAAGAATGAATGGACTTAAAACATGGTCGGTAAACCATAAACATTCTGCATGCCCTAAACAACTCCCTCTTTGAATTTCAAGGAAACTACTAAATAGGGCTCTGAGGTACAATACTTTAAGTCACACATTCAGATTCAGTCAGAATTATAGCAATTATTGGTCAGCTAAGTTTAAGTTTGACATAACTTAAAAAAAAAGTCATTTATTTCATCTTCCAATTATAAAAGGTATAAAATTAAAAAATACAAACTTTTCAAAATATATAATCTCCATATAATTGTCAATGCAGAGAATATTTCAAATTGTAATACAGTATTAAATATACAAACTAGTGTCTCAATGTGATGACAATACGAATAATAGTGCTATCAAAAGAATCAATCCCATGACAAATATTTTTACTTGTGTGTCAATATTCAAGGTTTTATACTGATAAAAGCTGTTACATATATTGAATGACTGGTCTCAATACTACTTGATGAAAAACAAATTCTTACTTGTCTGTTTTTGAATCTTCCTTGTTTTTCAACTCCATTTTTTCTCGCTGTTTCATTGCAAAATAATCCTCTCTTAAAAAAAATTGAAAATAATTGGAAGACAATACAGCCTGTAAACAAACAAGCCAATCATGACACTGATGCACTCACATTCCTAAATGCAAGAGACGAAATGAAACAAAAAATTGAGTAGCTCTCCTTGGAAATTATACAGTCTGGCTAAAACAAGCCATGTTAACCCACAAGTGACCACACAGTGCTAGGTTTCCAAATAATGTTGCCCTTATACACATTTATAAATGTAGTGAGAATATCATACCATTTTGCATTTTTATCATAGCTAATAAAAAAAAAAAAATAAAAAGAGACCATGATCCTCATACACATTCTACTTAAAATCACTCTTAGTTAACCTTACTTTAGCATCTTCTTCAGCTCACATTCATCAGAATCTTTATATTTAAGTCCGTCAAGCTTGAGAAATTTCTCTGTGTCATTTTTTGATGAAAATATCACAAACACTGAACCCTGAATATAAACAAATACACATGCATCAACCAAACACTAATAAACAAAATAATGTAGTAATCACTGTCGACAGTACTTGGTTTTTTTAATTACACCATTTCTTATAAAAATTATTACCTTGAATGTCTTGTCTTTTGGCATGCGTCTCATAGACACTGAATCTATGGATCCATATGCTTGGAAAAATGCTTCTATTTCATCCAGTTCACAATCCAGGGGGAAACCTTTCTACAAAAAAATGTGTCAGAATATATTCTTCAAATGTAGGCCAATATTATTTTATGTAATCATATTTCCTGACACTGAACAGTAATGTTACTTTAATTATACAGTGTAACTGACACAAAGAGCAATATTATTTTATAAAACTATACAATGTGACACTGACACAAACAGCAATATTATTTTATATAACTATACAATGTGACTGACACAAAGAGCAATATTACTTTATATAACTAAACACTGACACTGACAAACAGCAGTATTGCTTCATGTAACTATACATTGTAAGTGACACAGACAAACAACAATATTATTTTATATAACTATACATTGTGACACTGACAACTAAAATGCAGTACAAACCACGTAGACTGTGCGGCTGCCGATATCTGTTCTTCTTTCTTTTGTGTTTTCTGGTATCGGTTTACTTGGTGAACGTCTCACCTTTGTCAAACATTCACTGATCTACGAAATAAAGTCTTGTTTGATGACAATTCATATTTAAAAAGTAATAAATAATAATTCATTATTTGGATCTATTTTACAGTTTATTTAAAAAAGAAAAAGGTTGTCAGAAAAAATGTTCATGCAGTGTAACAAAAGTTTAATAATAACTGGTACCTACAGTTTTAAATAACATTGAAAAAAATATATAATAAAATGCACAAACCTCTAGTATTTCTGATTTAGAATTCTTAACAGCAAATGAAATCCACGAAAAATGTTCACACATCTTTTTTAACCTGTTGAAAGTTAGTAATGTTTCGATTTTTATCCCTGTACCATTAAGAAAAATAAAGACTTTTTATGTACCGGTTAAAATATTAATTTTCCTCTGAACATTATTTTCATTATCTGTCATAATACTCCTATAAAAAAACATACTGAGTGTATTGTTTATATTTTAATAGCTAATGGATATGTTGCCACAAATCATAACTGTTTTATTTAATACTGTTACAAATCTAAAATATGACTGTAGACTGACTGGTTTAATGTAACATGTTATACAATTAAGGATACAGCCTTCATCTTCTCTGATTTTATCTTGAAGAAATTTGTCTCGTGGTAGGTTAACATCACCAAAGTAGTACTAGAAAAGTAATGAAAAAATATGTAATAACAAGATATTAATTAAACTGGAAAGAGTCTTTAAATATATTTTGCATTTTAAAATGTGAATGCTGGATAACAAATTCACATATAAATTTGTACATCTTTTTCTAAATTTTCATATTTGTACATTCAAATTAAACAATTTAATTTTTTTACATGGATGTCAGAACTGGGCATTAATAACAATCTGTTTAACAAGTCTCAAATTACATACATTTAATGGTACTTCTGCACAATTTTTTTTTTTTTAAATTTATGAGACATATTTATTCATGATAAAGATATATAAACTTAATTATCTTTTTCAAAGTTATTTTTTGGTTATTATACAAACCTCTAATTGTCTGACTATCTTGCGACACAGTTCTGGAGGTACGAAAACATTTTCCAGTTTTACATGTTCAGTTTTCACATTGTCTTCTACTTTTTCATGTGTATCTTTATTCTCCTCTTTGGTGTTGCAAGTTTCACCTGAAGCAGATTTCTCAGCTGTTTTCAAGTCTGTGCCAGAATCTGGCCGTTTACATTTTTCAATTCCATTTATGCTGTCCATCTTCTGAAGTCTGAAGACAAATTTACCTGCAAGTAAAACAAAATAAATAGTATTATATATACTAAGTATACAGTATCTTATGAACTTTCAGATTCAATTTCTAGAAATTTATCTGATTTACAATTTTATAGATTTTAATGATTTTGTCATGGAAATGGAATATAAAATTAAATATCACAATAACCAGATATCATAGCACATAAAAATTGGAATGCTAATCTTAAACATGATTTATCGGGAAATTACAACTGATACAGTGATACTAGACCCTACACTTTATAAATTATAAATTCAATAATCTATACCCAGTGCTCACAGTACAGTGTTGTGTACTCAGTATAATCATGAGTATTCAGTATTCAACTGTATATCACTATATCAGTATATGTGTATTGTCTTTAAATTCAAAAGAAAAAGAAAATACACTTTTCGCTGTTACAATTTAACCATATAAAAATTAGTATAAATAAAGAGGAGTGTAAGCAAACACGGCATATACCCTAAGATTAAATTAATACGAATTAGCAAACGTAAATTTTACACACACGGTATGCTGCAGCATGTGCAAAACTGATAGCAGTTAATTTCACAACTTGACCACGTTTTCACATCATCAACGTACGCTTGCGCAGTAGCTTGCAATTTCCTGCATTAAATATAAAAGTAAACGACACAGCTAAACGAAACGCAACATAACTTAGTCATAAGATTCTAATTATTATCATTATTATTACAGAAGTAGTAGTAGTTAAGATTACACTGAAAATGACGATGCAATGACAAAACCGAAGCAGACAGAATTAGAACTACGTAATTTTTTGTAAATGTGGACAGAATTATAATTGCTGATTTCACACACACACACACACATACGATATATATATATATATATATATATATATATATATATATATATATATATATATATATATATAAGCAATACAGTCATATCTTACAATAAGACCTTGAAAGAAAACTACTTAATAAATATATCCTAACTCAGTAACTGTGAACAGACTTAAAGTAATATCCGAGCTGTACACTATCTATCTATCTTTTATATTATGTTGTTTTGTTGTTGTCTTTTTAAATTGTTTTTTAATTTAGTACATGTATTAATATTTATGTAATTTCCGTTTTATTTATAATTCCAGAATTTGTAATGTAAAACAAATTAATGACCTTCATTCGTTTCCGGTTTCCTTTACACATGCTTCTTTCATCACATTTTTTTTAAGGACTAATTTCAGCACAAAATGGCACAAAACGTTCTAAATACCCTTGGAAAAATTGGCTTAGGCTTAGCAGTTACAGGTGGTGTTATCCAAACAGCTCTCTACAATGGTGCGTTATTGTGTTTCTGTGACAGTTATTATTATACAATGTTACTAATGTATGCTGTAGACTAGTCTGAAGCATATACGGTATAGACGCCTGTAGACGTGCAGGTCATTTTGTTGCATTGTAATTATTTTTGATTCATTATGATTTTGTAATTTATGAGTGATATCTGTTACCATAGGTAACATATCGTCACATAGGGGTGCTGTTCATTTTATTTATTATATTTTTATTTTATTGTTTTCATTAGTTAATACTGTTATATAGGTATGTGACGAACATTTTTTTTTTTTTTTGTATTTATAATAATAATAATAATAATAATAATAAAATCATGTTAAAATGAACCAAGATCTCCTTCATAGCACTTATATGAAAACAAATTTAGAATTTTTAAGAGACTACAATATGAGGGTATTTTTCCTTCATAATCTACGGACAAACATTAATTTCTGTAATTTTGCAAGATAAATGTCTCATATAGATTTAATCCAGTATACATGTAGTATATATCAGAATTAAAGTTTGTATGAGCAGTAAAGTTGTACAATATTTTTATGCAAGTTGTTAATACTCAGGAATTTTAATTAATTAATCATACTATACTGCTCAAAGAGTAAAATATATCTTATGTCTTAATTATCTAATTCACAAAAACTTCTTAGAAATTAAACCAATATACAAAAGCTAATTTTTTTAAACTGATAATTTGTCGGGTCCTTCATATATTAATGTAAACGAAACATCAAACTTATAAGACATCAGCTGTAATCATCTTGTTTTCATTTGCATTGTTTGTTGAGAATACCACACATTAACAAAATTAAATACCTAGTACCATAAATATTTCTATGAAATTTGGCAGACTATAAGATAAATGCATAATATTTTGTAATTTGTATATGATTTAAAGTCTTGATTAAGCTTACTTTGGACATGCAGTGATCATTCTGAAACAGTAAATTTGTCTGTTGATTCTTTGCTTATAAAAAACGTTAAAAAATTAAAACATTGATAAAGCTGAATATGTATGTTATGTCATAGTATTTGTTTTTGAAAATGTTTAAAAAGAATGATGAAACAGTTATCTGATTGAGGGAACTCTCTTTAAGGTAAGCAAAAATGTGACAACAATTAGGTGACTTTCTGCAGCAGTGCACTCTCATCTTTTGTCACATATCTAGTAAATGTTCACTTATGCTTGATTAATCACAATGTCTCTGTGACTTGTGATAGAATCAGGACTAAGTGAAAATTTCTCAAGTAACCATTAACTGTACTGTAAAAAACAAGAAGTATGAATAGAATAGTCTAGACAATCCAGATCTGGGTTTCTACCCATACCCAATTGAATGCTTCTCTGCATTGTTATTTGTTTGGTATTTGAAGACAAAATATAATTCAGATTCAGATTTAAAAAATTTAAAGCAGATCATTATTATAGCTAGTAATTAGTTTAAATAAACATTTTTTTCACTTTGTAGTTGATGGAGGGCACCGAGCTGTCATATTTGACAGATTTCGTGGTGTGCAGGACACTGTGACAGGGGAGGGAACTCATTTTCTGATACCTTGGGTACAACGGCCTATTATCTTTGATATTCGCTCTCGACCAAGAAACGTCCCATCTGTAACTGGAAGTAAAGGTTAGTTTGTGTTAAACATGAAAGTGTCTGAACATCAAGTATTTTTCTCAAAGATCACAACTGACCTTTGAATTTTTGTATTTTGTTTTTTCTCACACATCTAAAATCCCAATATTGAGAGTATTTATATTTTTATTTTATTGTGATCTTGTAATACTAATGTTTTTGCTTTACAGATCTTCAGAATGTGAACATTACTTTGAGAATTCTCTTTCGACCAATGGCAGACAAACTGCCTCAGATTTACACAAATCTTGGCCAGGATTATGATGACCGTGTATTACCATCAATCACTAACGAGGTCCTAAAAGCTGTGGTGGTAAGTATTATAATTTTGGCTAGAAATTCCTGCTCTTACATTTTCAACAGTTATCAGTGTCTAGTTACTGGTTTATTTGGTTGTTGTTACATATTGTAAAGAGTTACATAAAGCTTTTGGTGCTTTTTGTTATATTATCCTCTTTAGAGGTCTTCAAATATATTTGATTAAAATATGCACATTAAACTGATGAAATGACTTATATCTGTTATGTAATGAGTTATTCTTATTAATAGCAAAACGTTTTTGAAAGTACTAATTTTATTATTATTATTATTTTATTCAATATTTAATATTTGGTGACAGGTACATTTGCTTTATGACAGGCACATTATTTAATTTATACAGGTATGCGACACACTATATTTTTTAGGGCTTGAATTCCTAATGGTTTCCCCCTCAGCTTTGACCAAATGTCTCATAGCCAGGTTAGATTTGCTGATGGGGAAGTATTCTTATAGTTAAGTTTTTGACAGCAATGTGTAACAAATGTTTTACTTCACAGCATTATGTTGCATCTGTTATATTTCATGGAGATACGTTATTGATGTTACATTTCATGGTAATATGTTACAGATGTTACATTTCATTGGGATGTGTTACATGTCACATTTCATGGTGATGTGTTACAGATGTTACATTTCATGGGGATGTGTTACATATGTTATAATTCATGGTGGTGTGTTACATTTCATGTGTTGCAGGCTCAGTTTGATGCTAGTGAGTTAATCACTCAGAGAGAACTTGTCTCACAAAAAGTCAATGAAGCTCTTACAGAACGAGCTATCAACTTTGGTCTCATCCTTGATGACATTTCACTGGTAAGAGTTCTTTAATGCCATATAATCAACATGCTTGTTGCACATTCATTCTGTTACTGTCACACATTCAGTTAGTCTTATTAAAACATGTAACTGATTGTTTGTTTCAGACCCACTTGACATTTGGTCGTGAATTCACAGAGGCAGTAGAGTTGAAACAGGTGGCACAGCAGGATGCAGAAAGAGCAAGATTTGTTGTTGAAAAAGTAAGTCATAGTTTGTATAAAATTTAATTTCATTCTTTCATAGTAAACTGTATATACAAGGTGTCCCAGAAGTCACGCACCATGAAGATTTTTATTTAGATACACATAAATTAGTAGCGAAACCCTCAACAGAGTAAAAAACAGTTTTATAAACAGAATTGAAGTATGTATCAATGCAGAGGGCAAGCAATTTGAGCATTTGTTATGATTATTATTATTAAAATTTTTATTCATATGTATCTAAATAAAAATCTTCATGGTGCGTGACTTCTGGGACACCCTGTATATTTCTTTTGGTTCTTTTTTGATTTGTGATATTTGTAACAAACTAATCTGTCACAAAATGCAGCATGGTTGTGAGATTTGTACGTGGTTTGTTTTTCAGGCTGAGCAGCAGAAGATAGCTGCAATCACTATGGCTGAGGGAGACTCAACAGCTGCTATTCTCTTGGCAAAGGCGTTTGCTGCAACAGGGGAGGGACTTGTTGAGTTGAGGAAGATTGAAGCTGCAGAGGACATTGCCTACCAGTTATCACGTTCCCGCAACATTGTGTATCTGCCAAAAGGTCAGCAGACACTTCTGTCGCTGCCCCAGTAACTAAAGATATCTGACTTTGTGTGGATTGTTGTAGCTGAACATAATTTTGTAACCTTAATGACATAACTATAATGTTGCTAACATTTTAAAATTAATTTAAAAGAAATATAGTGTTGGAATGCTTGGAATAAATTGGTGACAATTGTTTTAAAACTCACATTTTTGCATATCCACATCATCTTCTGTATTAAAAGTCACAGAAATATCCCTCTATTATAAATTTTAAATACAGAAAATATGAATCTGAGTGCCAGAATACCAGACTGTATGTGATTTGTAAAATAATTGTTATTGTGTACAAGTTGTCAATCCAGTTTTTGTTTTAGATTTTCTAAACAGCTAATTACAGAATTATGAAATGTACATATGTAAAGCAGACATTCGTAACATGCAGAAATGTTCAATTTTACTCAGATTTCTACTTTATAAATTAAAATGTTTACTAAATTGTTATTTTGTTTAATGACATACTGCAGACTAGTTCATGGATTAGTGAAAACAGGACTGACACTTTAATTTTTAAACAAGACTAAGACATTTCACTCAGTATGATGATGTGTAATAAAGATTTATAGAATGGATGAAAATAACAAATCTTTTTGTGTTTATTTTATCATATACAGTTTCTATAATTATGGATTTGAAACCAGACATTGTTTATGCATTAAATTAGAAGCAAAATTTTGGTGTTAAAGAATGGATATTTCATTACTCTAAATTTGTCAGATATATATGGGATGTACAGTTCTGTTCTGAAAGCAACCAGAAATGATTTAAATGAATAAGGTGATACTTCTGTAAAACTGTAGAGAACAGACAGATTAAAACTACCAAAACTAGTAAGAAAATACAAACAAGAAAATATGCACAAAATAATAAAAGTTAAAATTACTTATCTCTGGCGGGTAAAGTCTATCCTTTCTGTATGCACAGACAGTTGACACTCCCTGAATGAGTGATCGTGTGTCTCAAGGTTTCACACATCATGCCGCTGTTGACATGTCCTGGAAAAAGATAAAAAGAACTTTGTTCCAAATATTTTCTAATTGGAATTGTCTGTATTTGTTGCACTAACATCCTGATGTTTTGTATAAATGTTTAGCAAACTGCAGCTTTTTAAACATGTTGGAATATTTGTATGTTTTTGCAGTTTGTTTTTAAATCCGTATTTTATTTGTTCAAAAATGATTAAAAATTAGCAGTAAATTAAAAATCTGTGAACCTACATAAATGAGATGAAGTTAAGAAACACAATGATGCTCTAATTTAAGGGACAACATTAGTGTCTGTTCATTCAAGTAGTTTTCTTTCAAGGGCTTTTTGTAAGTTAAGCCTGTATTGCTTACAACACGACATCTGTCCAGCATCCCGCGTGGAAGCATCTCTGTTGTGTTATGTTCGTGTTTTGTGCAGTAGGTTGCCAAATTTCCATAGATCCTAAGAATGTGAATGCAAAGGACAGTGCTTAGAAGAAGAAGTGCATGATGTCCATTGAATTAAAGTATGGAATCATAGAAAACGTAGTACTTTTACGATATGTACCATACTGAAGTAGGAGACGATACTGGTTATAACTCGAGCCAAAGGCGTTAAAATAATTTCTAAGCTGCAGACTTCTTTCCATGAAAAACTTGAGAAACCCTGAACTCTTTACAAAACCAATTTATTTCCTTACATTATCTTTTATTTATTTTTTTATTCAACATTTGTCACTTATACATACACTTCTCTTATTTACAAAAAATTGAGGTGATAATGGTGAGGGTTAGGGTTAGTATTAAGGTTAGGTTTATTTAAACTTATTAGGGTTACGGGTTAGAATTTTGGATTAGGGTTAGTATTAGGATTAGGTTTATTTAAAGTATTTAGGGTTAGGGTTAGGGATAGGGGTTAGCGTTAGTATGGTTAGGATTAGTATGGATAGGGTTTGGGTTAGGGTTAGAATGGATAGGGTTAGGGATTAGGGTTAGGGTTAGTATTAGGGTCAGGTTAGGGTTAGGGTTGGGATTAGTAATAGAGTTAGGGATACGGTTAAAGGGTTAGGGTCAGAGTTACGCTTAGGGTTAGCACGGTTTTTATGGTTATGGTTAAGACTAGGGTTAGGGTTAGTTAGGATCTGGAAAAATATTCCAATGTGTGCAAAAGGAGCGCGCCGTAGGGGCGAGTGTGGAAAAAGCGTTTCCAACATTCACAAAAGGTGCGGCACATTATTTAAATGCGTGTGAAAAAACAAAAAAAAACGAGCAAATTTTCAAAATATGAGCGTTTTTTTTGCACGTAGCGGAAACGAGCTGTTTCCCTTGGGTGCGGCGTGCGGCACTTTTCAACCGTGTCGGGCAACCATTGCCCCACTTTTGGCTAGGTGCGCCCCGTTTTTGCCAGGTGTGGAGAAAAAGTTATTCCACTTTGAATAAGGTAACCCTCGCATTTCAATCGCGTCTTGAAAATATATGGTTTTCAAAAATTGAAAACCCGTGGGTCGGGAAAAATATTTCAACGTGTGCAAAAGGTTCGCGCCGTCGGGGCGAGTGTGGCAAAAACGTTTCCAACATTTACTAAAAGTGCGGCACATTTTGAAAATGCGTGTGAAAAAAACCACGAGAAAATTTTCAAAATATTTGCAGGTGTCGGAAACGAGTTGTTCCCCTTGGGTGGGGCGTGCGGCACTTTTCACCCGTGTGGGGCAGCCTTTGCCTCCACTTTTGGGTAGGTGCGCCCCATTTTTGCCTCGTGCGGAGAAAAAGTTATTCCACTTTGAAAAAGGTACTCCTCGCATTTTTATCCCGTCTTCTAAATATTAGGTTTTCAAAAATCGAAAAGCCGCGTGGCACTTACACAGAGAAAAATCTCTGGTGCTGAATGCATATACAATTCTAAATGAAACAATATTAAATTAATTAAAAATTGCCAGAAAATTTAAACACAAATAAATTTCAGAATATTAATAAAATACAAAAAGAAATAATAAATTCTGATATTAAAAAAACGATTCTATGAAATGACACAATAAATTATTTTATTTACTGATTTTTTTTATTATAACAAGAATAAGGAGAGCAGACAGGAAAGAATAACTAAATAAGTAGACATATAAAGAAACACGCTGAGTCATTAAAACGATCGAAACTCGGCGTTTTCGGATAATTAGTGTACGTAAGCTTAGTGAGTAATCTCTCGTAAGGGACTTAACTTTAATCTATTTTTGTGAACAGATGTCACTAAAGGGAGATAAGTCTATTCGATATAATTTTTACTTTGCTTAGTGATTACATCTCACGTAAGGGACCTAAGTCTAATCTATGTTTGTGAGCACATATCACTAAAGGGAGATAAGACTAATCCATATTATTTTTACTTTAGCACACACACACACACACACACACACACACACACACACACACACACACAGAGAGAGACAGACAGAAAAAAGTCTGGTACTGAATGCATATGCAATTCTAAAAGAAACCAAATACAATTAATTAAAAATTGCCAGAAAAGTTTAAAATTTATAATGACCTTAATAAACGTTGATGTAAGTGAGTTAAATATTATGCTTTTGGCCTATTGCAATTAATATGTGAACAGATGTGTGATGTTTGAGTATATATGCTGTATGTTGTCATAAGAAAGTATAGGGTACAACTATCAAATACAAACCGAAATGAAATGAACATACACGCATAAAGGCTGAAAGAATTCAGTCTTAGCTGAGGACAAGACGTTCCCATTCTGTGAACAAGGAATCTTTGGCATCCCAAAATGTACGAAGTAGTGAGAAGGCCTGGTCAGAACATAGGTGTTTTCTGGATTCACGTAATTTGCGTGAAGTCCAAGCACCAAAGACTGGCACAGTCGAGCTGCCACCATGATCGGAAGAACATCCAATTCTGCACGCGAGACAGTCACGTGGTTCTTATACCCACGCAGCAAGTGACTTCCAACGTCCAATCGGAGATTTTCATCGGCGTCAATGCAGATAGCCAGGTCGATAATGAGGTAACTCTCGCTGACATCGGTGTAGTCGAGGATGCCGTTGATGGAATACTGATTGTCGACTTAAGAGGTATCTTCATTTATCTGCTAAAATGTTCTGCTCATTCGTATCACCATGAACACAGCCTTTTGAAATAATAAGAATAACTGCTCATTACCATTAGTTAAAATACCTTTATTTTAACTTTAATTGATGTTCTTTGAGATATTAATATACTGAAGCACTAGAACTAGTGCAAGTATCCGAAAAGCAATATATGTTTCTGCGAAATAATGTAGATAATTAATAAGAAGTTAACATAATTCAGACTTATCAGTATTCGCTTAGCTTAAGTTGTCCATTTAAATTATATTAGATTAATATTTGAGTGCACGTATTTTTATTTTATTTTATATATATATATATAATTCGTTTGCTTTTGCTGTTTGTTTTTTTTGGGGTGGGGGTGGGGGGATTGTCTTTTTCCGGTTGGGGATGATATTGAAATTCTCACTTGCCCATAGGTAGCTGGCTGTATTTTGGTACGACATCTCTATCATATGTGTCAAGTACGTTTTAAAAATAAAATAGCTGTTACGATTGGTTATCGCTTACCTGACTAGCCAATCGCAAGCGACCTATGAAAGCCCCCGTCTTCATCAGCAGATCTGGTGTGTATGGCACCTTAGCTATGACAATACCAGGAACGAAAGTACGAATTTCAACCCAGTGACTACTGAAAGATTCACCTGAAAATTTTGTCATGAAAGAAATTTATCCATTTTATTCATTCCCAATGTTTGCAGATGCATGTGAAAAAAAAAAAAAAAAAAATAAAAAATTTGAAAACTATGTACAAACATTAAAATATAAATAATCACTAAGTATATTTAATTATTTTGTTTCAAATCTTTGTTTAATTTGAGTCAGTCAGCAAGTTAACAGATAAATTAAAAGTTGAAACAAGCATCACAGAAGTTTTGACTGGATATTAAAAACTCTTATGCTTTAATTCTGAACCTCAGGTTACTGATAAAAGTTACGATATACCATTTGTCAAAATACGTTTCTCAGTTGACACGGTATTACCATAATAACAGTGAGAAAAGTTTTGAATAAAAGTGTTTTTAACAAACATTTTTCAAAGATTACATTTTGCGTATCCATGCTTTAGCTACGTATATAAAGTTATTAAATGTAAAAGAACCTGTATCGTCTGGGGTATATTTTCAACTAGCCAAAATTCATCTTGAACGTTCTGTGTTGGGCACTGGACTCGTATACCATTTTTATTCATGTGTTCCATATAAGTATGCTGAACCTATAAATTGAAAAAAAAAATAAAAAATATTAAAACAAAATTAATCATTAACTGGAAAACTCTATGTTAAACAATCGAAAGTAAAGGGTATGAATTATAGACTTTGGTGCGAACACACATACACACATTCACACACAAAGAAAACACTCTCTGATATGCCAGAAATTTTTATACAAATCAAATGAAATCATTGGTGATGTTATTCGCGTTAAAAACCAACTTGTTTTCTCTGGTTAGTTTTTCCCCATCACGACACCAACTTGTCAAATCTGGTCGTTGTGAATCCATGCTGTTAAACACTTTGAGAAAATAACTCTTGTCAACACTTCTCAGATACGGGTTCGAATAGTTGTTCTCGTCAACCTGGATGTAGAAGTTAACGTCGTCGTAGCTGTTGAGAGGCGAAAACTTGGTCACGTTGAGGCCGTATAATCGTTTTACCAGTCGCTTCAACTCTTTATCTGGAACCTCTGGTTTCACGTCTTCACCAGGGTTCTGTATGACAATGTTAGGAGAACTGTTGTTCACGTCGTCTTGTCTGCTTTCACAGTCAGTCATGTGTTTGTGTGTGTGTATGTGTGTGTGTATGTGTGTGTGTTTGGTAATTTTTTTCTTCTTCTTCTTCTTTTTTTTCCCTTGGTTTCTGAAAACAGCAAAAGTGGAAACGATTTCTTCACTTTTTTCTATTTCGGGAGATGCACTAAAGTCGCCAGAAATAATTACTAAACACTGAATTTTATTTGGTTGTTGCAACTGCCAGTTTAAAACACATTAGACAGGGAAAAGTCGATATGAGGAGAATGGAGTGACAGGTCTGCTTTCAGTTACAATGCTCGTGCTCTCCCCCAGTGTCCCACGTCAACGCTGAACTGGAGAAAGAAGTCGTTACTAACACACGGTTATTTTATAAAGTTAGAGCGGCTGTAAAAGCTAAAGACTTTTAGCAATAATTTGCTTTATCTCTTTTCTTTGAAACTGATCGAACATTAATTCCGTTCTTTTCGATATGCTGCTGTGTTTGAAGTGACAAACTTTAACCTGATTTAACAAGGCTCCCTGAAATGTTTCATTACCAGTTAGTTTCCTCAAAGTCTCTGTAACGAAATAAATGTACGTTTCAATCTGTTATGGAACAATATCTTTATATTTTATTTTGTTTTATTGCGGAATCTAACTGGCTGAATAAATAAAATGTGTAAATGAAAATAATACATGAACAACAGAACTGGTGAAAAAATGAAGAAGTCCACTGATAATAATAATAATAATAACAACAGTAAGTGTGATAATTTTATCTGCTGTAAATGTTAAATTTACGGTCTAAGGGGGATAACTCTATTTAAAGGAAACTGAGATAAGTAGAAGAAGCGTTTTGCTAATGCCTGCAGTAAAATGGGTAAAGTTATCAATCTTTCTCTTTTGTCTTTTTTAATTGTTTATTTACATGCATATCTATCTGTTTATATATAATGATTAAATAAACGATTTCTGTATTTTCTTTTCTTCTTATAAAAAGTAAATAATATTACATTACGGAAATACTGGAAACGAAAAATACAATTACAGACACCATCTTCTACTATTTCTGCCAACAATATTGCAACTTTTGTGACAACTATTACTATGCAGCAAATACTGCTGTTGTCTATAATAATAATAATAATAATAATAATAATAATAATAATAATAATAATAATAATAATAATGATATAAGGGAGATAACTGTAACAGTGTTTCCAAATAAGGTGTCATTACATGAGTTACGACCCAAATGTTTTTTGTTGTTGTTTATGTTGTTTTAAACAGTTCCAGCTGAATTATTTAGATTATATATAGTTATAAATATTTAAAATCTAAATATCAAACAAAGTTAAGCCATCAAAAATAAATAAGATTATTTTAAATTATGTAGGTTTAAAGAAAATAAAAAAATAAAATAAAAGAAGTTATGCAAAATAAATAAATTACAAAATAAAGGGTTAAATACAATTATGTTCAGTTTTTAAAATCAAAACAAAAACTGAATAACAACCTCTGACAATTCTATAAATTAGTCCCAAATTATGCTTTCAGTTGGGTTATTCCCTTTAGACCGTAAAGGTACATTCTTTTCCTTGTTTTCATTTCCTATAATTTTTACCCTTCTTTTATTGTTTTGTATTGTTTTTTTTTTTAAATATGCTAGGTTATTTATTTATTTATTTATTTATTTAGTTATCTGTTTGATTGCTTTATTATTATTTTTTAATTGTTTTGTGCGTGCATTCAATATTCCTATCAGGCGGTTTGGCCTAAAATAGAGTTATTCCCCTTAGACCGTAAATAATAAAATTGCCAAACTAACATCTGTTAGATATATTTTCCTGTTATTTCATTTAGCTTTTTGATTATACTGCTCTACATAAATGTGTGTGTGTTGTTTATTTATTAATTTGTAATTTCACTTATAGTATCATATATATTCTAGTCTCTTAAAGCTTTTCTCAACACACTCTAAATACATTTTCTCTGTGTGTCTGTGTGTGTGTATATGTGTGTGTGTGCGTGTGTGATAAACTCATGTATTTATTATTATATAAACATTTCTTTTTACATTGCATGTTGATAAATTCATACTGTTACATTCCATTTACTCTTTTATTATTAATGCATATTTCTATATATCTCTAAATTATCAGCCATAATATTATCACATTGCCTTTCTTCTGTTTTTGTTTTTGTTTTTTTCATCTGGGTTATTTTATTTCACCTTTGAATTTCATTTAATTTTCACCTCAAAAGCTTCTTATTTCTTGGAGTTTTACTGTGTTCATATTTAACGCATAAGATTGCATTTTATTTATATAGAAAAAATAAAACTGCACAGCAAAAAAAAAAAAAAAAAATTAATAATAATAAAATAAGTAACAATAGTGAAATGTAGATTACTGTTATAAATGTTATTTCTCAATTTGTTGTTACCAAACACTGTTGAAAAGAAGATGTATCACTTACCTCTCACTGGTTTAATTTTTGAATGAGAAGTGTGCCTATCATTTTTGGGGCAAACCTCAAATTGTAGCTATTGCCTTATAATGAAAACATTCCAGTGCATTCAAATAATACAGATTTTGAAGCTTCACAAAAGAACTATGAAAGTGTTTTTGTCAACAATAGTTTTTTAAGTGCATGTATTAAACGATACAACCATACATATAAACACAATTTCATTTCCATTATTTATCAAAAAAAAAAAAAAAAAAAAAAAAAAAAAAAAAATGCTAATATAAGTTATATAAAATAATACATTATATGAATAAAGGTAATCCACAGACACCATCTCACATTAACCAGATTATAGCAATGCTTATGAATTTAAAAAAAATATTTTCAAAATAATATTATCAAATCAAAAAACATTCAGTCCAAGATGAAAAAACACGAAATATGTTTGTGGACATAAATCACTGAAGGGACATAAGGCTAATCGATATAGTTTTTACTTTGCTTAGTGAGTACATCTCACGTAAGGGACCTAACTCTAATCTGTTTGTGAGCACATATCACTAAAAGGAGATAAGTCTAATCGATCTGATTTTTCTTTGCTTAGCACACACACACAGACACACACTTACACAATCTTACACACAGAAAAACCTCTGGTACTTAATGCATATACAATTCTAAAAGAAACAAAAATTTAATTAAATAAAAATTGCCAGAGAATTTGAAAACAAATAAACTTGAGAATATTAATAAAATACAAAAAGAAATAATACATTCTCATATTATAAAACCGATTCTATCAAACGACACAATAAATTATTTTATTTACTGAATTTTTTTACTATAAAAACAATAAGCAAAATAGACAGGAAAGAATAACTAAATAAGTAAACAAATAAAGAACCCCGTTGAATCATTAAAACGATCGAAACTCGGCGTTTTCGGAGGTTCCATTTGTAGGATAATTAGCGTACGTAAGCTTAGTGACTACATCGTACGTAAGGGATATAACTCTAATCTATGTTTGTGAACACATCTCACTAAAGGGAGATAAGTCTAACCGGTATAATTTTTTCTTTGCTTAGTGACTACATCTCACGTAAGGGACGTAACTCTAGTCTATGTTTGTGAATACATATCATTGAAGGGAGATAGTCTAATCGATATAATTTTTACTTTGCTTAGTGAGTACATCTCACGTAAGGGACCTAACTATAATCTGTTTGTGAGCACATATCACTAAAAGGAGATAAGTCTAATTGATCTGATTTTTTCTTTGCTTAGTATACACACAGTAACACATACACACACAAACACACACACACACACACACACACAGAATCCTACACAGACAAAAACCTAAAGTACTTAATGCATATACAATTCTAAAATAAATAAAATTCAATTAATTAAAAATTGCCAGAGAATTTGAAAACAAATAAACTTGAGAATATTAATAAAATACAAAAATAAAAAATAAATTCTGATATTAAAGAAACGATTCTATCAAATGACACAATAAATTATTTAATTTACTGATTTTTTTAAATTATAACACCAATAAGCAAAGTAGACAGGACAGCATAACTAAATAAGTAAACAAATAAAGAATCACGTTGAGTCATTAAAACGATCGAAACTCGGCGTTTTCGCAGGTTCCATTTGTCGGATAATTAACGTACGGAAGCTTAGTGACTACATCTCACGTTAGGGATATAACACTGATCTATGATTGTGAAGACATATCATTGAACGGAGATAAGTCTAATCAAAGTAATTTTTTTCCTTGCTTAGTGAGTATATCTCAAGTAAGGGACCTAACTCTAATCTATGAGTCTGAACACATATCACTAAACTGAGATAAGTCTAATCGATATGATTTTTTCTTTGCTTAGTATATATATACACAGAGACACACACAAACTGACACACACATACACACTCTTACACAAAAAAAATCTCTGGTAATGAATGGATACACAACTCTAAAATAAACAAAATTCAATTATTTAAAAACGTTTTTCCCACACTCGCCCCGACGGCGCGCACCTTTTGCACACGTTGAAATATTTTTCCCGACCGCACGGAATAGTGCCACACGGATTTTCAACTTTTGAAAATCGAATTTTTCAAATTTCGTTGAAAATGCTAGGGGTACCTTTTCAAAGTGCAATAACTTTTTCTGTGCACGTGGGAAAAATCGGGCGCACATACCCAAAAGTGGGGCGTGGGAAAAATCGGGCGCTTTTGCCACATACCAAAAAATATTTTTCCCGACCGCACGGAATAGTGGGGCAAGGGTTGCCCCTTTTCACACGGGTGAAAAATCGGGCGTGCCGCACGCCCCACCCCCACCCAAGGGGAACAACTCGTTTCCGACACGTGCACAAAAAACGCACATATTTTTGAAAATTTGCTCGTTTTTTTTCAAACGCATTTTCAAAAGGTGCAGCACCATTGGCAAATGTTGGAAACGCTTTTGCCACACTCGCCCCGACGGCGCGCACCTTTTGCACACGTTGAAATATTTTTCCCGACCGCACGGAATAGTGCCACACGGATTTTCAACTTTTGAAAATCGAATTTTTTCAAGTTTCGTTGAAAATGCTAGGGGTACCTTTTTCAAAGTGCAATAACTTTTTCTGTGCACGTGGGAAAAATCGGGCGCACATACCCAAAAGTGGGGCAAGGGTTGCCCTACACGGGTGAAAAGTGCCGCACGCCCCACCCAAGGGGAACAACTCGTTTCCGACACGTGCACAAAAAACGCACATATTTTTGAAAATTTGCTCGTTTTTTTTCAAACGCATTTTCAAAAGGTGCAGCACCATTGGCAAATGTTGGAAACGCTTTTGCCACACTCGCCCCGACGGCGCGCACCTTTTGCACACGTTGAAATATTTTTCCCGACCGCACGGAATAGTGCCACACGGATTTTCAACTTTTGAAAATCGAATTTTTCAAGTTTCGTTGAAAATGCTAGGGGTTCCTTTTTCAAAGTGCAATAACTTTTTCTGTGCACGTGGGAAAAATCGGGCGCACATACCCAAAAGTGGGGCAAGGGTTGCCCTACACGGGTGAAAAGTGCCGCACGCCCCACCCAAGGGGAACAACTCGTTTCCGACACGTGCACAAAAAACGCACATATTTTTGAAAATTTGCTCGTTTTTTTTTTCAAACGCATTTTCAAAGGTGCAGCACCATTGGCAAATGTTGGAAACGCTTTTGCCACACTCGCCCCGACGGCGCGCACCTTTTGCACACGTTGAAATATTTTTCCCGACCGCACGGAATAGTGCCACACGGATTTTCAACTTTTGAAAATCGAATTTTTTCAAGTTTCGTTGAAAATGCTAGGGGTACCTTTTTCAAAGTGCAATAACTTTTTCTGTGCACGGGAAAAATCGGGCGCACATACCCAAAAGTGGGGCAAGGGTTGCCCTACACGGGTGAAAAGTGCCGCACGCCCCACCCAAGGGGAACAACTCGTTTCCGACACGTGCACAAAAAACGCACATATTTTTGAAAATTTGCTCGTTTTTTTTTCAAACGCATTTTCAAAAGGTGCAGCACCATTGGCAAATGTTGGAAACGCTTTTGCCACACTCGCCCCGACGGCGCGCACCTTTTGCACACGTTGAAATATTTTTCCCGACCGCACGGAATAGTGCCACACGGATTTTCAACTTTTGAAAATCGAATTTTTTCAAGTTTCGTTGAAAATGCTAGGGGTACCTTTTTTCAAAAGTGCAATAACTTTTTCTGTGCACGTGGGAAAATCGGGCGCACATACCCAAAAGTGGGGCAAGGGTTGCCCTACACGGGTGAAAAGTGCCGCACGCCCCACCCAAGGGGAACAACTCGTTTCCGACACGTGCACAAAAAAACACATATTTTTGAAAATTTGCTCGTTTTTTTTTTCAAACGCATTTTCAAAAGGTGCAGCACCATTGGCAAATGTTGGAAACGCTTTTGCCACACTCGCCCCGACGGCGCGCACCTTTTGCACACGTTGAAATATTTTTCCCGACCGCACGGAATAGTGCCACACGGATTTTCAACTTTTGAAAATCGAATTTTTTCAAGTTTCGTTGAAAATGCTAGGGGTACCTTTTTCAAAGTGCAATAACTTTTTCTGTGCACGTGGGAAAAATCGGGCGCACATACCCAAAAGTGGGGCAAGGGTTGCCCTACACGGGTGAAAAGTGCCGCACGCCCCACCCAAGGGGAACAACTCGTTTCCGACACGTGCACAAAAAACGCACATATTTTTGAAAATTTGCTCGTTTTTTTTTCAAACGCATTTTCAAAAGGTGCAGCACCATTGGCAAATGTTGGAAACGCTTTTGCCACACTCGCCCCGACGGCGCGCACCTTTTGCACACGTTGAAATATTTTTCCCGACCGCACGGAATAGTGCCACACGGATTTTCAACTTTTGAAAATCGAATTTTTTCAAGTTTCGTTGAAAATGCTAGGGGTACCTTTTTCAAAGTGCAATAACTTTTTCTGTGCACGTGGGAAAAATCGGGCGCACATACCCAAAAGTGGGGCAAGGGTTGCCCTACACGGGTGAAAAGTGCCGCACGCCCCACCCAAGGGGAACAACTCGTTTCCGACACGTGCACAAAAAACGCACATATTTTTGAAAATTTGCTCGTTTTTTTCAAACGCATTTTCAAAAGGTGCAGCACCATTGGCAAATGTTGGAAACGCTTTTGCCACACTCGCCCCGACGGCGCGCACCTTTTGCACACGTTGAAATATTTTTCCCGACCGCACGGAATAGTGCCACACGGATTTTCAACTTTTGAAAAATCGAATTTTTTCAAGTTTCGTTGAAAATGCTAGGGGTACCTTTTTCAAAGTGCAATAACTTTTTCTGTGCACGTGGGAAAAATCGGGCGCACATACCCAAAAGTGGGGGGCAAGGGGTTGCCCTACACGGGTGAAAAGTGCCGCACGCCCCACCCAAGGGGAACAACTCGTTTCCGACACGTGCACAAAAAACGCACATATTTTTGAAAATTTGCTCGTTTTTTTTTTCAAACGCATTTTCAAAAGGTGCAGCACCATTGGCAAATGTTGGAAACGCTTTTGCCACACTCGCCCCGACGGCGCGCACCTTTTGCACACGTTGAAATATTTTTCCCGACCGCACGGAATAGTGCCACACGGATTTTCAACTTTTGAAAATCGAATTTTTTCAAGTTTCGTTGAAAATGCTAGGGGTACCTTTTTCAAAGTGCAATAACTTTTTCTGTGCACGTGGGAAAAATCGGGCGCATATACCCAAAAGTGGGGCAAGGGTTGCCCTACACGGGTGAAAAGTGCCGCACGCCCCACCCAAGGGGAACAACTCGTTTCCGACACGTGCACAAAAAACGCACATATTTTTGAAAATTTGCTCGTTTTTTTTTTAAACGCATTTTCAAAAGGTGCAGCACCATTGGCAAATGTTGGAAACGCTTTTGCCACACTCGCCCCGACGGCGCGCACCTTTTGCACACGTTGAAATATTTTTCCCGACCGCACGGAATAGTGCCACACGGATTTTCAACTTTTGAAAATCGAATTTTTTCAAGTTTCGTTGAAAATGCTAGGGGTACCTTTTTCAAAGTGCAATAACTTTTTCTGTGCACGTGGGAAAAATCGGGCGCACATACCCAAAAGTGGGGCAAGGGTTGCCCTACACGGGTGAAAAGTGCCGCACGCCCCACCCAAGGGGAACAACTCGTTTCCGACACGTGCACAAAAAACGCACATATTTTTGAAAATTTGCTCGTTTTTTTTTTCAAACGCATTTTCAAAAGGTGCAGCACCATTGGCAAATGTTGGAAACGCTTTTGCCACACTCGCCCCGACGGCGCGCACCTTTTGCACACGTTGAAATATTTTTCCCGACCGCACGGAATAGTGCCACACGGATTTTCAACTTTTGAAAATCGAATTTTTTCAAGTTTCGTTGAAAATGCTAGGGGTACCTTTTTCAAAGTGCAATAACTTTTTCTGTGCACGTGGGAAAAATCGGGCGCACATACCCAAAAGTGGGGCAAGGGTTGCCCTACACGGGTGAAAAGTGCCGCACGCCCCACCCAAGGGGAACAACTCGTTTCCGACACGTGCACAAAAAACGCACATATTTTTGAAAATTTGCTCGTTTTTTTTCAAACGCATTTTCAAAAGGTGCAGCACCATTGGCAAATGTTGGAAACGCTTTTGCCACACTCGCCCCGACGGCGCGCACCTTTTGCACACGTTGAAATATTTTTCCCGACCGCACGGAATAGTGCCACACGGATTTTCAACTTTTGAAAATCGAATTTTTTCAAGTTTCGTTGAAAATGCTAGGGGTACCTTTTTCAAAGTGCAATAACTTTTTCTGTGCACGTGGGAAAAATCGGGCGCACATACCCAAAAGTGGGGCAAGGGTTGCCCTACACGGGTGAAAAGTGCCGCACGCCCCACCCAAGGGGAACAACTCGTTTCCGACACGTGCACAAAAAACGCACATATTTTTGAAAATTTGCTCGTTTTTTTTTTCAAACGCATTTTCAAAAGGTGCAGCACCATTGGCAAATGTTGGAAACGCTTTTGCCACACTCGCCCCGACGGCGCGCACCTTTTGCACACGTTGAAATATTTTTCCCGACCGCACGGAATAGTGCCACACGGATTTTCAACTTTTGAAAATCGAATTTTTTCAAGTTTCGTTGAAAATGCTAGGGGTACCTTTTTTTCAAAGTGCAATAACTTTTTCTGTGCACGTGGGAAAAATCGGGCGCACATACCCAAAAGTGGGGCAAGGGTTGCCCTACACGGGTGAAAAGTGCCGCACGCCCCACCCAAGGGGAACAACTCGTTTCCGACACGTGCACAAAAAACGCACATATTTTTGAAAATTTGCTCGTTTTTTTTTCAAACGCATTTTCAAAAGGTGCAGCACCATTGGCAAATGTTGGAAACGCTTTTGCCACACTCGCCCCGACGGCGCGCACCTTTTGCACACGTTGAAATATTTTTCCCGACCGCACGGAATAGTGCCACACGGATTTTCAACTTTTGAAAATCGAATTTTTTCAAGTTTCGTTGAAAATGCTAGGGGTACCTTTTTCAAAGTGCAATAACTTTTTCTGTGCACGTGGGAAAAATCGGGCGCACATACCCAAAAGTGGGGCAAGGGTTGCCCTACACGGGTGAAAAGTGCCGCACGCCCCACCCAAGGGGAACAACTCGTTTCCGACACGTGCACAAAAAACGCACATATTTTTGAAAATTTGCTCGTTTTTTTTTCAAACGCATTTTCAAAAGGTGCAGCACCATTGGCAAATGTTGGAAACGCTTTTGCCAC
>CM022672.1:45567-73742 GCA_012295275.1 Chrysomallon squamiferum | reverse complement strand
TTAAAAGGTGCGCGCCGTTTCCGGGGCGAGTGTGGCAAAATGGTTTCCAACATTTTCCAAAGGTGCTGCACCTTTAGAAAATGCGTTTGAAAAAAAAACGAGCAAATTTTCAAAAACATGTGCGTTTTTTGTGCACGTGTCGGAAACGAGTTGTTCCCCTTGGGTGCGGCGTGCGGCACTTTTCACCCGTGTAGGGCAACCCTTGCCCCACTTTTGGGTATGTGCGCCCTATTTTTCCCACGTGCACAGAAAAAGTTATTGCACTTTGAATAAGGTACCCCTAGCATTTTCAACGAAACTTGAAAAAATTCGATTTTCAAAAGTTGAAAATCCGTGTGGCACTATTCCGTCCTGTCGGGAAAAATATTTCAACGTGTGCAAAAGGTGCGCGCCGTCGGGGCGAGTGTGGCAAAATGGTTTCCAACATTTTCCAAAGGTGCTGCACCTTTAGAAAATGCGTTTGAAAAAAAAACGAGCAAATTTTCAAAAACATGTGCGTTTTTTGTGCACGTGTCGGAAACGAGTTGTTCCCCTTGGGTGCGGCGTGCGGCACTTTTCACCCGTGTAGGGCAACCCTTGCCCCACTTTTGGGTATGTGCGCCCGATTTTTCCCACGCACAGAAAAAAAAGTTGCACTTTGAATAAGGTACCCCTAGCATTTTCAACGAAACTTGAAAAAAATCTGATTTTCAAAAGTTGAAAATCCGTGTGGCACTATTCCGTCCTGTCGGGAAAAATATTTCAACGTGTGCAAAAGGTGCGCGCCGTCGGGGCGAGTGTGGCAAAATGGTTTCCAACATTTTCCAAAGGTGCTGCACCTTTAGAAAATGCGTTTGAAAAAAAAACGAGCAAATTTTCAAAAACATGTGCGTTTTTTGTGCACGTGTCGGAAACGAGTTGTTCCCCTTGGGTGCGGCGTGCGGCACTTTTCACCCGTGTAGGGCAACCCTTGCCCCACTTTTGGGTATGTGCGCCCTATTTTTCCCACGCGCACAGAAAAAAAAGTATTGCACTTTGAATAAGGTACCCTAGCAGCATTTTCAACGAAACTTGAAAAATCTGATTTTCAAAAGTTGAAAATCCGTGTGGCACTATTCCGTCCTGTCGGGAAAAATATTTCAACGTGTGCAAAAGGTGCGCGCCGTCGGGGCGAGTGTGGCAAAATGGTTTCCAACATTTTCCAAAGGTGCTGCACCTTTAAAAAATGCGTTTGAAAAAAACGAGCAAATTTTCAAAAAAAATGTGCGTTTTTTTGCACGTGTCGGAAACGAGTTGTTCCCCTTTGGCGGCGGCGGCGGCACTTTTCACCCGTGTAGGGCAACCCTTGCCCCACTTTTGGGTATGTGCGCCCCGCCCCTATTTTCCCCCACGCACACAGAAAAAGTTATTGCACTTTGAATAAGGTACCCCTAGCATTTTCAACGAAACTTGAAAAAATTCGATTTTCAAAAGTTGAAAATCCGTGTGGCACTATTCCGTCCTGTCGGGAAAAAAAATATTTCAACGTGTGCAAAAAAGTGCGCGCCGTCGGGGCGAGTGTGGCAAAATGAGCCTTCCAACATTTTCCAAAGGTGCTGCACCTTTAGAAAATGCGTTTGAAAAAAACGAGCAAATTTTCAAAAACATGTGCGTTTTTTGTGCACGTGTCGGAAACGAGTTGTTCCCCTTGGGTGCGGCGTGCGGCACTTTTCACCCGTGTAGGGCAACCCTTGCCCCACTTTTTTTTATGTGCGCCCCCTTTTTCCCACGCACAGAAAAAAAGTTATTGCACTTTGAATAAGGTACCCCTAGCATTTTCAACGAAACTTGAAAAAATTCGATTTTCAAAAGTTGAAAATCCGTGTGGCACTATTCCGTCCTGTCGGGAAAAAAAATATTTCAACGTGCAAAAAGGTGCGCGCCGTCGGGGCGAGTGTGGCAAAATGGTTTCCAACATTTTCCAAAGGTGCTGCACCTTTAGAAAATGCGTTTGAAAAAAAAACGAGCAAATTTTCAAAAATATGTGCGTTTTTTGTGCACGTGTCGGAAACGAGTTGTTCCCCTTTGGGTGCGGCGTGCGGCACTTTTTTTCACCCGTGTAGGGCAACCCTTGCCCCACTTTTTTTATGTGCGCCCCCGATTTTCCCACGCACAGAAAAAAAGTTATTGCACTTTGAATAAGGTACCCCTAGCATTTTCAACGAAACTTGAAAAAATTCGATTTTCAAAAGTTGAAAATCCGTGTGGCACTATTCCGTCCTGTCGGGAAAAATATTTCAACGTGTGGTGCGGTGCGCGCCGTCGGGGCGAGGTGGCAAAATGAGTTTCCAACATTTTCCAAAGGTGCTGCACCTTTTAGAAAAAAATGCGTTTTGAAAAAAACGAGCAAATTTTTCAAAAAAAATGTGCGTTTTTTGTGCACGTGTCGGAAACGAGTTGTTCCCCTTTGCGGTGGCGGCGGCACTTTTCACCCGTGTAGGGCAACCCTTGCCCCACTTTTTTTTGTATGTGCGCCCCCCTATTTTCCCACGCACAGAAAAAAAAGTTATTGACACTTTGAATAAGGTACCCCTAGCATTTTCAACGAAACTTGAAAAAATTCGATTTTCAAAAGTTGAAAATCCGTGTGGCACTATTCCGTCCTGTCGGGAAAAATATTTCAACGTGTGCAAAAGGTGCGCGCCGTCGGGGCGAGTGTGGCAAAATGGTTTCCAACATTTTCCAAAGGTGCTGCACCTTTAGAAAATGCGTTTGAAAAAAAAAACGAGCAAATTTTCAAAAACATGTGCGTTTTTTGTGCACGTGTCGGAAACGAGTTGTTCCCTTTGCGCGGCGTGCGGCACTTTTTTCACCCGTGTAGGGCAACCCTTGCCCCACTTTTTTTGGTATGTGCGCCCCCCCATTTTCCCACGCACAGAAAAAAAAATATTGCACTTTGAATAAGGTACCCCTAGCATTTTCAACGAAACTTGAAAAAATTCGATTTTCAAAAGTTGAAAATCCGTGTGGCACTATTCCGTCCTGTCGGGAAAAATATTTCAACGTGCGCAAAAGGTGCGCGCCGTCGGGGCGAGTTGGTGGCAAAATGGTTTCCAACATTTTCCAAAGGTGCTGCACCTTTAGAAAATGCGTTTGAAAAAAAAAAGAAGCAAATTTTCAAAAATATGTGCGTTTTTTTGCACGTGTCGGAAACGAGTTGTTCCCCTTGCGCGGCGTGCGGCACTTTTCACCCGTGTAGGGCAACCCTTGCCCCACTTTTGGGTATGTGCGCCCGATTTTTCCCACGCGCACAGAAAAAGTTATTGCACTTTGAATAAGGTACCCCTAGCATTTTCAACGAAACTTGAAAAAATTCGATTTTCAAAAGTTGAAAATCCGTGTGGCACTATTCCGTCCTGTCGGGAAAAATATTTCAACGTGTGCAAAAGGTGCGCGCCGTCGGGGCGAGGAGCGTGGCAGTTTCCAACATTTTCCAAAGGTGCTGCACCTTTAGAAAAATGCGTTTGAAAAAAAAAAAAAACGAGCAAATTTTCAAAAACATGTGCGTTTTTGTGCACGTGTCGGAAACGAGTTGTTCCCCTTGGCGCGGCGTGCGGCACTTTTCACCCGTAGGGCAACCCCTTGCCCCACTTTTTTTTGGTATGTGCGCCCGATTTTTCCCACGCGCACAGAAAAAGTTATTGCACTTTGAATAAGGTACCCCTAGCATTTTCAACGAAACTTGAAAAAATTCGATTTTCAAAAGTTGAAAATCCGTGTGGCACTATTCCGTCCTGTCGGGAAAAAAAATATTTCAACGTGCAAAAAAGGTGCGCGCCGTCGGGGCGAGGTGTGGCAAAATGAGTTTCCAACATTTTCCAAAGGTGCTGCACCTTTAAAAAATGTTTGAAAAAAAAAAACGAGCAAATTTTCAAAAAAACATGTGCGTTTTTTTGCACACGTCGGAAACGAGTTGTTCCCCTTTGGTGCGGCGGCGGCGGCACTTTTCACCCGTGTAGGGCAACCCTTGCCCCACTTTTTTTATGTGCGCCCGATTTTTCCCATTTTTCCCACGCGCACAGAAAAAGTTATTGCACTTTGAATAAGGTACCCCTAGCATTTTCAACGAAACTTGAAAAATTCGATTTTCAAAAGTTGAAAATCCGTGTGGCACTATTCCGTCCTGTCGGGAAAAATATTTCAACGTGTGCAAAAGGTGCGCGCCGTCGGGGCGAGTGTGGCAAAATGGTTTCCAACATTTTCCAAAGGTGCTGCACCTTTAGAAAATGCGTTTGAAAAAAAAAAGAGCAAATTTTCAAAAATATGTGCGTTTTTTGTGCACGTGTCGGAAACGAGTTGTTCCCCTTGGGTGCGGCGTGCGGCACTTTTCACCCGTGTAGGGCAACCCTTGCCCCACTTTTTGGGTATGTGCGCCCCC
Source organism: Chrysomallon squamiferum (assembly GCA_012295275.1). Taxonomy (NCBI): domain Eukaryota; kingdom Metazoa; phylum Mollusca; class Gastropoda; order Neomphalida; family Peltospiridae; genus Chrysomallon; species Chrysomallon squamiferum. The sequence continues at coordinate 69,346 of CM022672.1, read as the reverse complement.
CCCATTTTTCCCACGCACACAGAAAAAAAAATTGCACTTTGAATAAGGTACCCCTAGCATTTTCAACGAAACTTGAAAAAAAAAAAATTCAAAAAAGTTGAAAATGTGGCACTATTCCGTCCTGTTCCGTCCTGTCGGGAAAAAATATTTCAACGTGGTGCGCGCGCGTCGGGGCGAGGTGGCAAAATGAGAGCTCCAACATTTTCCAAAGGTGCTGCACCTTTAGAAAATGCGTTTGAAAAAAAAACGCAAATTTTCAAAAAATGTGCGTTTTTTTTGTGCACGTGTCGGAAACGAGTTGTTCCCCTTTGGCGGCGTGCGGCACTTTTCACCCGTGTAGGGCAACCCTTGCCCCACTTTTTTTTATTTGCGCCCCCGATTTTTTTTTTTCGCACACAGAAAAAGTTATTGCACTTTGAATAAGGTACCCCTAGCATTTTCAACGAAACTTGAAAAAATTCGATTTTCAAAAGTTGAAAATCCGTGTGGCACTATTCCGTCCTGTCGGGAAAAATATTTCAACGTGTGCAAAAGGTGCGCGCCGTCGGGGCGAGTGTGGCAAAATGGTTTCCAACATTTTCCAAAGGTGCTGCACCTTTAGAAAATGCGTTTGAAAAAAAAACGAGCAAATTTTCAAAAACATGTGCGTTTTTTGTGCACGTGTCGGAAACGAGTTGTTCCCCTTTGGGTGCGGCGGCGCGGCACTTTTTTCCCGTGTAGGGGGCAACCTTGCCCCACTTTTGGGTATGTGCGCCCTATTTTTCCCACGTGCACAGAAAAAAAGTTATTGCACTTTGAATAAGGTACCCCTAGCATTTTCAACGAAACTTGAAAAATTCGATTTTCAAAAGTTGAAAATCCGTGTGGCACTATTCCGTCCTGTCGGGAAAAATATTTCAACGTGTGCAAAAGGTGCGCGCCGTCGGGGCGAGTGTGGCAAAATGGTTTCCAACATTTTCCAAAGGTGCTGCACCTTTAGAAAATGCGTTTGAAAAAAAAACGAGCAAATTTTCAAAAACATGTGCGTTTTTTGTGCACGTGTCGGAAACGAGTTGTTCCCCTTGGCGGCGGCGGCGGCACTTTTTCACCCGTGTAGGGCAACCCTTGCCCCACTTTTTTGGCAACCCTGCGCCCCTGTTCCCACGCGCACAGAAAAAGAAATTATTGCACTTTGAATAAGGTACCCCTAGCATTTTCAACGAAACTTGAAAAAATTCGATTTTCAAAAGTTGAAAATCCGTGTGGCACTATTCCGTCCTGTCGGGAAAAATATTTCAACGTGTGCAAAAGGTGCGCGCCGTCGGGCGCGTCGGTGGGGCGCAAAAAAAAAAAAACGAGTTTTCAACATTTTCCAAAGGTGCTGCACCTTTTAGAAAATGCGTTTGAAAAAAAAAGAGCAAATTTTCAAAAAAAACGAGCGTTTTTGTGCACGTTTTTGCACGAAACGGAAACGAGTTGTTCCCCTTGGGTGCGGCGTGCGGCACTTTTCACCCGTGTAGGGCAACCCTTGCCCCACTTTTGGGTATGTGCGCCCTATTTTTCCCACGTGCACAGAAAAAGTTATTGCACTTTGAATAAGGTACCCCTAGCATTTTCAACGAAACTTGAAAAAATTCGATTTTCAAAAGTTGAAAATCCGTGTGGCACTATTCCGTCCTGTCGGGAAAAATATTTCAACGTGCAAAAAAAGGTGCGCGGCGAAAAGGTGCGCGTCGGGGCGAGGTGGCAAAATTTTTTTCAACATTTTCCAAAGGTGCTGCACCTTTAGAAAATGCGTTTGAAAAAAAACGAGCAAATTTTCAAAAACATGTGCGTTTTTTGTGCACGTGTCGGAAACGAGTTGTTCCCCTTGGGTGCGGCGGCGCGGCACTTTTCACCCGTGTAGGGCAACCCTTGCCCCACTTTTGGGTATGTGCGCCCGATTTTTCCCACGCACAGAAAAAGTTATTGCACTTTGAATAAGGTACCCCTAGCATTTTCAACGAAACTTGAAAAATTCGATTTTCAAAAGTTGAAAATCCGTGTGGCACTATTCCGTCCTGTCGGGAAAAATATTTCAACGTGTGCAAAAGGTGCGCGCCGTCGGGGCGAGTGTGGCAAAATGGTTTCCAACATTTTCCAAAGGTGCTGCACCTTTAGAAAATGCGTTTGAAAAAAAAAAGAGCAAATTTTCAAAAACATGTGCGTTTTTTGTGCACGTGTCGGAAACGAGTTGTTCCCCTTGGGTGCGGCGTGCGGCACTTTTCACCCGTGTAGGGCAACCCTTGCCCCACTTTTGGGTATGTGCGCCCCCTTTTTTTTTCCGCACAGAAAAAGTTATTGCACTTTGAATAAGGTACCCCTAGCATTTTCAACGAAACTTGAAAAAATTCGATTTTCAAAAGTTGAAAATCCGTGTGGCACTATTCCGTCCTGTCGGGAAAAATATTTCAACGTGTGCAAAAGGTGCGCGCGTCGGGGCGAGTGTGGCAAAATGAGTTTCCAACATTTTCCAAAGGTGCTGCACCTTTAGAAAATGCGTTTGAAAAAAAAAAAAGCAAATTTTCAAAAACATGTGCGTTTTTTGTGCACGTGTCGGAAACGAGTTGTTCCCCTTGCGTGCGGCGGCGCGGCGCGGCACTTTCACCCGTGTAGGGCAACCCTTTGCCCCACTTTTGGGGGTATATGCGCCCCCATTTTTCCCACGCACAGAAAAAAGTTATTGCACTTTGAATAAGGTACCCCTAGCATTTTCAACGAAAACTTGAAAAAATGATTTTCAAAAGTTGAAAATCCGTGTGGCACTATTCCGTCCTGTCGGGAAAAAAAATTTCAACGTGCAAAAAGGTGCGCGCCGTCGGGGCGAGTGTGGCAAAATGAGAAATTCCAACATTTTCCAAAGGTGCTGCACCTTTTTTAATGCGTTTGAAAAAAAAACGAGCAAATTTTCAAAAAAATATGTGCGTTTTTGTGCACGTGTCGGAAACGAGTTGTTCCCCTTTGCGCGGCGGCGGCACTTTTTTCCGTGTAGGGCAACCCTTGCCCCACTTTTTGGGTATGCGCCCCATTTTTTTCCACGCGCACAGAAAAAACAGAAAATTGCACTTTGAATAAGGTACCCCTAGCATTTTCAACGAAAACTTGAAAAATTCGATTTTCAAAAGTTGAAAATCCGTGTGGCACTATTCCGTCCTGTCGGGAAAAAATATTTCAACGTGTGCAAAAGGTGCGCGCCGTCGGGGCGAGGTGGCAAAATGAGCCTCAACATTTTCCAAAGGTGCTGCACCTTTAGAAAATGCGTTTGAAAAAAAAAAAACGAGCAAATTTTCAAAAAAATGTGCGTTTTTTTGCACGTGTCGGAAACGAGTTGTTCCCCTTGCGCGGCGGCGGCGGCTTTTTTCCCGTAGGGCAACCCTTGCCCCACTTTTGGGTATGTGCGCCCCCCCCCACGCACACAGAAAAAAAAAAATTGCACTTTGAATAAGGTACCCCTAGCATTTTCAACGAAACTTGAAAAAAATTCGATTTTCAAAAGTTGAAAATCCGTGTGGCACTATTCCGTCCTGTCGGGAAAAAATATTTCAACGTGCAAAAGGTGCGCGCCGTCGGGGCGAGTGTGGCAAAATGAGTTTCCAACATTTTCCAAAGGTGCTGCACCTTTAGAAAATGCGAGCAAATTTTCAAAAAAAAACGTGTCGAGCAAATTTTTTTCAAAAAACATGTTTGCATGCGTTTTTGCACGTGTTTGAAACGAGTTGTTCCGGAAAAACTTTTCGTCCGTTGTTCCCGAGCCCCACTTTTTTAGGTGCTGCCCCTTTATTTTTCCCAAAAATGCGCACAGAAAAAAGTTATTGCACACTTTGAATAAGGCAACCCTTGCCCCACTTTTTAGCATTTTCAACGAAAAAAAAGTTATTGAAAAAAGGTACCCCTAGCATTTTCGAAAAAAAAAAAAATCCGATTTTCAAAAAGTGAAAATCCGTGGCACACTATTCCGTCCTGTCGGGAAAAATATTTCAACGTGTGCAAAAGGTGCGCGCGTCGGGGCGAGGTGGCAAAATTTTTCCAACATTTTCCAAAGGTGCTGCACCTTTTTAGAAAATGCGTTTGAAAAAAACGAGCAAATTTTCAAAAACATGTGCGTTTTTTGTGCACGTGTCGGAAACGAGTTGTTCCGGCGCGGCGGCGGCGGCACTTTTTTCACCCGTGTAGGGGGCACCCTTGCCCCACTTTTGGGTATGTGCCCCTTTTTTTCCCGCACAGCACAAAAAAAATTGCACTTTGAATAAGGTACCCCCTATTTTCAACGAAACTTGAAAAAAATTCGATTTTCAAAAAAGTTGAAAATCCGTGTGGCACTATTCCGTCCTGTCGGGAAAAATATTTCAACGTGCAAAAAGGTGCGCGCCGTCGGGGCGAGTGTGGCAAAAATTTCCTTCAACATTTTCCAAAGGTGCTGCACCTTTAGAAAATGCGTTTGAAAAAAAAAACGAGCAAATTTTCAAAAACATGTGCGTTTTTTTTTTGCACGTGTCGGAAACGAGTTGTTCCCCTTTGCGGCGGCGCGGCGGCACTTTTCACCCGTGTAGGGCAACCCCTTGCCCCACTTTTGGGTATGTGCGCCCCCCCTTTTTTTTTCGCACAGAAAAAAAAGTTGCACTTTGAATAAGGTACCCCTAGCATTTTCAACGAAACTTGAAAAAATTCGATTTTCAAAAGTTGAAAATCCGTGTGGCACTATTCCGTCCTGTCGGGAAAAATATTTCAACGTGTGCAAAAGGTGCGCGCCGTCGGGGCGAGTGTGGCAAAATGGTTTCCAACATTTTCCAAAGGTGCTGCACCTTTAGAAAATGCGTTTGAAAAAAAAACGAGCAAATTTTCAAAAACATGTGCGTTTTTTGTGCACGTGTCGGAAACGAGTTGTTCCCCTTGGGTGCGGCGTGCGGCACTTTTCACCCGTGTAGGGCAACCCTTGCCCCACTTTTTTTGGTATGCGCCCTATTTTTCCCACGCGCACAGAAAAAGTTATTGCACTTTGAATAAGGTACCCCTAGCATTTTCAACGAAACTTGAAAAAATTCGATTTTCAAAAGTTGAAAATCCGTGTGGCACTATTCCGTCCTGTCGGGAAAAATATTTCAACGTGTGCAAAAGGTGCGCGCCGTCGGGGCGAGTGTGGCAAAATGGTTTCCAACATTTTCCAAAGGTGCTGCACCTTTAGAAAATGCGTTTGAAAAAAAAACGAGCAAATTTTCAAAAACATGTGCGTTTTTTGTGCACGTGTCGGAAACGAGTTGTTCCCCTTGGGTGCGGCGTGCGGCACTTTTCACCCGTGTAGGGCAACCCTTGCCCCACTTTTGGGTATGTGCGCCCGATTTTTCCCACGCGCACAGAAAAAGTTATTGCACTTTGAATAAGGTACCCCTAGCATTTTCAACGAAACTTGAAAAAATTCGATTTTCAAAAGTTGAAAATCCGTGTGGCACTATTCCGTCCTGTCGGGAAAAAATATTTCAACGTGTGCAAAAAGGTGCGCGCCGTCGGGGCGAGTGTGGCAAAATGAGCCTCAACATTTTCCAAAGGTGCTGCACCTTTAGAAAATGCGTTTGAAAAAAAAAAAAGCAAATTTTTTCAAAAACATGTGCGTTTTTTTGCACGTGTCGGAAACGAGTTGTTCCCCTTGGGTGCGGCGTGCGGCACTTTTCACCCGTGTAGGGCAACCCTTGCCCCACTTTTGGGTATGTGCGCCCGATTTTTCCCACGTGCACAGAAAAAGTTATTGCACTTTGAATAAGGTACCCCTAGCATTTTCAACGAAACTTGAAAAAATTCGATTTTCAAAAGTTGAAAATCCGTGTGGCACTATTCCGTCCTGTCGGGAAAAAAAAATATTTCAACGTGTGCAAAAGGTGCGCGCCGTCGGGGCGAGGTGGCAAAATGAGCCCAACATTTTCCAAAGGTGCTGCACCTTTAGAAAATGCGTTTGAAAAAAAAACGAGCAAATTTTCAAAAACATGTGCGTTTTTTGTGCACGTGTCGGAAACGAGTTGTTCCCCTTCGGTGCGGCGTGCGGCACTTTTCACCCGTGTAGGGCAACCCTTGCCCCACTTTTGGGTATGTGCGCCCTATTTTTCCCACGCGCACAGAAAAAGTTATTGCACTTTGAATAAGGTACCCCTAGCATTTTCAACGAAACTTGAAAAAATTCGATTTTCAAAAGTTGAAAATCCGTGTGGCACTATTCCGTCCTGTCGGGAAAAATATTTCAACGTGTGCAAAAGGTGCGCGCCGTCGGGGCGAGTGTGGCAAAATGGTTTCCAACATTTTCCAAAGGTGCTGCACCTTTAGAAAATGCGTTTGAAAAAAAAACGAGCAAATTTTCAAAAACATGTGCGTTTTTTGTGCACGTGTCGGAAACGAGTTGTTCCCCTTTGCGGCGGCGGCGGCACTTTTCACCCGTGTAGGGCAACCCTTGCCCCACTTTTTTTTTATGCGCCGCCCGATTTTTCCCACGCACAGAAAAAAAAGTTATTGCACTTTGAATAAGGTACCCCTAGCATTTTCAACGAAACTTGAAAAAAAAATGATTTTCAAAAGTTGAAAATCCGTGGGCACTATTCCGTCCTGTCGGGAAAAAATATTTCAACGTGTGTGCAAAAGGTGCGCGCCGTCGGGGCGAGGTGGCAAAATGTTTCCAACATTTTCCAAAGGTGCTGCACCTTTAGAAAATGCGTTTGAAAAAAAAAAAGCAAATTTTCAAAAACATGTGCGTTTTTTTGCACACGTGTCGGAAACGAGTTGTTCCCCTTTGCGTGCGGCGTGCGGCACTTTTTTCACCGTGTAGGGGGCACCCTTGCCCCACTTTTTTTTGGTATGTGCGCCCGATTTTTCCCACGCACACAGAAAAAAGTTATTGCACTTTGAATAAGGTACCCCTAGCATTTTCAACGAAACTTGAAAAAAAAAAATTTTCAAAAAAAAGTTGAAAATCCGTGTGGCACTATTCCGTCCTGTCGGGAAAAATATTTCAACGTGTGCAAAAGGTGCGCGCCGTCGGGGCGAGGTGGCAAAAAAATGAGCCTCCAACATTTTCCAAAGGTGCTGCACCTTTAGAAAATGCGTTTGAAAAAAAAAAGAGCAAATTTTTTCAAAAACTGTGCGTTTTTTGCACGTGTCGGAAACGAGTTGTTCCCCTTTGGTGCGGCGTGCGGCACTTTTTTCACCCGTGTAGGGCAACCCTTGCCCCACTTTTTTTGGGTATGTGCGCCCCTTTTTCCCACGCACAGAAAAAAAAATTGCACTTTGAATAAGGTACCCCTAGCATTTTCAACGAAACTTGAAAAATTCGATTTTCAAAAGTTGAAAATCCGTGTGTGGCACTATTCCGTCCGTCCTGTCGGGAAAAATATTTCAACGTGCAAAAGGTGCGCGCCGTCGGGGCGAGGGGCGAGGTGGCAAAATGAGCCTCCAACATTTTCCAAAGGTGCTGCACCTTTAGAAAATGCGTTTGAAAAAAAAACGAGCAAATTTTCAAAAACATGTGCGTTTTTTGTGCACGTGTCGGAAACGAGTTGTTCCCCTTGGGTGCGGCGTGCGGCACTTTTCACCCGTGTAGGGCAACCCTTGCCCCACTTTTTTTTTATGTGCGCCCGATTTTTCCCACGCGCACAGAAAAAGTTATTGCACTTTGAATAAGGTACCCCTAGCATTTTCAACGAAACTTGAAAAAAAAAAATGATTTTCAAAAGTTGAAAATCCGTGTGGCACTATTCCGTCCTGTCGGGAAAAATATTTCAACGTGTGCAAAAGGTGCGCGCCGTCGGGGCGAGTGTGGCAAAATGGTTTCCAACATTTTCCAAAGGTGCTGCACCTTTAGAAAATGCGTTTGAAAAAAAAACGAGCAAATTTTCAAAAACATGTGCGTTTTTTGTGCACGTGTCGGAAACGAGTTGTTCCCCTTGGGTGCGGCGTGCGGCACTTTTCACCCGTGTAGGGCAACCCTTGCCCCACTTTTGGGTATGTGCGCCCTATTTTTCCCACGTGCACAGAAAAAGTTATTGCACTTTGAATAAGGTACCCCTAGCATTTTCAACGAAACTTGAAAAAATTCGATTTTCAAAAGTTGAAAATCCGTGTGGCACTATTCCGTCCTGTCGGGAAAAATATTTCAACGTGTGCAAAAGGTGCGCGCCGTCGGGGCGAGTGTGGCAAAATGGTTTCCAACATTTTCCAAAGGTGCTGCACCTTTAGAAAATGCGTTTGAAAAAAAAACGAGCAAATTTTCAAAAACATGTGCGTTTTTTGTGCACGTGTCGGAAACGAGTTGTTCCCCTTGGGTGCGGCGTGCGGCACTTTTCACCCGTGTAGGGCAACCCTTGCCCCACTTTTGGGTATGTGCGCCCTATTTTTCCCACGCGCACAGAAAAAGTTATTGCACTTTGAATAAGGTACCCCTAGCATTTTCAACGAAACTTGAAAAAATTCGATTTTCAAAAGTTGAAAATCCGTGTGGCACTATTCCGTCCTGTCGGGAAAAATATTTCAACGTGTGCAAAAGGTGCGCGCCGTCGGGGCGAGTGTGGCAAAATCGTTTCCAACATTTTCCAAAGGTGCTGCACCTTTAGAAAATGCGTTTGAAAAAAAAACGAGCAAATTTTCAAAAATATGTGCGTTTTTTGTGCACGTGTCGGAAACGAGTTGTTCCCCTTTGGCGGCGTGCGGCACTTTTTTCACCCGTGGGCAACCCCTTGCCCCACTTTTTTTTATGTGCGTGCCCCGATTTTTTTCCACGCACACAGAAAAAAAAAATTGCACTTTGAATAAGGTACCCCTAGCATTTTCAACGAAACTTGAAAAAATTCGATTTTCAAAAGTTGAAAATCCGTGTGGCACTATTCCGTCCTGTCGGGAAAAATATTTCAACGTGTGCAAAAGGTGCGCGCCGTCGGGGCGAGTGTGGCAAAATGGTTTCCAACATTTTCCAAAGGTGCTGCACCTTTAGAAAATGCGTTTGAAAAAAAAACGAGCAAATTTTCAAAAACATGTGCGTTTTTTTTGCACGTGTCGGAAACGAGTTGTTCCCCTTGGGTGCGGCGTGCGGCACTTTTCACCCGTGTAGGGCAACCCTTGCCCCACTTTTGGGTATGTGCGCCCTATTTTTCCCACGTGCACAGAAAAAGTTATTGCACTTTGAATAAGGTACCCCTAGCATTTTCAACGAAACTTGAAAAAATTCGATTTTCAAAAGTTGAAAATCCGTGTGGCACTATTCCGTCCTGTCGGGAAAAATATTTCAACGTGTGCAAAAGGTGCGCGCCGTCGGGGCGAGTGGGCAAAATGAGCCAACATTTTCCAAAGGTGCTGCACCTTTAGAAAATGCGTTTGAAAAAAAAAACGAGCAAATTTTCAAAAACATGTGCGTTTTTTGTGCACGTGTCGGAAACGAGTTGTTCCCCTTGGGTGCGGCGTGCGGCACTTTTCACCCGTGTAGGGCAACCCTTGCCCCACTTTTTGGTATATGTGCCCCCCTATTTTTCCCACGCGCACAGAAAAAGTTATTGCACTTTGAATAAGGTACCCCTAGCATTTTCAACGAAACTTGAAAAAATTCGATTTTCAAAAGTTGAAAATCCGTGTGGCACTATTCCGTCCTGTCGGGAAAAATATTTCAACGTGTGCAAAAGGTGCGCGCCGTCGGGGCGAGTGTGGCAAAATGGTTTCCAACATTTTCCAAAGGTGCTGCACCTTTAGAAAATGCGTTTGAAAAAAAAACGAGCAAATTTTCAAAAACATGTGCGTTTTTTGCACGTGTCGGAAACGAGTTGTTCCCCTTTGGGTGCGGCGGCGGCACTTTTTTCACCCGTGTAGGGCAACCCTTGCCCCACTTTTGGGTATGTGCGCCCTATTTTTCCCACGTGCACAGAAAAAGTTATTGCACTTTGAATAAGGTACCCCCCTAGCATTTTCAACGAAACTTGAAAAATTCGATTTTCAAAAAAGTTGAAAATCCGTGTGGCACTATTCCGTCCTGTCGGGAAAAAAAATTTCAACGTGTGCAAAAGGTGCGCGCCGTCGGGGCGAGGTGGGCAAAAAATGAGCCAAACATTTTCCAAAGGTGCTGCACCTTTAGAAAATGCGTTTGAAAAAAAAACGAGCAAATTTTCAAAAATATGTGCGTTTTTTGTGCACGTGTCGGAAACGAGTTGTTCCCCTTGGGTGCGGCGTGCGGCACTTTTCACCCGTGTAGGGCAACCCTTGCCCCACTTTTGGGTATGTGCGCCCGATTTTTCCCACGCGCACAGAAAAAGTTATTGCACTTTGAATAAGGTACCCCTAGCATTTTCAACGAAACTTGAAAAAATTCGATTTTCAAAAGTTGAAAATCCGTGTGGCACTATTCCGTCCTGTCGGGAAAAATATTTCAACGTGTGCAAAAGGTGCGCGCCGTCGGGGCGAGGTGGGCAAAATGAAAATGGTTTCAACATTTTCCAAAGGTGCTGCACCTTTTAGAAAATGCGTTTGAAAAAAAAAAAAACGAGCAAATTTTCAAAAACATGTGCGTTTTTGTGCACGTGTCGGAAACGAGTTGTTCCCCTTTGGCGGCGGCGGCACTTTTTTCACCCGTGTAGGGCAACCCTTGCCCCACTTTTTTGGTATGTGCGCCCCCGATTTTCCCACGCACACAAAAAAAGTTATTGCACTTTGAATAAGGTACCCCTAGCATTTTCAACGAAACTTGAAAAAATTCGATTTTCAAAAGTTGAAAATCCGTGTGGCACTATTCCGTCCTGTCGGGAAAAATATTTCAACGTGTGCAAAAGGTGCGCGCCGTCGGGGCGAGTGTGGCAAAATGGTTTCCAACATTTTCCAAAGGTGCTGCACCTTTAGAAAATGCGTTTGAAAAAAAAACGAGCAAATTTTCAAAAACATGTGCGTTTTTTGTGCACGTGTCGGAAACGAGTTGTTCCCCTTGGGTGCGGCGTGCGGCACTTTTCACCCGTGTAGGGCAACCCTTGCCCCACTTTTGGGTATGTGCGCCCGATTTTTCCCACGTGCACAGAAAAAGTTATTGCACTTTGAATAAGGTACCCCTAGCATTTTCAACGAAACTTGAAAAAATTCGATTTTCAAAAGTTGAAAATCCGTGTGGCACTATTCCGTCCTGTCGGGAAAAATATTTCAACGTGTGCAAAAGGTGCGCGCCGTCGGGGCGAGTGTGGCAAAATCGTTTCCAACATTTTCCAAAGGTGCTGCACCTTTAGAAAATGCGTTTGAAAAAAAAACGAGCAAATTTTCAAAAATATGTGCGTTTTTTGTGCACGTGTCGGAAACGAGTTGTTCCCCTTGGGCGGCGGCGGCGGCACTTAAATGCGTTTGAAAAAATCGAGCAAATTTTCAAAAACATGTTTTTCAAAATTTTTGCACGTTTCCAAAATTTGTCGGAAACGAGTTGTTCCACCTTTGGTAAATGTTGGGCGTTTTTGCGGCACCCCGACGGCCCCACGTTTTGCACTCGTCGAAATAGGTGAATTACAAAGATATTTTTTATTATGAATTTTCACTTCGTTTATTTTTGTATTTAATTTGTGTTTAAAATGTAAACAAGTGAATTACAAAGATATAGAAATAAATGTGTCAGGTATTATTATTTACTTTTTGTTATTGAGGGTTTAGCGTTAGGGTTAGGGTTAGGGTTAGACACAGAAGAAAACAAGATTTTCAAACACTGGGTGAGCAATGATGAAGATCTTTCACCTTTCAACTCAAAGATGAGTACTGCGGAGAAGCCTAAAACATAGATTACAATACACATTTGGTGAACATGGATATTTGTCATTTTCTGGTCAAGTAGATGATGCCATTACTTTCTCTTTCAAGACAAACGCTTTACTTCGCGGATTTCTGTTGTACGGTCAAAATGACCCACAAAACTACGACGTCAGCGCCTTCGTCACCTACACAAGAACGGACGAAATACTGGACGGGTCTAGACTGACACAGAGATATGAACACGTGTCTGGCGTGTTTCACGTCGTGTTCAGACGTCCACTGAAGATTACTAAAGACACTGAGTACAGCTTGTTTGTTAACACTGAGGGAGACACATGGCGTGGAGGTAAAGGAGAATCAGAAATTGTTGTAGACTCTTTTGTTTGTAGATTTTCTTACTCACACAAATCTAAATTCAGTAAGAGGAAACTTAGTACAGATGTGACAAACGGACAAATACCTGCTTTGGTATTTTGGGTGTAAAAAAGACCATCGTTCAAATACTGTCAGGTTTAGTTATTACTGGGCTCATATTTTCATTTGTTTTTTTATTTATTTATTTATTTTGTTCATTTGTTTATTTGTTTATTTCGTTCTTTGTTTACTTCTTTTTTTTTGTTTTTTATTTATTTATTTATTTATTTATTTATTTATTTATGTCGTTTTACGTTTTGTATTTCTGATGACGTCAGCCAACAGTAATGACGTCATTCACACTCGATTTGAAATTTTTTATTTCTAACTGACTCATTTCTGTGAAACACGTGCATAATGTATTTAAACATCTCATTTCTTGATTATTGTTATTACTGTTATTGTTTATTTATTTATTTACTTATTTATTTATTTATTTTTTTTTTTTTTTTTTTTTTTTTTTTTTTTTTTTTTTTTGTACATGAAACATAATATGTAGATAAATTATGTCTGTATATCCTGTTTGTTAGACATGAAAATAAGAACTTATTTATTTATCCATTTTCTTTTACTAAGACTAGGAACTCTTTGTTTATTTATTTATGCATGAGATATAAATAAACGAAAAACAGATAAATAAATTTGTATTTTTTATTATGAATTTTCACTTCGTTTATTTTTGTATTTAATTTGTGTTTAAAATGTAAACAGGTGAATTACAAAGATATAGAAATAAATGTGTCAGGTATTATTATTTACTTTTTGTTATTGAGGGTTTAGCGTTAGGGTTAGGGTTAGGGTTAGACACAGAAGAAAACAAGATTTTCAAACACTGGGTGAGCAATGATGAAGATCTTTCACCTTTCAACTCAAAGATGAGAACTGCTGAGAAACCTAAAACATAGATTACAATACACAGATTTGGTGAACATGGATATTTGTCATGTTCTGGTCAAGTAGATGATGCCATTACTTTCTCTTTCAAGACAAACGCTTTACTTCGCGGATTTCTGTTGTACGGTCAACATGACCCACAAAACTACGACGTCAGCGCCTTCGTCACCTACACAAGAACGGACAAAATACTGGACGGGTCTAGACTGACACAGAGATATGAACACGTGTCTGGCGTGTTTCACGTCGTGTTCAGACGTCCACTGAAGATTACTAAAGACACTGAGTACAGCTTGTTTGTTAACACTGAGGGAGACACATGGCGTGGAGGTAAAGGAGAATCAGAAATTGTTGTAGACTCTTTTGTTTGTAGATTTTCTTACTCACACAAATCTAAATTCAGTAAGAGGAAACTTAGTACAGATGTGACAAACGGACAAATACCTGCTTTGGTATTTTGGGTGTAAAAAAGACCATCGTTCAAATACTGTCAGGTTTAGTTATTACTGGGCTCATATTTTCATTTGTTTTTTTATTTATTTATTTATTTTGTTCATTTGTTTATTTGTTTATTTCGTTCTTTGTTTACTTCTTTGTTTGTTTTTTTTTTTTTATTTATTTATTTATTTATTTATTTATTTATTTATTTATGTCGTTTTACGTTTTGTATTTCTGATGACGTCAGCCAACAGTAATGACGTCATTCACACTCGATTTGAAATTTTTGATTTCTAACTGACTCATTTCTGTGAAACACGTGCATAATGTATTTAAACATCTCATTTCTTGATTATTGTTATTACTGTTATTGTTTATTTATTTATTTACTTATTTATTTATGCATTTTTTATTTTTTTTTTTTTTTTTTTTTTTTTTTTTTTGAACATAATATGTAGATAAATTATGTCTGTATATCCTGTTTGTTAGACATGAAAATAAGAACTTATTTATTTATCCATTTTCTTTTACTAAGACTAGGAACTCTTTGTTTATTTATTTATGCATGAGATATAAATAAACGAAAAACAGATAAATAAATTTGTATTTTTTATTATGAATTTTCACTTCGTTTATTTTTGTATTTAATTTGTGTTTAAAATGTAAACAGGTGAATTACAAAGATATAGAAATAAATGTGTCAGGTATTATTATTTACTTTTTGTTATTGAGGGTTTAGCGTTAGGGTTAGGGTTAGGGTTAGACACAGAAGAAAACAAGATTTTCAAACACTGGGTGAGCAATGATGAAGATCTTTCACCTTTCAACTCAAAGATGAGAACTGCTGAGAAACCTAAAACATAGATTACAATACACAGATTTGGTGAACATGGATATTTGTCATGTTCTGGTCAAGTAGATGATGCCATTACTTTCTCTTTCAAGACAAACGCTTTACTTCGCGCATTTCTGTTGTGCGGTCAACATGACCCACAAAACTACGACATCAGCGCCTTCGTCACCTACACAAGAACGGACAAAATACTGGACGGGTCTAGACTGACACAGAGATATGAACACGTGTCTGGCGTGTTTCACGTCGTGTTCAGACGTCCACTGAAGATTACTAAAGACACTGAGTACAGCTTGTTTGTTAACACTGAGGGAGACACATGGCGTGGAGGTAAAGGAGAATCAGAAATTGTTGTAGACTCTTTTGTTTGTAGATTTTCTTACTCACACAAATCTAAATTCAGTAAGAGGAAACTTAGTACAGATGTGACAAACGGACAAATACCTGCTTTGGAATTTTGGGTGTAAAAAAGACCATCGTTCAAATACTGTCAGGTTTAGTTATTACTGGGCTCATATTTTCATTTGTTTTTTTATTTATTTATTTATTTTGTTCATTTGTTTATTTGTTTATTTCGTTCTTTGTTTACTTCTTTGTTTTTTTTTTTTATTTATTTATTTATTTATTTATTTATTTATTTTTTATTTATGTCGTTTTACGTTTTGTATTTCTGATGACGTCAGCCAACAGTAATGACGTCATTCACACTCGATTTGAAATTTTTGATTTCTAACTGACTCATTTCTGTGAAACACGTGCATAATGTATTTAAACATCTCATTTCTTGATTATTGTTATTACTGTTATTGTTTATTTATTTATTTACTTATTTATTTATGCATTTTTTATTTTTTTTTTTTTTTTTTTTTTTTTTTTTTTTTTTTTGAAATGAAACATAATATGTAGATAAATTATGTCTGTATATCCTGTTTGTTAGACATGAAAATAAGAACTTATTTATTTATCCATTTTCTTTTACTAAGACTAGGAACTCTTTGTTTATTTATTTATGCATGAGATATAAATAAACGAAAAACAGATAAATAAATTTGTATTTTTTATTATGAATTTTCACTTCGTTTATTTTTGTATTTAATTTGTGTTTAAAATGTAAACAGGTGAATTACAAAGATATAGAAATAAATGTGTCAGGTATTATTATTTACTTTTTGTTATTGAGGGTTTAGCGTTAGGGTTAGGGTTAGACACAGAAGAAAACAAGATTTTCAAACACTGGGTGAGCAATGATGAAGATCTTTCACCTTTCAACTCAAAGATGAGAACTGCTGAGAAACCTAAAAACATAGATTACAATACACAGATTTGGTGAACATGGATATTTGTCATGTTCTGGTCAAGTAGATGATGCCATTACTTTCTCTTTCAACAAAAACGCTTTACTTCGCGGATTTCTGTTGTACGGTCAACATGACCCACGAAACTACGACGTCAGCGCCTTCGTCACCTACACAAGAACGGACAAAATACTGGACGGGTCTAGACTGACACAGAGATATGAACACGTGTCTGGCGTGTTTCACGTCGTGTTCAGACGTCCACTGAAGATTACTAAAGACACTGAGTACAGCTTGTTTGTTAACACTGAGGGAGACACATGGCGTGGAGGTAAAGGAGAATCAGAAATTGTTGTAGACTCTTTTGTTTGTAGATTTTCTTACTCACACAAATCTAAATTCAGTAAGAGGAAACTTAGTACAGATGTGACAAACGGACAAATACCTGCTTTGGTATTTTGGGTGTAAAAAAGACCATCGTTCAAATACTGTCAGGTTTAGTTATTACTGGGCTCATATTTTCATTTGTTTTTTTATTTATTTATTTATTTTGTTCATTTGTTTATTTGTTTATTTCGTTTTCTTTGTTTTTTTTTGTTTTTGTTTTTTTTTTATTTATTTATTTATTTATTTATTTATTTATTTATGTCGTTTTACGTTTTGTATTTCTGATGACGTCAGCCAACAGTAATGACGTCATTCACACTCGATTTGAAATTTTTGATTTCTAACTGACTCATTTCTGTGAAACACGTGCATAATGTATTTAAACATCTCATTTCTTGATTATTGTTATTACTGTTATTGTTTATTTATTTATTTATTATTTATTTATTTATTTTTTTTTTTTTTTTTTTTTTTTTTTTTTTTTTTTTTTTTTTTTTCATGAAAACATAATATGTAGATAAATTATGTCTGTATATCCTCCTGTTTGTTAGACATGAAAATAAGAACTTATTTATTTATCCATTTTCTTTTACTAAGACTAGGAACTCTTTGTTTATTTATTTATGCATGAGATATAAATAAACGAAAAACAGATAAATAAATTTGTATTTTTTATTATGAATTTTCACTTCGTTTATTTTTGTATTTAATTTGTGTTTAAAATGTAAACAGGTGAATTACAAAGATATAGAAATAAATGTGTCAGGTATTATTATTTACTTTTTGTTATTGAGGGTTTAGCGTTAGGGTTAGGGTTAGGGTTAGGGACAGAAGAAAACAAGATTTTCAAACACTGGGTGAGCAATGATGAAGATCTTTCACCTTTCAACTCAAAGATGAGAACTGCTGAGAAACCTAAAACATAGATTACAATACACAGATTTGGTGAACATGGATATTTGTCATGTTCTGGTCAAGTAGATGATGCCATTACTTTCTCTTTCAAGACAAAAAAACGCTTTACTTCGCGGATTTCTGTTGTGCGGTCAACATGACCCACAAAACTACGACGTCAGCGCCTTCGTCACCTACACAAGAACGGACAAAATACTGGACGGGTCTAGACTGACACAGAGATATGAACACGTGTCTGGCGTGTTTCACGTCGTGTTCAGACGTCCACTGAAGATTACTAAAGACACTGAGTACAGCTTGTTTGTTAACACTGAGGGAGACACATGGCGTGGAGGTAAAGGAGAATCAGAAATTGTTGTAGACTCTTTTGTTTGTAGATTTTCTTACTCACACAAATCTAAATTCAGTAAGAGGAAACTTAGTACAGATGTGACAAACGGACAAATACCTGCTTTGGTATTTTGGGTGTAAAAAAGACCATCGTTCAAATACTGTCAGGTTTAGTTATTACTGGGCTCATATTTTCATTTGTTTTTTTATTTATTTATTTATTTTGTTCATTTGTTTATTTGTTTATTTCGTTCTTTGTTTACTTCTTTGTTTGTTTGTTTTTTTTTTATTTATTTATTTATTTATTTATTTATTTATTTATTTATTTATTTATGTCGTTTTACGTTTTGTATTTCTGATGACGTCAGCCAACAGTAATGACGTCATTCACACTCGATTTGAAATTTTTGATTTCTAACTGACTCATTTCTGTGAAACACGTGCATAATGTATTTAAACATCTCATTTCTTGATTATTGTTATTACTGTTATTGTTTATTTATTTATTTACTTATTTATTTATGCATTTTTTATTTTTTTTTTTTTTTTTTTTTTTTTTTTTTTTTTTACATGAAACATAATATGTAGATAAATTATGTCTGTATATCCTGTTTGTTAGACATGAAAATAAGAACTTATTTATTTATCCATTTTCTTTTACTAAGACTAGGAACTCTTTGTTTATTTATTTATGCATGAGATATAAATAAACGAAAAACAGATAAATAAATTTGTATTTTTTATTATGAATTTTCACTTCGTTTATTTTTGTATTTAATTTGTGTTTAAAATGTAAACAGGTGAATTACAAAGATATAGAAATAAATGTGTCAGGTATTATTATTTACTTTTTGTTATTGAGGGTTTAGCGTTAGGGTTAGGGTTAGGGTTAGACACAGAAGAAAACAAGATTTTCAACACTGGGTGAGCAATGATGAAGATCTTTCACCTTTCAACTCAAAGATGAGAACTGCTGAGAAACCTAAAACATAGATTACAATACACAGATTTGGTGAACATGGATATTTGTCATGTTCTGGTCAAGTAGATGATGCCATTACTTTCTCTTTCAACAAAAACGCTTTACTTCGCGGATTTCTGTTGTACGGTCAACATGACCCACAAAACTACGACGTCAGCGCCTTCGTCACCTACACAAGAACGGACGAAATACTGGACGGGTCTAGACTGACACAGAGATATGAACACGTGTCTGGCGTGTTTCACGTCGTGTTCAGACGTCCACTGAAGATTACTAAAGACACTGAGTACAGCTTGTTTGTTAACACTGAGGGAGACACATGGCGTGGAGGTAAAGGAGAATCAGAAATTGTTGTAGACTCTTTTGTTTGTAGATTTTCTTACTCACACAAATCTAAATTCAGTAAGAGGAAACTTAGTACAGATGTGACAAACGGACAAATACCTGCTTTGGTATTTTGGGTGTAAAAAAGACCATCGTTCAAATACTGTCAGGTTTAGTTATTACTGGGCTCATATTTTCATTTGTTTTTTTATTTATTTATTTATTTTGTTCATTTGTTTATTTGTTTATTTCGTTCTTTGTTTTTGTTTCTTTCTTTGTTTTTTGTTTATTTGTTTATTTATTTATTTATTTATTTATTTATTTATTTATTTATGTCGTTTTACGTTTTGTATTTCTGATGACGTCAGCCAACAGTAATGACGTCATTCACACTCGATTTGAAATTTTTGATTTCTAACTGACTCATTTCTGTGAAACACGTGCATAATGTATTTAAACATCTCATTTCTTGATTATTGTTATTACTGTTATTGTTTATTTATTTATTTACTTATTTATTTATGCATTTTTTATTTTTTTTTTTTTTTTTTTTTTTTTTTTTTTTTTTTCTACATGAAACATAATATGTAGATAAATTATGTCTGTATATCCTGTTTGTTAGACATGAAAATAAGAACTTATTTATTTATCCATTTTCTTTTACTAAGACTAGGAACTCTTTGTTTATTTATTTATGCATGAGATATAAATAAACGAAAAACAGATAAATAAATTTGTATTTTTTATTATGAATTTTCACTTCGTTTATTTTTGTATTTAATTTGTGTTTAAAATGTAAACAGGTGAATTACAAAGATATAGAAATAAATGTGTCAGGTATTATTATTTACTTTTTGTTATTGAGGGTTTAGCGTTAGGGTTAGGGTTAGGGTTAGACACAGAAGAAAACAAGATTTTCAAACACTGGGTGAGCAATGATGAAGATCTTTCACCTTTCAACTCAAAGATGAGTACTGCGGAGAAGCCTAAACCATAGATTACAATACACATTTGGTGAACATGGATATTTGTAATTTTCTGGTCAAGTAGATGATGCCATTACTTTCTCTTTCAACAAAAACGCTTTACTTCGCGGATTTCTGTTGTACGGTCAACATGACCCTCGAAACTACGACGTCAGCGCCTTCGTCACCTACACAAGAACGGACGAAATACTGGACGGGTCTAGACTGACACAGAGATATGAACACGTGTCTGGCGTGTTTCACGTCGTGTTCAGACGTCCACTGAAGATTACTAAAGACACTGAGTACAGCTTGTTTGTTAACACTGAGGGAGACACATGGCGTGGAGGTAAAGGAGAATCAGAAATTGTTGTAGACTCTTTTGTTTGTAGATTTTCTTACTCACACAAATCTAAATTCAGTAAGAGGAAACTTAGTACAGATGTGACAAACGGACAAATACCTGCTTTGGAATTTTGGGTGTAAAAAAGACCATCGTTCAAATACTGTCAGGTTTAGTTATTACTGGGCTCATATTTTCATTTGTTTTTTTATTTATTTATTTATTTTGTTCATTTGTTTATTTGTTTATTTCGTTCTTTGTTTACTTCTTTGTTTGTTTGTTTCTTTATTTATTTATTTATTTATTTATTTATGTCGATTTACGTTTTGTATTTCTGATGACGTCAGCCAACAGTAATGACGTCATTCACACTCGATTTGAAATTTTTGATTTCTAACTGACTCATTTCTGTGAAACACGTGCATAATGTATTTAAACATCTCATTTCTTGATTATTGTTATTACTGTTATTGTTTATTTATTTATTTACTTATTTATTTCTGCATTTTTTATTTTTTATTTTTTTATTTTATTTTTGTACATGAAACATAATATGTAGATAAATTATGTCTGTATATCCTGTTTGTTAGACATGAAAATAAGAACTTATTTATTTATCCATTTTCTTTTACTAAGACTAGGAACTCTTTGTTTATTTATTTATGCATGAGATATAAATAAACGAAAAACAGATAAATAAATTTGTATTTTTTATTATGAATTTTCACTTCGTTTATTTTTGTATTTAATTTGTGTTTAAAATGTAAACAAGTGAATTACAAAGATATAGAAATAAATGTGTCAGGTATTATTATTTACTTTTTGTTATTTACTTATTTATTTGTGTGTTACTTTTCTGCACACATTGAGTAATAGTATATGTATATGTATGTGTATATGTATATGTCCGTGTCTGTACACACAAACACACACACTCAGAGTGCACTCAGGGAAAACGATTCTTTGACTAACCGGGATTTGTGTATAAACTAGGGTAGCAGGAAGTCACAAACACTGTAAATCACAAACCTCCCCTGATACACCACACACAGCAGTATTTATAATTACATCTCACTATAATTATTCCTTCCATGGGTGTGTGTGTGTGTGTGTGTGTGTGTGTGTGTGCGCACTACAATGAGAATACATATCGTGTTTCCCACATTAACACAACATATGTAAAACTAAAACGAGCCTTTGGAAACAACATACAACTGTTCTTTCATTATCTTAATATTATTTTGTTTTCTGTAGATTTAAACTGTTTATCGATATCTTCAATGAATGTTTTGTCGCACCAGACTGTCTGAAAATCATGACTATAAGAAGATCGTACAGGCCAGTATAAATAATATAAGCTATCGCTTCGCTTGTTTTCATAGCCTTTGAGTACCCGTTCATATCGAGTTGCTTTTACACGACACAGTAGAAATTCAAACTTTCAGTAAATGTCCTTTTAGAAATACCAGGGTTAGGGTTAGGGTCATGGTTAGGGTTGGGGTTGGTGTTGGTGTCGGTGTAGGGGTTGCGGTAGGGGTTGGGGTTAGGGTTAGGGTTAGGGTTAGGGTTAGGGTTAGGGTTAGGGTTAGGGTTAGGGTTTTTTTTAGGGTTATTTATTTGGGGTTTGGTTCATTTGTTTATTTGTTTATTTCGTTCTTTGTTTACTTCTTTGTTTGTTTGTTTATTTATTTATTTATTTATTTATTTATTTATTTTTATTTATTTATTTATGTCGTTTTACGTTTTGTATTTTTGATGACGTCAGCCAACAGTAATGACGTCATTCACACTCGATTTGAAATTTTTGATTTCTAACTGACTCATTTCTGTGAAACACGTGCATAATGTATTTAAACATCTCATTTCTTGATTATTGTTATTACTGTTATTGTTTATTTATTTATTTACTTATTTATTTATGCATTTTTTTTTTTTTTTTTTTTTTTTTTTTTTTTTTTTTTGTACATGAAACATAATATGTAGATAAATTATGTCTGTATATCCTGTTTGTTAGACATGAAAATAAGAACTTATTTATTTATCCATTTTCTTTTACTAAGACTAGGAACTCTTTATTTATTTATGCATGAGATATAAATAAACGAAAAACAGATAAATAAATTTGTATTTTTTATTATGAATTTTCACTTCGTTTATTTTTGTATTTAATTTGTGTTTAAAATGTAAACAAGTGAATTACAAAGATATAGAAATAAATGTGTCAGGTATTATTATTTACTTTTTGTTATTTACTTATTTATTTGTGTGTTACTTTTCTGCACACATTGAGTAATAGTATATGTATATGTATGTGTATATGTATATGTCCGTGTCTGTACACACAAACACACACACTCAGAGTGCACTCAGGGAAAACGATTCTTTGACTAACCGGGATTTGTGTATAAACTAGGGGTAGCAGGAAGTCACAAACCCTGTAAATCACAAACCTCCCCTAATACACCACACACAGCAGTATTTATAATTACATCTCACTATAATTATTCCTTCCATGGGTGTGTGTGTGTGTGTGTGTGTGTGTGTGTGTGTGTGTGTGTGTGTGTGTGCGCGCACTACAATGAGAATACATATCGTGTTTCCCACATTAACACAACATATGTAAAACTAAAGCGAGCCTTTGGAAACAACATACAACTGTTCTTTCATTATCTTAATATTATTTTGTTTTCTGTAGATTTAAACTGTTTATCCATATCTTCAATGAATGTTTTGTCGCACCAGACTGTCTGAAAGTCATGACTATAAGAAGATCGTACAGGCCAGTATAAATAATATAAGCTATCGCTTCGCTTGTTTTCATAGCCTTTGAGTACCCGTTCATATCGAGTTGCTTTTACACGACACAGTAGAAATTCAAACTTTCAGTAAATGTCCTTTTAGAAATACCAGGGTTAGGGTTAGGGTCATGGTTAGGGTTGGGGTTGGTGTTGGTGTCGGTGTAGGGGTTGCGGTAGGGGTTGGGGTTAGGGTTAGGGTTAGGGTTAGGGTTAGGGTTAGGGTTAGGGTTAGGGTTAGGGTTAGGGTTAGGGTTAGGGGGGGTTAGGGTTAGGGGGTTGGGGTTGGGGGGGTTGGGGTTCATTTGTTTATTTGTTTTATTTATTTCGTTTTTGTTTACTTCTTTGTTTGTTTTTGTTTATTTCTTTATTTATTTATTTATTTATTTATTTATTTATTTATTTATTTATTTATTTATGTCGTTTTACGTTTTGTATTTTTGATGACGTCAGCCAACAGTAATGACGTCATTCACACTCGATTTGAAATTTTTGATTTCTAACTGACTCATTTCTGTGAAACACGTGCATAATGTATTTAAACATCTCATTTCTTGATTATTGTTATTACTGTTATTGTTTATTTATTTATTTACTTATTTATTTATGCATTTTTTATTTTTTTATTTTTTTTTTTTTTTTTGTACATGAAACATAATATGTAGATAAATTATGTCTGTATATCCTGTTTGTTAGACATGAAAATAAGAACTTATTTATTTATCCATTTTCTTTTACTAAGACTAGGAACTCTTTATTTATTTATGCATGAGATATAAATAAACGAAAAACAGATAAATAAATTTGTATTTTTTATTATGAATTTTCACTTCGTTTATTTTTGTATTTAATTTGTGTTTAAAATGTAAACAAGTGAATTACAAAGATATAGAAATAAATGTGTCAGGTATTATTATTTACTTTTTTATTATTTATTTATTTATTTGTGTGTTACTTTTCTGCACACATTGAGTAATAGTATATGTATATGTATGTGTATATGTATATGTCCGTGTCTGTACACACAAACACACACACTCAGAGTGCACTCAGGGAAAACGATTCTTTGACTAACCGGGATTTGTGTATAAACTAG
>CM022672.1:33067-35567 GCA_012295275.1 Chrysomallon squamiferum | reverse complement strand
TTAAAATTAAAATTAAAATTAAAATTAAAATTAAAATTAAAATTAAAATTAAAATTAAAATTAAAATTAAAATTAAAATTAAAATTAAAATTAAAATTAAAATTAAAATTAAAATTAAAATTAAAATTAAAATTAAAATTAAAATTAAAATTAAAAATTAAAATTAAAATTAAAATTAAAATTAAAATTAAAATTAAAATTAAAATTAAAATTAAAATTAAAATTAAAATTAAAATTAAAATTAAAATTAAAATTAAAATTAAAATTAAAATTAAAATTTAAAATTAAAATTAAAATTAAAATTAAAATTAAAATTAAAATTAAAATTAAAATTAAAATTAAAATTAAAAAATTAAAATTAAAATTAAAATTAAAATTAAAATTAAAATTAAAAATTAAAATTAAAATTAAAATTAAAATTAAAATTAAAATTAAAATTAAAATTAAAATTAAAATTAAAATTAAAATTAAAATTAAAATTAAAAAATTAAAATTAAAATTAAAATTAAAATTAAAATTAAAATTAAAATTAAAATTAAAATTAAAAATTAAAATTAAAATTAAAATTAAAATTAAAATTAAAATTAAAATTAAAATTAAAATTAAAATTAAAATTAAAATTAAAATTAAAATTAAAATTAAAAAATTAAAATTAAAATTAAAATTAAAATTAAAATTAAAATTAAAATTAAAATTAAAATTAAAATTAAAATTAAAATTAAAATTAAAATTAAAATTAAAATTAAAATTAAAAATTAAAATTAAAATTAAAATTAAAATTAAAATTAAAAATTAAAATTAAAAATTAAAATTAAAATTAAAATTAAAATTAAAATTAAAATTAAAATTAAAATTAAAATTAAAATTAAAATTAAAATTAAAATTAAAATTAAAATTAAAATTAAAATTAAAATTAAAATTAAAATTAAAATTAAAATTAAAATTAAAATTAAAATTAAAATTAAAATTAAAATTAAAATTAAAATTAAAATTAAAATTAAAATTAAAATTAAAATTAAAATTAAAATTAAAATTAAAATTAAAATTAAAATTAAAATTAAAATTAAAATTAAAATTAAAATTAAAATTAAAATTAAAATTAAAATTAAAATTAAAATTAAAATTAAAATTAAAATTAAAATTAAAATTAAAATTAAAATTAAAATTAAAATTAAAATTAAAATTAAAATTAAAAATTAAAATTAAAATTAAAATTAAAATTAAAATTAAAATTAAAATTAAAATTAAAATTAAAATTAAAATTAAAATTAAAATTAAAATTAAAATTAAAATTAAAATTAAAATTAAAATTAAAAATTAAAATTAAAATTAAAATTAAAATTAAAATTAAAATTAAAATTAAAATTAAAATTAAAATTAAAATTAAAAATTAAAATTAAAATTAAAATTAAAATTAAAATTAAAATTAAAATTAAAATTAAAATTAAAATTAAAATTAAAATTAAAATTAAAATTAAAATTAAAATTAAAATTAAAATTAAAATTAAAATTAAAATTAAAATTAAAATTAAAATTAAAATTAAAATTAAAATTAAAATTAAAATTAAAATTAAAATTAAAATTAAAATTAAAATTAAAATTAAAATTAAAATTAAAATTAAAATTAAAATTAAAATTAAAATTAAAATTAAAATTAAAATTTAAAATTAAAATTAAAATTAAAATTAAAATTAAAATTAAAAATTAAAATTAAAATTAAAATTAAAATTAAAAAAATTAAAATTAAAATTAAAATTAAAATTAAAATTAAAATTAAAATTAAAATTAAAATTAAAATTAAAATTAAAATTAAAATTAAAATTAAAATTAAAATTAAAATTAAAATTAAAATTAAAATTAAAATTAAAATTAAAATTAAAATTAAAAAATTAAAATTAAAATTAAAATTAAAATTAAAATTAAAATTAAAATTAAAATTAAAATTAAAATTAAAAAATTAAAATTAAAATTAAAATTAAAATTAAAATTAAAATTAAAATTAAAATTAAAATTAAAATTAAAATTAAAATTAAAATTAAAATTAAAATTAAAATTAAAATTAAAATTAAAATTAAAAATTAAAATTAAAATTAAAATTAAAATTAAAATTAAAATTAAAATTAAAATTAAAATTAAAATTAAAATTAAAATTAAAATTAAAATTAAAATTAAAAATTAAAATTAAAATTAAAATTAAAATTAAAATTAAAATTAAAATTAAAATTAAAATTAAAATTAAAATTAAAATTAAAATTAAAATTAAAATTAAAATTAAAATTAAAATTAAAATTAAAATTAAAATTAAAATTAAAATTAAAATTAAAAAAAATTAAAATTAAAATTAAAATTAAAATTAAAATTAAAATTAAAATTAAAATTAAAATTAAAATTAAAATTAAAATTAAAATTAAAATTAAAATTAAAATTAAAATTAAAATTAAAATTAAAATTAAAATTAAAATTAAAATTAAAATTAAAATTAAAATTAAAATTAAAATTA
>CM022672.1:0-27867 GCA_012295275.1 Chrysomallon squamiferum | reverse complement strand
AAACACTATTATTATTATTATTATTATTTGTTATTGTTATTGTTATTGTTATTGTTATTGATAGTTGTGCATTTTACTAAAAAATTATATTTAATTTTAATAAAGCCTTCTGGTATCACTATTAATAAATGCTATATTTTCAATAAGGAAAATGTTTAAAGTGTACTCAGAATTATTTGTAGGCTGTTTGAATTTGAAAGTTTTTTACAAAATGTCTGATCTTTTTTTATAGTTATGTAATGAGGAAGTGTGCCAGTATTAACAGGTGTATTTAGTAGTAGTTGAAGTTGTCATTATTAACCATAAAAGTAGATTTAATTTAATTTCAAAACTTTTGTTCTCTTTGTCAGTAAATTGATCTAGTTAATGAATTTGATAAAGGTTCCAAAATTAAGTTGATAAACACTGATTAGATAGATGTCTCAAATATATATGTTGTTGATATGATGTAACTATAAATGGCATGTAAACATATCTGTGTTTATTTTACCAGGTTGTACTGCTAACAGTCATCATGCCACGTGGTAAGTGCTGTCTTGAAGTATTCATTATTTACATGACCAGACACAACTACAATATTAAAAATATATTTAATACTGGTAAACATGCAGAACTGTTGAGGTGTCTTCTGTATGAATCAGTAGTGAAAACAGATTTTCTTTATTTACATAACTTGAATGAATTTAATATTGACAGAACTGTTGTATTGTTTTGAGTATTTCAGTAACTTGGTGAGGACTCAATACTGAAAATATAGATAGTTTATTAATGTATTTTATATAAGATGAAAACAAAATAAATTGTTGCATTTCAAGAAGTTTGTAGAGCACAAATTGTGACCACTTTTGTTAAATATTTGTTATAAAAAATTGTTACTGCTTGTCTATAGAAAATTTAACTGAAATTATTTGAAAAAAAGAATCCATGTGAATTTAATCAATTATTTATTTATTTCTCAGGTCTTGTGAAAGCTAAGAAGTATGACTGGAGGGATTCTAATCTGGCATTGTTTGGTTCAGACACTGAGAAAGAAGTAAAAAGTAGGTCTTTGTTTTTTAACATTTCAGTATTTTCTATATATTTATTTCAATCTTCAGTGAATTTAAAAAAGTAAAAATAAAAAAAAATGTATAAAAAAAAGTCACAAACTTTTGTTTAACAGTGTGAAGCACAACACATTTTGAGATCATTTAACAAAATATATTTATTATTATTAATTGGTAGGAAAATATACTGAATAAACAGCACATGTTTCAGTTTTTTTTTTTTTTTTTTTTTTAAACCTTCTTTGCAAAAAGTAATTTGGTTGAATTTTTTTATATTAGTTTAATGTTTTTATTTTAGTTTAATGAACTATTATATTATTAGTATTAGTTTAGTGTTTTTAATATAAACTGAATGTTTTACTTGTAGAGGAATCGGCTGAGTCTGAACCTGCCTGGCAAGGCGTTGGTCAGGAACCTGGCATCAAGATCTGGAGAATTGTTGTATGTACTCTTCATTTCTTACCTCCCTTCTTCTTAACCTTTTATTCACATAGTTGGTTTAATAATAATTTTTAAATTTTTTATTTACTTATTTTTATTTATTTTTTTAAAACAAAATAAAAAATTAATAATAAATTTTGTTTTATTTGCTGAGCTTTTATCATTCAAATGCTGTTTAAAATACCTCTTTTAAAAATGTTTATTTTATTATTAAAGTCATTTAATTTAGGGGTATTATTAAAAGTAATTCATTTATTTGAGTTGAGGTAATATGTGTTTTGTTGTATTTTATTTTTTGTTTAATTATAGAATTTTGAAGTTGTTGATTGGCCTGAAGAGGAATATGGAGAGTTTTATAATGGAGATTCATACATTGTGTTAAAGGTTTGTTCTTTTATTTTTATTTTTATTCAAACTTGTCCAAAGCTAAATAATGAAAAAAAACTGAAACTGCCAGCCTTTTTGTGTGTGTGTGTGTGTTTCTGTTTCTCTTTGTATATATGTATATATAACACAGGCAGGCACACATATGCATGTATGAATGTACATGTACGTGAACTCTCAAAATCTTGAAGATGCAGGGACTTTGAATCAAATTCAAGATACTACATTTGAAGTAATTAAATGCACAAAAGGGAAGAATAAAAAATAATGATAATTGTCTGTGGCAGTTTTTATTAAGAACTCAGTGTATGCAGTGAAAGTTTGTTATCAGTGTTACTAAGTTCAAATAAACCACATTTCAGAAACAACTGCTTCCATCCAGTAAGTTCTATGTTCATAATAAAGTATGACATTTTGGATACTGCCTGGAAATGTTCACAGTTTCTCACATTAGATGACTTCAGAAACATATTTATAAAACAAAATTCATCATTATTTCACACAAACATGAGAAATAAAGTTGCTTAATTGAAATCATGCCTAATTCAGTTCAGTATAAAGACACAATCCCATATTTAATCTTACCAGCTTTCGGAGCTACCACTGTATGTGTTTTTATTTTATTATTATTTAAAGAAAACATGCAGTCAGTTTTTAAAAATGGTTGAAGAGAAGTGAAGTGTTAGTGATTTGTCAGTGAGAGTTATGTTACATTGTGTTGTGTAGCTGGGGTCTGACTCAGTGTTCACACTGTCTGTGAGAGATTGTATTCCTGACTGCAACTGTGGTTTCTTCTGTCATGTTAACTGACATCCAGTAATTGTCACTGACATCTCACTGAGCAAATTCTACTTATATTTTTATTTCTTAATCAGTAAAAGATTAAAACAAGCTGATATTGTTCTATATCTGACTAGCTGAGTGTAATATTGTTCTATATCTGACTAGCTGAGTGTAATATTGTTCTATATCTGACTAGCTGAGTGTAATAATGTTCTATATCTGACTAGCTGAGTGTAATATTGTCTTACATTTGACTAGCTGAGTGTAATATTGTTTTTTCTCAGACAACAAAGGATGAAGAATCAGATAAACTTCTGTATGATATTCATTTCTGGATTGGGAAAAACAGCACACAGGTATTATTTTGATGTTTTCTTCATCTTCTTTTTTTTTCTAAATGTTCATATTATTCTCCATTTTCACAAACTGTCAAATTTTTTTGTTAATTTTATTTACTGTTTCAAGTGTATGGATGTGTTTTACTTGTCAAGTTGTTTAAACAGATTGGCTAGAGTTATACCAACAGAAAATGTGTAAACTGTATTTAGTGAGAAACTCAACATCTTTTCATTGCTTAACTGTGATTTCTTTACATAAATTCAGTAAATAAAGAAGCTTTTAGAGGTCAGAAGTGCGAATTTGCAAAGGAAACAAATTTATTTTTGAAATATCAGAATATTCATTTTGTTGATGTCATTTTCAAATTTCATTCATAATAGTTAACTTTATGAAATTCCTCCCCCTTGCAAGCACCTTCTGTGTCAGTTGAGTTGTTTTTTTAATGAGAAATCATTGTTATGTTTCGTTTGCTATACATGTGTACACATTTTATATTTGTGCCTGCAGGATGAATATGGAACAGTGGCCTACAAAACGGTTGAGCTGGATACGTTTCTGGATGATGCAGGTGTACAGCACAGAGAGGTTCAGGGTCATGAATCTTCACTGTTTAAATCTTACTTCAGTGGAGGAATCACGTCAGTGTTCTTTAAATATCACACTTACCTTTATACCACTCTTATTTTTATTTTATACCATTTTTAATTCTATAGTACTCTTATTTCACAACATATAAATGTAAGGATAAAATCATGTCAGAGTTATTTTAATATCAGATCACTTTTATTTTTATACCATTTTTATTTTGTAACATATAAACAGATAAAACAGGCTGGTGAAATCACTGTTTGAATATCACACCACACTTATTTTCATATTAGTAGTTATTACTCTTATTTTGTAACATATAAAAGATAACATAGCTCACTATGTGGTGATAGTGAATTTTTTCTGTTTACAAATTGGTTGTTACCAGGTCTGATAATTAAACACTGTTGTACATATTTTCAGAACTATGCAGGGTGGAGCTGATTCTGGGTTCCGTCATGTCACTCCAGAAGAATATGAACCAAGACTTCTCAGATTTAAAGGACAGAAGAAAGACATTGCAGTTAGAGAGGTAACTAACGTATACAGTGAAAGACATTGCTGTGCTTTTTTCCCTCCCTCTTTTCAAAAATAATAATAAAAAATGATAATGATGCTTGAAAAAAGATTTAATGAATAAAAATGTTTTCAGATTCCACGAGCAAGAAGTCTGGTGAAATCATGTGATGTGTACATTCTTGACCTGGGAGAAATGATTTACCAGTGGAATGGTTCAGAATGCAACAAGGATGAAAAGTTCAAGGTTAGGGTTAAATGTAGATGTCTAATGACAAATGTTTGATTTCATGTAGTAATTCTGGTGTTAATATTAAAATCTTTATCTTGCCTATGTCATTTCTCTATATCTGAATGCATATTTATGAATACAGTAGCAAAATACAAATCTTATGATTCTAAATCAGATTTAAAAAATATATTACAAAGAACACAATGTGTAAAGTTGATGTTTAAAACACTGAAATCATGAAATGTCAGATAAAAAGTACTAGTGATATTGACATTTTTTATGTATTTAAAAAATTGACAGGCAATGCAGTTTTTAATGGATTTGAAGGGAAAGAGAGGATCTGCTGATTCAGAAACTCTGGATGAAGACAGCACTCCATCCTCTGTAAGTATGTTAGGAATATTTAGTTTCAGACATCCTCTGTAAGTATGTTAGTGATATCTATTTTTAGACATCCTCTGTAAGTATGTTAGTAATATTTAGTAATATTTAGTTTTAGACCGCCTCTGTAAGTATGTTAATAATTCTTAGTATTAAGATTCATTGGTAATTGTGTTGAAGACTCCTGAGTGACGACTCTGTGATTAGATTATTACTGGAAGGTGCACATAACAGTTCCATATAGACTGTTTTTTACAAAAAATGATAAAAGCGTATTTTGAGTGAAATTCACAGAAAATATTTAGGTATTTGCACCATTTTAATCTTTAAACTTTTGTCATCTTTGAGGCAGCTTCATGATTGTTGACCTAGCAATTTTCTGGGCGACAGACTTTTGTAACTGTACAGGTTAATGTTGTTAAATTTTTAACTCGGTGATGTTTTAATTAATAAAAATCATTTGTAATTGTGCAGATTTATAAAGTGTGTTACTGTAGTCAGTGTTTTTATTTATTTCTGTGTTGACAGCACAAGTTTTACCAAGCTCTGGACGAGGAAGCAGAAGAAGATGAAAGTGATGATGAGGATGATGGAGACTCGAAGAAACTTCTCAAGTATGTTTCAAGACTTCATAATGATGTCATTGTTGTATACTGGCTTAACATCAGTGGTGAAAGTTAATCACAAATAGAGAGTAAAACATTTTATTTAATTTCAAAATGTAAAATACGAGTCATTTGACTCTGAATTACTGACACTGAGATTTTGTTTGAAAAGGTTACATAAATATCTTTTTTTAATGCTTAAGATGGTTTTGAAAGTTTTCTGAATGCCAGATTGAAGAGGTCAAGTCGATACAGATTTTTCCACTGTAACGAATATCTAGACATATCTTTGCAAACACAACATTATGGAGATACATGAATAGGACCAAAATAAAGCTTTAAACATTAGCATAAGAAAGTAGCCAAAATCATTATTTGATATGTACATAGTATTTACAATTAATTTTTCTGTTTTTAGTATCATTTGTTTACAAGTGATTTAGAACTGTGTAACAAATTGATAATGGAAGGGTAACAGATCTGAAAGTGTAAGAAAGATTTACAATTAATTAACCATATTAACATGCATGCATTGTTCAATGATTAAATTTTAACTGTCAGATTATCTAGTGAAAGAAAACCATGAAAATCTTCACACTGATTAAAATATTTGCTATTTGATCAATTATTTAAATCTCTGTCTTGCAAATAAATTACTGAAAATAATGTTTGTTTTAATTCACAGATACAGTACTGACTCTGACAGTTTTGAGTGTGTCAAGGATTCTGATATCAGCATGGATGACTTTGCACCTGATGTAATTTATATTTGTTTTCACCTTGAAACTTTCTTCTCACTCTTGCTAAGGCTGTTATCACTGCTGTAATGATTAGTGTAGTATGTGAATGAGTTAAAGTGAGACTTGTTGTTTAGATGAAGTAACGTCTCAATTAAGATGCAAGCAGCATTCTCTCTAATTTTTACAAACCACTGCGCAAAGATTCTGACGTGCACAGCACCAGTACATTGACTGTTTAGTGAACACTGGATGGAAGCTGTGCGTGCTGCAGCTACACAGTTGTTTAATGCTTTCACAAACAGGAAGAGTGCTGAGGTGTGACAGGTCACATGATCAAGCCACAGTTTACACCACATCTAATTTTATTAATCTTCTATTGAATGTCCAAGAGAAAAAAAATCCTTACTATAAAGTTAAAAATTCTGCCCATTCTTTGTGATCAAAACGATACATGTATCATATGACTGTAGATTAAAAAAATAAATCTAAAGTTTTCTTTCACTTCTGCAGGATGTGTTTCTGCTAGACACTGAGTGGGAGGTGTTTGTCTGGGTGGGTAGTGGTGCATCCCCATCAGAAAAGAAGAATGGGATACCAAGAGCCCACGTAAGTTAAACTTCAAAACAAAATTCAGAAAAATGTATGTATATATAATTATTCTGTGAATAACTGTTAAATGTTTGGAAATGAAAATGTATTGGTATTAAATATTTTTAAAAATGCAGTGTTGTGTTACAGAAATACCTGCAGGGTGAGCCCAGGGCGTCATGGCGACCAATCACAGTGATAAAAGAGGGACAGACTTGTTCATCTTTCTCTGCTGCAGCCAGTGCCTGAGTGTCCTGTCACGACAATCACACTTAGTGTTTGTTATGTGTGAAAACAAATTCTTGTCACACTTTTTATGTGTAAACACTAAATATCTTTGTACATGCATAACATCCGTTAGCTTATTAATGTTTGTTGTTATAGATTTTTAGTTTTATATTATTGGTTAATGGTGTCTTCCTAATGTAGCTGAATTAAAAATGGAAATTTTCAAAATCTTCTGAGGATCATAGGTATATTTGGAAGTTATAAGGGCTATTAATAACTGATAACAAGTGAAACATAACTACCACACACACAGACATGCAGACATAGAGACATTAGAACAGTTTTTTTTTTTTTTATTTTACTTGGACATGTTATTTTAAATGTGAGTTTTGGCATAACAAGATTTTCAGTGCTATGTATGTATACTGTTGATATTTTTGTAGATTCAAAGAAACTTTTGCCAGCTTATCCCCTGATTGGTTTATCAAACAGGCAGGTTTTTTTCTAGTTTGTGCATTTTTTCTGGTTTTTGTTACTCCATTTTGATAAAGTAATTTTTAAAAATTGTTAATCAGTTTACAGTAATGCAGGGCATTTTGTATTTATGTTGATGTCAAACTTTAACAAAAAACATTTTTTGTGTAATATATTTTGAATTAATACCTTTTTTGCTTTTTTTAGTCATTGTTATTGGTGTCAAATTGTGAATTATTTTTGTGCCATTTTTATTTGAAAATGTTTATATTTATGAACATCTAGTTTTGAATTTGTTTATTGTAAGATTTTGTTTTCATTGCTTTACAAAATTCTTCTCATAATATTTCAAAGATGTTAGAATTTTATACACTCACTGCATGCAGTACTTTGATTTTCTCTTTTATAAAATCATTTGAAATGTCTTCATAGATATTCACAGCTTGCTAAACCACAAAAACTAAATTAATAACTGTTTTTCCTTTTAATGTGTGACAGATCACATGATCAGTCCTCTGTTTACACCACACCTAGTTTTAGTATATTGAATGGTCCATCAGAAAAAATCCCCTACTGTAAATTTAAAAAGTGTCCTGTCTTTGTGATCAAAGCTATACATGTATCATATGATTATAGTAAAAATTAAAATGTTGTTAATACTGGCATTAAACATGCAAAAAAAAAACAAAATTGAAATTTTCTTTCATTTTCTGTAGGATGCACATTTCATAAAATAATAGTTTAAAATTATAATTAAATAAAAGTAAATAAAGAAGTAATAGAGACACCTCAGTAAAAAGAAATTATTTTTGGGATTGTAGAAAATTTATAAAAAGGTTCCTTTTGTTTTCTAAATTGTAGAAAAAAGAATTTAATCATTCTTTTTCTTTCTCTTCAGTTTGGTCTGTTTTCCTATAAGATTACTATAATTTATTATTATTATTATTATTATTATTATTATTATTATTATTATTGTTATTATTATCATCATCAACATTACCATTAAAGCCATGTCTTAAAAACCATGATAAATTTTTATGCAATATATATTTACTACATTCTGAATTTTTTTTACATATATATATATTTATTCAAATAAAGCTAAATAAATTTAAAAGATTTTACATATATTTGAACTACTGCTTTTCCCATTCAGAACAGTTTCAAGAAATGATGCTGTAATGATTTGTCTGTGAACAGCATTTTGTTTTTCTTGTCAAAGACTTTTACAATTTAAGTGCAATATATAAATGTTTTATTTTTTTGTTACTAAATTAAAAAAAAAAAAAAAAAATTGCTGCATCTTAATAATAAAGTTCCATTTTGTGAAGAAAGTTGATTGGGTGACAGCATAATTGTATTTTGTACCCAAAATCGAAAGTGATAAGTAAGATAGTCGAAGGGTTGATGTATTACTGTTGTCTTCTAATCATGTTAGCTAATAAAATTAAAACATTCACAATCAGAACACAATATAATCAACTGTGATAAATTCACATTACTCTGAAATGTTTTGTTGCTTATTTAGCTTTTTATTTGAGCTTAGAAACTTGTTTATTGCATGAAAATGTCATTTGTTTTAAAGGAACCAATAAATGTTTACATTCTAATATAGTTGTTTAATTTTTTTAAGAAATATTAGTATCTGTCTTGAAGAAATAAAATTGTAAAATTTGTTGAAGTTTCCTCATTAATAAAGCCCTGGCAATACATTCAGTGATCAGATTTCTATGGCTAAATGTCACACTTTTCTCATGGCCAGCTCTCATTCCTGCAGTAGCAACTGTAATATTTATCTTTTTTCTACTTTTGTTGTTTTCCCTTCTTCATAAGCAAACTTCATATGATTAAAAACTTCAAAATGTTCACACGTGTATCACTGTAATTCTTTCATCTTTCCATCTTATCAGTTTCTTTTGTACTGTTGTCATCTCTTCAAAGTTTAATAGTCCAACTTTATCTTTTATTTTGTTAACAGTTTCACCATCTTTTAGCACTTAGGTTTCTATCACATCAACATGAATATTCAGTATTATAATTAAGACAAACTTACAGGCTCGTATTTACACCGAAAGAAGAAACGTAGCAAACATTTCCAGGATTTGTGGAATCTACAAACGATAACTCCAGCAAACAGTTCTTTCAAACAAATAGTTCACAGTTTCAATAACAGTTTAAACTTCTAAGCTATAAAACACTCACTTTTATTGTAAAATAAAGCATATGTGTTTCAGAACTATAGCAAAAATAAACTTCAGATAAATAATATGATTTATTTAAGAAATATGGTGTTTGTTAAATATTATTCAGCATCGGACTGAGCTGCATTTCAGGGAATATCAAATTTATAATATCTGTTTATTCTGTTGTGAAATATTAATCAGCATTTCTAAAAAAAAAATTACATCCACAGAATCAGATATTTTTACTTCTTTGAATTTCAGTTTAAGGGGTGAAGGTGTTACTGTAAGTCGTCATTGGCAACACGGACCTTCCTTTTACAGGCAGTACTAAATGCTGTGACATAAATCACTATGCTCTGATGATTATACTAATAATTTCTCATTATGGGGAAAAAGTGAAGTAAGATGTATTGATGCTTTTTCCCACTCACTTGCACATACATAATTACATTAAGTTAAAAAGCTACTTCAAACTCTTTATTACATTTATAAGTCATATAATTTGAAAGGTAAATGTTTAACACATTTCTGCTGTCAGTTCTTTTAGAATAAATACAATTAGACAAATATGTGATTATCTTGCGATTCATCTACACTTCATGATAAGTACAGGTTTAAGTTGCTGAATTTTTT
Organism: Chrysomallon squamiferum; assembly: GCA_012295275.1. Lineage (NCBI taxonomy): Eukaryota > Metazoa > Mollusca > Gastropoda > Neomphalida > Peltospiridae > Chrysomallon > Chrysomallon squamiferum. Next base: position 17,706 of record CM022672.1, on the reverse strand, counting down.
AATTTTTTAATTTTTTTTTAATTAAAAATTTAATGCTTGTAATGATCATTTATTTAACCACTGTTTTAATTTTTCTGTTATAAAATTTCATACTAACCATTGTTTACAGCAAGCTCAAATAACATTCAACATTTTTATCAAATAACAGAACTGAGTCACTAATACCATGGAGTATTGTTAAAGAGCTATTCTGTTTCTAGTAACTTAAAAGAAAATACTTCTTTTCAGTATAGCATCACATTTTACTAATTCATTCTCAAAATATATATATTTATAAATGTGTGTTTGTGTGTGTGTCTTTCTATTTTTCTATCTCATTTTATTCTTTTATCATCCATCCATTTATTCTTATCATCTCATTGTATACATGTTTAGACTGTTTGTGCTATCCATTGTAACATTAGTTTGCACAGAATAGCTTTGATTGCAGAAATCTACAAATCAACTTCTGTTGTGTTGCAGTGTTAATCATGAAGATGGAGGAAAGAAAAATTCAAATGGAAAAAAGAAAAAGAGGGCGATATGCAAGTTGGACTTCAGAAAAGATAGGGCACCATTTACAGGCACTTTGTGCAGAGAAAATAATCTGCCCTTCACAAAAAAGATGGTCCACTGGGAACAGCCACAAAGAAATTGAAGATGGCTAAAAATTTGAAGAATAAAAAGAAACTGAATGTAATCTGGATGGAAAATTGGGGTCATGTTTGTGGCATTTGTAGCTACCATGAAGAAAGTAGGAATGAAAATATTTTGTTGTAACTACAAAGTAAGATGTACATGCACAATAGAAAATGAAAGAAATATTAAACCAACTGGTCCCCATGTTATAGTTACAGAAAATCTTAGGTGGCAGAATAATAATAAAATAAATAGGAAAATATTACAAGTTTTGTGGTCACAGAATAGAGGAAATGTTAAACAGTTTGTTTTTAGCAGCATGTTTAAAGATACCTGTATGTTTGATGTCCAAATGAAGGACAGAAGCAGTGAAGAACATTGTATCTGCAAGAAGCCATGGCATGAGGTACAAAGTGCAATGATTCAGTGTGAAAAGTGTTTAGTTTGGTATCACTTCAGTTGTTTGAAAATTCAGTGCTTTGCTAAAGGAATAAGAGATGAGGAGATCACTTTCTTTTGTGGAAAAAATTAATATAATAAAATGATACACAACATGAAAGGTAAGTCATTTTTGTCTAGTCTGTTTTCTTATTCTAAATAAATGTTTGGCAGATAATTTATTCTCAGTTAAGGAAAATAGTGTAAGTAACAAATCAGTCTGAAGAGAAAAAGTATATATATATATATATATATATAAAATACCATGTCTGTTAACATACCTTAACATATTACTTAATGCTAAATTCATATCAAATTTCATTATTGAATGGATCCATTTTCTTCTCTTTTTATTATTTTTATTATTTTTTTTAACATTTTTATTACAGAAATTATATTTATTAATTTTTATTACAAGTTGCTAACTTATTCAACATCATGAGAGGCCAAACATTAATTATAGGTTATTAATTATCACACTGATCTTTGTAATCTGGACAAACTGTTAAGAGGACACTTCCTAAAATCTGACAGATGTTGTGATTAAATATATTATTATATGTACTGAATAACACATTTTCTTTTCTTTTATTTAATTTTTATTTTTTTTTCAATAATAATTTTTAAAAGTGCAGAATTAAGTTAAATCTATGATTTGAGCAAATGGTTTAAGAGATTCAAGGTACTAAAAAAAAGTGATACAAACATTACATAATTTGAAGGAAATTTTATAAGACGTTCTGAAACAAATGGTTTTCCCTTGTTCTTGCAGAGGTCAATTAAAAAACCTCAATTAATTACAAGTTATCTTTTTTTTTTTTTTTTTTTTTTTTAATTTATTATTATTATTATTATTATTAACTATTAACACTTTCTTGCACAAACTCTACTGGAAATGCAATGAACTTTCAGAGATTTCCATACAGAATGTCTTATGACATATTTATGTTCACTGAGAGTAAAATTTTTGGATGTAGAAATGACTGTCTGCATCATGACACTGAGCACCATTTTGTCCAGTATTCCACTTTCTCTTAAACTACGTTGTTTTTCCTTCCGCTGACCTGTCAGAAAGCGTGCCCGTCGCAGACGTGCTTCACAACAGCTTGCTCTGATTAGCACGTTAATTTTTTTCCATTTCCATTTCCATTCCTTCCATTCAACTGATGGACAGTTATGTGAATGGTAGTCAAACAAAGCTTGTGGTCTTCATAATAAAATAATTTCCTTCTCATCATGGAGTGTGACAGCTGTTTGTTGCCTTTAATAGGATCGATCGTGCCAAAAATAAACGAATTATTTCTTTAAATAATAAATATACATAAAAATCATATTCTAAGATGTGTACTAGGCGCAATAATCTGATTTCTTTCATTTTTCTCTCATTAAAAAAAAATAATAAAATAAAATAAAAAATCATTTGAAGAATTTATTGTTTATAAAAATAATTACCAAAAATTAATTATCTAAATTCTTTATTAAAACAAAATGCCACAAAATGTTTAGTCCTATTTATTCAAATCAACGTAATAAATTTGACAAATCTGAAATAATAATAATAATAATAATAATAATAATAATAATAATAATAAATAAATAAATAAATAAATAAATACAATTATACAATACAATACAATACAATACAATAAATGATAAGCTTGGATTTTTCAAAAGAAATAAAAATTAATGTAAAATAAAATATAGTTATCTCTTCTATAACTTGTGTCCTCTTCCTGCTTAGCGAAACTTTCCGTAACATAGCTAAAGTGAAGCTTTTTTTTAATAATAAAGGTATGTTTCATGCCTTCGAAATTTAAAATTTTATTGAAACTGCGAACTATTTGTTTGAAAGAACTGACGTCTGATAAATTATTCACTGGAGTTATCGTTCGCTATTATTTCAGTCTATTTATTTCAGTCGTAACATATAAATGATATAGCAATCAAAGGGTGAGTCTTATTTTTATTGATTTTCCTTAATTATCTTTGCACAGATTAGTGCTCCGTAAGTTTTCTCGCATGGTGCCTGCAAACAAAAAATATTTTTCTTCATAATCTACTGACATTGTAAAATAAAATCTCTTTTTATATATACTATATTAGTATATACCGTATACGGCGTATAGTATACGAGATTTTATGCTCAAATCGGATCACAGTGTCACATGTGAATCACTGAATCAGTGAATGTCGGTAGATTATGAAGAAAAAATGGTATAGCTTCAAAGTTCAATCCACTAAGGCACTATACATGTATTATATATTAAAAAAAAAAAAAAAAAAAAAATCTTTTTACGAGGTCTAAACTTGTACTGTATTTTTAAGCAAGTTGCTAATACTCATGAATTTTAATTAATTAATTAATCGACCTAGTTAGCGGAAATGTTTGGCGGAAGTCACACGGGATTTTGATACCGTTGAGTTTTTCTGTGCCTAAACTGCTTTTTAAAAAATTACGAATTTTCAACATGCTTGAATCACTAAAACCAGCTAAGTGACACGAACGAAAGGTAATTGGACATTAAATTTAGTTTTTTTTTATCTTATTGTCTTTAAAATTTTATTAAAATGTATGGTCGCATTCAATTGTTACGATTGCCTCGTGAAATATGGTATTTTGGTCATTTCGGTGTTCGATCGCCATCGTGACATTTTTACAGAATTTTCAACATGCTACAATAACTAAAACCGGTTACGTGACACGAATGAAAAGTAGCTGGACATAATAATTAGTTTTTTTTATATTATTGTCTTTAAAATTTTATCAAAATGCTTGGACGCATTCAACTGTTATGATCGCCTCGTGAAATATGGTTTACTAAAAAGATTAATAATAATTAAAAGTAAAATATATTGAAATATTCTATCATTTATTATTATTATTATTTTTTTTTTATCAACAGGTTTCAGCAGCAGAAAAAGATATTTTGAAATCTGTTGAGAAATGGACACTGCCGATGGAACGGGTATGTCCACCGTTGATTACACTCCAACTTTTGAGATATCACAGAATTTGTTATCGAGTCAAAATTGTAACAAAAATGTATTTCTTATAGTAAGTTCAGATTTAGATACCAGATTTGTTTTTCATTATACATAGATTACTGTTTTGTAGGTTACTGAAGAAATGGAAATATCTCTGTCTGCATGGACTTGGATGCATTGCCAGGAAACAGGTGTGTATTATCAAGATATTACTTTTGAAAGTTTGTGTCCACACATTCCAGTAGACATAACAAAAAATCAAACAGAAGTTGGAGTTCACTGCAGGGAAGCCAGTACTTGCTCCCAGCAACAAGTTATAAAGTTTTCCAGTTGATTTATATCAGACCATGATCACTTACAACAACAGGGTTGAACACTTGTTTGACTATGCACATAAATAAAACATTGTTACAGCAAAAAGCAATGACCCTGGAAACTTCAAAAATAATTATTTAATGCCTTCTGTTAATAACAAAGTAACAATAAACTGCACACAGAATTTTCTTTTGTTAGTTCAGTTTGTTAACACTAAAAATGAGTGTTATGCCAGCATCATCAAACCATTCATTGTGTCTACAAGATCATATGTGAAATACTTAAAAAGTCAGTAAATTTTAACTTTTGTGAGTGAATTATATGCAAACATTTCCATTGTCATCAAATATGTTCTGACATATTATAGACTAATAGATGTCACATTTTTGTTAAAAATAGCACAAAGAATTTGTATAATGATCCCTTGATTAGTATAGTTTCCATCACTGAACAAAAATATCACTTCATATTTATGGTGTAAAATTTGAATACAGAATAGTGTGATTCAGAAAATTAACATAGCAGGAAAATGGGCTGAAACCATCTTCCTTGTCTGTGAAATTTGTTTTCTCATGACAGTTACATATAGCAGTTTGATCTGATATCATCAGCCAATCACTGTCAGCAGCAATAAGTGTAGTCTAAATTAACCTGGTGACTTTGTTTACTTCTTTTTTCCTATTGCGTTTACAACTAAATTAGAAAATATATAAATAAATGCTTTAATGTTACGGTAATATACCAGTATTTATTGTAATTATTCTCACTGGTTTGGAACTTTGAGTAATGCAGTGTTCATGTATGCAGTGACCTCAGAGTGTTACTGAAGGGTTTGCAAATTAAATTTTAAAACTGAATTTGTGTACACATACATGTTTTTGTTTCTTCATGCAGATGCTTTCATGATTTGAAGTAAATATTTCCCAGTCATTTTTCTTGATGCCAGACATGCAGCACCAGTCTGCTGCAGAAATCTTGTAACAACATACACATGGTATTATGAACTTGAAACTGTTATAATAAAAGGAAACAATCCTTTATGGGAAAATAAAATAAGATGCACGAAAGAAAAAAATTGGGAAACGATAACTTTTTGAGAAATGTTTACATGCTCTTCCAGAGATTAATAAAATACACAGGATACTGACTCGCCCATCATTAAAATATAAATCCTTTTCCCGCTTTTGAACTATTTTGCCACTGTGTGTGTGTCTGTATTTGAAAAGTGTGTTATACTTGCATATGGTATTTCAATAAACTGAGTGTTGCAATTTCCACAAGTTGTAATAAAGATAAATAGTTATTTTTATATATTTTTTAATATAAAGTACTACTGAATGTCATTTTTTTTTATGTAGAACCTCCTGCTAGAAGTTACATCCAGGCATTACATCATCAGTTTGGCTATCAGAATATAGATGAAGTACGACAGTCACGTCGGTATCCAGGGGAGAGAGCATCTGACTCGGCTGCAGTGGGTGCAGTATCGAATCCAGACCAAACAACACCTAAAGAGACATCAGTGGAAGTTGAGACTGTACAGTCCACCAACACCACAGAACAGGTAATAATGAACACTTTAAGTACGGTATATTTGTATACAGCATTGCTTTGTACAGTTTATTATCATTATTATTTTTTACAATTATTTGTATAATATTTCTTTTTAAAAAGAGTTTACGGTTGTATAAAAACCTGGTTCAAGCTACCAGATAAACATATATAATTAAAATATAAAAATAAATTTATTTACACTTGATTACACTTATGGTTTTTGAAGTGTTGCTGTATCATGTAACTCAAGAGCCAGTAAAAAATAGCTATGAGCATCACTTCACTGTCTGGAGAAAATCCAATATTTGTAGTGTTTGATTCTATCTTATATTTTAGTCTCAATCTGCATGTTTTAATAAAGGTTAACTAATAATTTCAGACATATATATTTATAAAATACATAAAATTACTGGAAATCTTAAACAGAATTTGCATTTTTCAAAATTATCAAATAAAATGCTAGTTTCTTTTGTCAAATTACAGATTTATTTATTTATTTAAAATAAATATACTTAAATTGTGATTTTTCTTAATTGATAATTGAATTGTTAAGGTACAAAAGCTGATGTGTATTAACAACAAAATGTAAACAGACATTTTTGAACATTTTTGGCTGCCATTTTCTTTTCATGAGTCGGGTCAGTTAAATTTTCCTAGGATACATTTGATAACTCAACACTTTATATAAATTCATCTTCACACTTCTGCACTTCATCTGAACTGAGAAAAGACTCAGGTTTCTGAAATCGTAAATCTTTTATTTGTTTACAAAATGTCATTCCAGTTAGATATATTAGGTTGTTGAAACAAAGTAAAACAATGGTTTAAAGTGTATAAACAGATCATAGTTTAGCTCATCTCATTATACTATAATGGATGTTACATTGGTTCATTTGTATTAAATAAATATATTAGTGTGCTCATTTATATCAAGGACTTTTTTTGTTAAATGCACATAATTTTAGTTCAGTAATCAGAAAACACATTTTATCATACGAAGTGGAAAATGAATTCCAAATTATATATATAATCTGTTTTTCAAGTGGGTTTTTTTTTTTTTTTCTAGGTTTCTGATTCTGGAATTCAAAGAGATATAGATGATCCATCTCCTGATGGTTTTTCAGGTAATTATTCGTTTAAATGTAAATCGGCTTTATGTGTGTGTGTGTGTGTGTGTGTCTTCTCTTCTCTATTATTTGTTGAGAACACTGTTTTAACACTTACTTTGTGAGATACCCTTGTACTGCAATTGTTTATTTTTGTTGTTTTCAGGAGATCAGACAGTTGTCAACCGCGAAGATGAGGATGAAGAACACGACAACACTTGAATGATGTGACCACCTATATTGACTTACCCAGAAAAATGTTACACACTGAGAGTGTGTGTTTTGAAAAACTTTAATTTCATATTTACTTAATAATTCAGACTATAAGCTTTTTCCTGAGTGTTTTTGGAAGTACAAGTTCATTATCCCATTTATTTCGTGAGACTGGTATTTTTTTCGATATTGTCTGATAACCTTTTTTGATCTTTTAAAATAAGTTCTATCAGAATAGGTATTGATGGATTTGTTTATTACAATTACAGTTATTGAAACTGTATTTTCTTAAGATACTGTTTAAAAATCATCAGACTGTTTTGTATCTAATTTACCATTTGCTTCTTTGCCTTTGTTAGGAATTAAATAAATTATGTGTAAAAGTTATTCCCATCTGACACTGTACATGTAGTGAATAATGGTCAGTGATATTTTGTGTGTACAGTTTGTGGTAATAAAATGTGAATGTACACTGCACAGTCTAGATCTCTATAAGCTAAGAAAAATGAAATGTATACAGTTAATTTTAAAGCCATTGTATTCAGTTTAATGTTTTTCACAAAGACAGAGTGCTGAGGTGTGATAGGTCACAATATAATCAACTGTGATAAATTCACATTATTCTGAAATGTTTTGTTGCTTATTTAGCTTTTTATTTGAGCTTAGAAACTTGTTTATTGCATGAAAATGTCATTTGTTTTAAAGGAACCAATAAATGTTTACATTCTAATATAGTTGTTTTAATTTTTAAGAAATATTAGTATCTGTGCAAAGAAACAAAATTGTAAATATTGTTGAAGTTTCCTCATTAATAAAGCCCTGGCAATACATTCAGTGATCAGATTTCTATGGCTAAATGTCACACTTTTCTTATGGCCAGCTCTCATTCCTGCAGTAGCAACTGTAATATTTTTCTTTTTTCTACTTTTGTTGTTTTCCCTTCTTCATAACCGAACTTCATTTGATTAAAAACTTCAAAATGTTCACGTGTATCACCGTAATTCTTTCATCTTTCCATCTATCAGTTTCTTTTGTACTGTTGTCATCTCTTCAAAGTTTAATAGTCCAACTTTATCTTTTATTTTGTTAATGGTTTCACCATCTTTTAGCACATCAACATGAATATTCAGTATTATAATTAAGACAAACTTACAGGCTCGTGTTTACACTGAAAAAAAAGAAAAAGGTAGCAAACATTACCAGGATTTGTGGAATCTGCAAACGATAAGTCCAGCAAACAGTTCTTTCAAACAAATAGTTCGCAGTTTCAATAACAGTTTAAACTTCTAATCTGTAAAACATACTCACTTTTATTATAAAATAAAGCATATGTGTTTCAGAACTTTAGCAAAAATAAACTTCAGATATATAATACGATTTATTTAAGAAATATGGTGTTTGTTAAATATTATTCCGCATCAGACTGAGCTGCATTTCAAGGAATATCAAATTTATAATATCTGTTTATTGTATTGTGAAATATTATTCAGCATTTCTAAAAAAAATTTACATCCACAGAATCAGATATTTTTACTTCTTTCAATTTCGGTTTAAGGGGAGGAGGTGTTACTGTAAGTCGTCATTGGCAACATGGACCTTCCTTTTACAGGCAGAACTAAATGCTGTGACATAAATCACTATGTTCTGATGATTATACTAATAATTTCTCATTATGGGGAAAAAGTGAAGTAAGATGTATTGATGCTTTTTCCCACTCACTCGCACATACATAATTACATTAAGTTAAAAAGCTACTTCAAACTCTTTATTACATTTATAAGTCATATAATTTGAAAGGTAAATGTTTAACACATTTCTGCTGTCAATTCTTTTAGAATAAATACAATTAGACAAATATGCGATTATCTTGCGATTCATCTACACTTCATGATAAGTACAGGTTTAAGTTGCTGAATTTTTTTATTATTATTATTTTTTTTAATTAACAATTTAATGCTTGTAATGATAATTTATTTAACCACTGTTTTAATTTTTCTGTTATAAAATTTCATACTAACCATTGTTTACAGCAAGCTCAAATAACATTAAACATTTTTATCAAATAACAGAATTGAGTCACTAATACCATGGAGTATTGTTAAAGAGCTATTCTGTTTCTAGTAACTTAAAAGAAAATACTTCTTTTCAATATAGCATCACATTTTACTAATTCATTCTCAAAATATATATATTTATACATGTGTGTTTGTGTGTGTGTCTTTATTCTTTTGTCTCATTTTATTCTTTTATCATCCATCCATTTATTCTTATCATCTCATTGTATACATGTTTAGACTGACACGGACATAAGAAAAAAGTTTAAGTTCATAGACATAAAATAGACATAAAAATCATATTCTTTCATTTTTCTCTCATTAAAAAAATAAACTATAAAAAAATTAAAATCATTTGAAGAATTTATTGTTTATAAAAATAATTACCAAAAATTAATTATCTAAATTCTTTATTAACAAAATGCCACAAAATGTTCAGTCCTACTTATTCAAATGAACGTAATAAATTTTGAAATAAAAATTTGACAAATCTGGAATAATAATAATAATAATAATAATAATAATAATAATAATAATAATAATAATAATAAATTATAGTAATTTTAAATGATAAGCTAGGAATAATTGTAAAGAAATAAAAATGAATCATTTTAATGTAAAGTAAAATAGTTATCTCTTCAATTCTTGTTCCCTGTTCCTGTTCCAACTTCAAGAAATAAGAATATACCGTATATACTTGTGTACAAGGCGATTTTAAGACCAAAAATTGCGTCATTTTAGGTATTACTTGTGTATAAATCGACTGTAGATTCCAGGCACCGTCACTATTTTTAGACCAGTGTGACAGTGCCATGAAGGCCTACATTGTACGCCTACTGTAACATAACTGGCACGAACATACCATAATAACGTAAATGCATGTATTACACGAGCTATAGCCTAAATGTATCATAAATAGTATCTCTTTAATGTAATAGGTCTAACATGGAGACCTAACTTACCGTTATATTTAGCCGTTCTATGATTTACAAAATTTTATGGCCATAGCCCTAAAATATTGTATATGATGCCAGGCAAACGAAATAAATATATTGCACAATTTAAGCTTGCAATAATTAGATTTGCTGAAAATTCTAACAATATTATTTCACCAAATTCTTTACAATTACACAAGTGAGTTTTGTTTATGAAATTAGGACCGATATTTAGTGCAATTTGGCAGAGAAGTGTGCATTCCTAGAACATTGCAAGACGTCGTAAGGCCTAACGCCGTACTGACGGTTTTCTCGCTTTAAAATGTATTTTTATGTCATTAAACGGAAGAATATCATGTTTTACAACATATTTAGTTTTGTTATTTAATTTTTCGAATTTTTTTATACGATAAAATTATATTTTTGAAAAGCTGAAAGACCGCGATTATTTCAGATGCATTCCGTAGCAAAAAATAGTCAAAATGGCGACTCTTCGGCAACAGCTACAAAAGCATTACCTATGTATAAGTCGACCCCCAAAATATTACCTTAATGTAGTCTCCCAAAAATTCAACTTATACACAAGTATATACGGTAGTTATCGTTCGTTTGGAATATTTTGATTCCGTTGAGTTTTGCTGTGCCTACGCTGCTTTTTAGAAAATTACTAATTTTCAACACGCTTGAATCACTAAAACCAGCTACGTTACACGAACGAAAGGTAAGTGGACATTATAATTAGTTTTTTTTTTTATCTTATTGTCTTTAAAATTTTATCAAAATGCTTGGACGCATTCAATTCACGACAATCGTAACAACATTTGAATATCCAGTCTACGAGTTTACATAAATCGATGACGTAGAGCACGTGAAATGTCGAATTGCAGGTCCACATGGAAGAAGGCGTATTTGTTTCATTGAATACTCAATAATTTAGCATTTAAGAAGATTGTTTTTTTTATTTTGCAAATTGGATATATAACACAAGTCAGTGTTATTTTTATCTTTCTATTAATATGATAATTTTAGCTTTCCGATTCTGTTAAGTTTTGACCATATTGCCTAACATTGTTATGATTGTAACTTTAAAGTTTAATTTTTATGTAACAAACTTTGAAACTTAAAAAAGCCACAAAATTTTAAAAATGAAAGTTTAATTAGAGTCTGAGCAGATTTTAGACTTCCCTAGTATTAAGTTTTTTGGATCAATTATTTCTGCGAGAAAATTTCCCCGAAAGAATACTGTTCAAGCTTAGGTGAAAATTTCAAAATAGATAAGAGAACTCTGAACTGCCATATTGTATAGACGTATATTATTATTATTATTATTATTAGAAATAATATAATGATAGCCCGATACGGCAATGGTGTAGGTAGTACTAGTGTTAATAGTAGGTAGGCTGCACTAGCAGTGTACTGATGTCCATAATCTAAATCTGTTAATAAGTGTATATATTACTTATTAGCATCAGTTTTATCTGTATAATTTATTGATAAAGGAACAGAATATGTAATTTATCTAGGATTTGTGGGAAATTATGCTGTTTCCAGTGATTTCAGCCAGCATTTAATTTTATCCACTTGCATCATCTTCATTTATTATTATGTGAATACAATATTGTTATGATTCAAGTTAAAGTGTCGTTTTGCTTTTTGCTAAGAAATACACCAAACAGTTATTTGTTCGCAAAAAAATGTTTGGCTATTCTAGAATTCAGTATTCCATAGTTACTACTAATACTAGTATTAGGTATGTGACAAAATTATTATTTTCCTGAAACATTATTATTATACATCATCAGAAAGAGTAAAAAAATTCATATTAAAATGACACCAAAATCTTTGATAGCATAGATTATTAGATATGAAACAAAGTAACGAAGTTTTATGGGAATAGAATTTGCGAGTATTTTTTCTTCATAAACTACTGACATTCACATTGTGATCCGTTTCTGTCATTTTGAGCATAAAATATATCGTATAGCTTCAAAGTTCAATCCACTAAGGCACTATACATGTATTATATATATAAAATAATCTTTTTAAGAGTTCTAAACTTGTACTGTATTTTTAAGCAAGTTGCTAATACTCATAAATTTTAATTAAATATTTAATTGACTTAGTTAGCGAACATTTTTTTGTAAACACCGGTCAGGCGAGGCGGTCTGATCGATTTTGATGTCATACAGTGTCATATGACTCAACTCTCTCTCTCTCTCTGGTTCAGAGTATTTGGCCTGTTGACACAGTAAAATAATAGAAAAATATGTATTCCTTCATAACGCATTCAATTCTACATGGTTTATTAAAAGTATTTTTGGGAAATATATAATCAATGGCGCATATACACAGTTGTCTGTTATTGAGTAGTAATTGCTGCAAAGCTTGAAAAGGGTTTCTTTCTAGCTTTCTTTATTCACTCATTCATTCATTTACTTGTTTATTGATTTATTTATTTATTATGAATTCACATTGCTTATTTAATTTTTTATTGCATGAAAATGTCATTTGTTTTAAAGGAACCAGTAAAAGTGTACATTCTAATATAGCTGTTTTAATTTTTAAGAAATAAAATTGTAAAGTTTGTTCAAGTTTCCTCATTAATAAAGCCCTGGCAATACATTCAGTGATCAGATTTCTATGGCTAAATGTCACACTTTTCTCATGGCCAGCTCTCATTCCTGCAGTAGCAACTGTAATATTTTTCTTTTTTCTACTTTTGTTGTCTTCCCTTCTTCATAAGCGAATTTCATATGATTAAAAACTTCAAAATGTTCACACCTGTAATTCTTTCATCTTATCAGTTTCTTTTGTACTGTTGTCATCTCTTCAAAGTTTACCAGTCCAACTTTATCTTTAATTTTGTTAACGGTCTTTTAGCACTTAAGTTTCTATCACATCAACATGAATATTTAGTATTATAATTAAGACAAACTTATAGGCACGTATTTACACTGAGGTAACGACAGCCCGGAAACATAATTCAAGCAAATAGTTTATCGCACGTCAGTTCTTTCAAACAAATAGTTCGCAGTTTCAATAACAGTTTAAACTTCTAAGATATAAAACATACTCACTTTTATTATAAAATAGAGTTTCAGAACTATAGCAAAAATAAACTTCAGATATATAATACGATTTATTTAAGAAATATGGTGTTTGTTCAATATTATTCCGCGTCGGATATAGTGTTCACTAGCTGAAAAAATTGATGATATACAACATTAAAGGTAACTCATTTTTGTCTAGTCCGTTTTCTTATACTAAATAAAATAAATGTTTGGGAGATAATTTATTCTCAGTTAAGGAAAATACTGTAAGAGAGAAAAAAAAATTTGATGGAAAACCATTAGAAAGGGTATTTTGTTGAGATACAGGTAACTGAAATAAAGTAAACATTTCCTGTGAATTTTCCTTGATGGACTTGATTACAATTAAGCTTTTTTCAGTTTGGTGACATAATACAAATTCTAATTTGTTGAGTGTTCAGTTTCAATCATTAAAATAATTTCCTTCTCATCGTGGAGTGTGACAGCTGTTTGTTGCCTTTAATAGGATTCATCGTGCCAAAAGTAAACTAATTATATCTTTAAATATTAAATAAATAATAAATAGATTTGATCACTTTGAAAATGTATATATATATATTCTAGGATGTGTACTAGGTGCAAAAATCTGATTTCTTTCATTTTTCTCTTAAAAAAATCCACCAAAATAAATAAAAAAGTAAAGTAAAATAAAATAAAATAAAATAAAATAAAATAAAATAGTTTGAAGGTTTTATTGTTTAAAAAAATAACTACCAAAAATTAATTATCTAACTTCTTTATTAATAAAAATGCATAAAAAAATTTAGTCCTAGTTATTCAAATCAATGTAATAAATTTTCAAATAAAATTTAACAAAAATGGAATAATAATAATAATAATAATAATAATAATAATAATAATAATAATAATAAATAAATAAATAAATGATAATCTTGGATATTTCAAAAGAAATAAAAATTACGGTAAAGCAAATAGAAATGACAACAGTAAATGATATTTAGCAAATGAACCCCCTTAGTTTTATAGTATTTTTTTGCATAACAATGCATGTGACAGAAAAAAGAAACAAATCAATGATATTGCACTGGCAAAATTTTTATTATTATTATTATTATTATTATTATTATTATTATTCGGAGTAGATACACCTACTGGTTATATATTACACATTAATGCTACAACTGAAAAGGAAAATCAATAGCAAATACTTTATAGAGTTATCTTCTATGATAACTTGTTCCTTTAACCAACCGAAAACTTTGACATAATGTTTCTAAATATTCGCTAAAACAAATGTTCAATTACTTTGAACCACAGGTTTGCGTGTGACGTCGGTCGTAGGAAAATAATGGCCACAGTAAATTTCATCTAATTAGTTCGATTCATTAATTAATTAGAATTCATGAGTATTACTATTAGCAACTTACTTAAAAACACAGTTCAGTTTTAGAACTAAAAAAAAAGCTTAATTTTATCATGCACTTCATTTTAATATGCACTTTTTTGCTCTTTCTAATGATGAATAATCATTATAATGTTTTAAGAAAATATTGTTTTGAAACTTTTGTCACATATTATGATTATAGTATAAAGGGGTACCACGATATCGCAGCACTTAACTATTTGGAAGAAATAAAGAAATATACTTACATATATGAAGATATATACACTTGGGTTGCAATTTGTCCATGCCAGTGAGTTAACAAATAAATGCAGTTAAAACATCAAAACTTTTGATGAAAGTACACCATAGCACTGCCTTCCTTTCAAAATAATTTAACACTATATCAGTAAGTACTTTCTAAATACAGTAACACTGCGACCGTGGGTAGCATCGTTTTGATTATCAACAACCAGGTTGAACCAAATGTGTCTTGCCCAAAATACTTTCATTTCAACAATTTTCAGACAAAATATCGTCTTTAAGACATTGTCACATTTAAAAAAATTTTGCTTTAGTTAGTAATTGGTGGAAAGTGACATCTTTATTGGATTCCCTGAAAAAAAATTAGCTTGAAGGGTCAAACTTTAATTGTTTCTGATAAAAAAAAATAATATCAATGTTTTTATGATACAATGTTGCCCAAAACCTACACATTAGACCAAACTGATTAATAAAAAAGTACTGAAACACTGAACCGATATTTAATGCACATGAATTACTGTAACTCTGGTTCTAGATAAGATACTGTAATAATATAAAGACCATTATCTTCAGTATTCATTATTTGTTGTAACTAACCCACATCCAGTTCCAAACGTGAAAGTTTGAAATTTTAAGAATGTACCTATTTTATGAGTTCTAGAACTAGTTACTTCCCTTCCTCGACCTGTTTCAATACAAACATTGTGCTTTACATGAAAGCCAAACTGAAACTGAGTTACATATTTGACTTGCACCATAGCTCCATATGTAATCAGATACATGGACAGATTA
Organism: Chrysomallon squamiferum; assembly: GCA_012295275.1. NCBI lineage: Eukaryota > Metazoa > Mollusca > Gastropoda > Neomphalida > Peltospiridae > Chrysomallon > Chrysomallon squamiferum. The sequence continues at coordinate 2,001 of CM022672.1, read as the reverse complement.
TGTCTAAATCTTACAGAAAAAGTTACGTAATACATGTTTGCAAACCACAGCTCTTTCTCAGGAATGATCTCAAGTTCATCTGTCAATTGAAACAGGCCTAAAATATGTTTAGCTCAGGTCTACCTCTATTAAGGTATTCATAAAAACAACACTTTATTGAATAGATGATGCAAATTTGATGAAGATAATGCTTGAAATAAGTTTTTGGTGACTTGAGGTTAACTATTTTAAAAAAGAAACAACTACATTTTTGTAAACTTTTCCACTGTTATATACTGTGCCAAATAAGTTCAGCAGTTACGTACAAAATATGAAATAGAGATAACTTGATTGAATTTATTTGTACACATTTCATTGATGCAGCATTTCTGAATGTAGGAGGTAGTAACAAGTTGTCACAGTGTCAATGTTGTGACTTTAATGTCAACTGATGAAATGGAATGGTACACACACCAAAATGGTGTGAGAGGCTCAATAATGTGTGTATGTACCAGTGGCATTGATGACAGCAGTACATCATCGTCTCATGCTTCTAATGAGATTTAATCTCAGGAACAGTAACTGTGTTCCATTCCCGGTTCAGAGCAATTTGTAGATCATGGACATCAAAGATATGAGGATGGTTTCATGTACCCCACAGCCAAGTAGGTTCTATGCATGCTCAACTGGGGACTTTGGTGGCCAGTTCAACATTTGGATGTGGTTCTGCTCAAGAAGATTAGTGTTTAGCCTAGCAGTATGTGGTCTAGCGTTGTCATGTTGAAACAGAAAGCCATCATGCTGCTGCAGGAATGGAATGACCAATAGTAACATTCAGCAGTCATGTTTCCATGAATGAAAACGAGATCTGTTTTACCTCCAAACCATACACCTGCCCAGACCATACACTGTCATATTGGTCATGCTGAATCATATCTCCCCATCACCTCAATACGTGATGCAAACCATCCAAAACTGAACACAAAACCTGGATTCATCAATGAATAATGTCTGATACTGTTGTATCTGTTGCCAGTATTGATGTATTTTGGCCCATCTCAGCTGTTCCTGAATGTGATGTACTGTCAGGGGAACAGCTACATGGGGGTGATGTGCTTATAATCCAGCAGCTCAGAGACATGAATTCTAGTGCCTTTGGTTTGCTTCAAAGTACAGGCTAAATGTACAGGCTAAATTTTGAAACTGATGTCACTAAATACCTATCTTCCCTTGGAGTAGTTAATCGTGGTCTACCAGAATGTGGTCAATCTCACACTTGCCCAGTTTGGTGTAAGCACTGTTGGAGTCATGATACACAAAAGTACTGTGCAGTGTCATGTATGTATTGGCCGGCAAAAAGCTGTCTCAGTGCTTCATGACATTGATTTTCCATTAAGCCTGGATGGCGACCCATTATAGCAGGATAAATTCATCACTTTTGTTTCTGGATAAAGTTGGTTCAGTGCATCAGTACATCTGTATTTTACAAGCTTCTGCAATAGCATGAGCACACCGTGTTTGCATGTGCAGTACACATAGCAACATGCAGTATGACAAATGGTGTTCTTTTCTTTACTGAAAGTGATAGGGCGTGTGCAACTGAATATTACCAAGTTTTATTGTTTTGTTTTAAAATATTTGAAAGCAACAGATATTTACCAAAACTTGTTTTACTTTTTTGGTTAAGTATGTAGATATCTTTAAACGGTTTTTTCTTCTTGTATTTGGGATTTGTTTTCTTATTAATCTGTATAGAATTTGACAATTTAAAAAAAAATATGCTAGGTTTGCTACTACAGTATAGGTCTTCTCTGTCATAATCATTTTACTGAAAAAAGTAATAATAATAAAAAATAAGAAATATTCTATCATTTATTATTTTTTTGATCAACAGGTTTCAGCAGCACAAAAGGATATTTTGATTTCTATTTGAGAGGTAGAAGAGGTACGTCCATTGTTCATTATAAGATGTCAAAGAAATTGTGATCCAGTCAAAAATTGTAACAAAAATTTATTTGTTAC